>JAHWGI010001440.1:1571036-1998138 GCA_029379305.1 Frankliniella fusca | reverse complement strand
CTGTCTTAGTTTAAGAGATATGAGCAATAAACCTGCCTGAGAGCTTTCAGGAATCATTGAAGTTCACTGATTTCACAGGAAATCAAAGGCCGAAAAAAGTATAACTTGTGTACAGATTTCAGGTTTGTTCCCAAGAAACATCACGGGAAAGGACTTCTTTGCTTAAAAAAGAATACACCCTATGCGCAAAGATTTTACCACAAAATGACTTTTTGCTCTTGACAACCTTTTACACTAACAAATATGGGAAGGTTGCAATATTTTTTCACAAAAAATTATGTGACGTAGAGCACAGGCTCATTACACAGTGACTAAAACAAGTAATGCATACCTTTAGAATACTGAGATCCTGACAACATAAGAGGTGTTTACTTTTAATCATTGCTATCACGATACTGAATCATTTATTTTCAAAACCTTCGCACCTCTCTATGCGCATGACTCATCAGGTTGAGGGAATCACTATCATGCCTTTTCTTTCAATACTGAACAACAGACATATCTTGATTTGTTCTAATGATACCACAGCAATGAAAATGCAATGCTAATTTTGAGCAACTGCTTCCACTGCTGGTTGCTTCTTGTCGACAATCTTCAACTAACATGGACCCAGTACAGTCTACTAAAAGATCGATGCACACCTCATGCTCTCAACTTAACAAACAATACCAATCCTACCACAATTATTCGCAGTTTTATTATCAAAACTCCATTTCCCTCTTCACGCAAAACTCTAGTTCTTAAACTCAAACAAATCCATCTTCAGCCCTATCTTCACGATTATATTCTCCAAATTCTATTTTAATTTGAAATCGTTTGTTACATGTAATGAAATATGTTCAGCCCACTTTAACAAGTAACTCAATCTCTGGTCATTACTTTTGTCTTCCATGAAATCTTCATTTCATACTGACAAGTAAGTGGTAACGACATAAATGTTGTTCCTACAACCTACATAGAATGTTTAACAGCCACAATCTTCAAATAACACACAAACACAAAGAACTGCCTTTGATTTACTAAATATATGTTGAGCTTGCAAGTTTGCAAAAACAAGCCAGCAATAACGAACCTAACCTCCCATTTCTCACATCTTAAACCTTCATCACTCCAGTTCCGCAATCTAGTAAATGTCAGGAATTTTACGCTACCACGCCGACTATAACCCACAGTCTCAGAAGATCTTTCAACTGAGAAATGCAAAACGACAAAAACGACTGGATAAATTTCATATTTTCACCAACCGCATAACAGATGTAACGTCAGCGATGCGACGACAACACAATGCCCAAGCCGATACGAGCCGAGCAGAGCCCAGCCGAGCCGAGCCGAGCCAAGCCGAGCCGAGCCAAGCCAAGCCGAGCCGAGCCGAGGCGCCGAGTGCTAGCCGCCGGTGCGTTGCGGTGGAGCGACAGCGCCGTGACGGCAGGCAACCCACCCACCTCCTGAGTCGTTTTGGAAGCTATCCACTTCAGGAGCGCGCGTGCATGCATCCGTGCGTGAGTGCAAGAAGTAAGAAGGCAAACTAGGGAACTTATTTGGTGACATGGCCTCTTCGAAATATATTAAATTTTCACTTTCACCAAAAACATATAGTAGAATGCGAGGAACTTATGAGCCACATGAGTGCATGAGCTATGAGGTAAAAACAGTATTGTGGATTCACCTTAAATTTCATATTTTCACCTAACGCACAGCCCGCACAGCACACGACACAACGCCAGCGACAACACATAACACCACGCTCGGGCCGAGGCGAGCTAACCGAACTGTCCAAGCGGGCCGAGTGCTATGCCGCCGTTTCGTTCCTGTGGAGCGACAGCGCCGTGACGGCAGGCAACCCACCCACATCCTGAGTCGTGCTGGAAGCTCTACGCTTCAGGAGCGCGCCGTGCGGGCGTGTTTTAAAGGTTTTGCTTCCCTTTCCCGGATTTGGAGCGATTCATTCCTCCGGTACTGGTTTATAGCGCACATATTATGAGTCTTTCGAAAATAAGGCATGAAATTTGAAAATAACAACATTTGTTTCAGAATGTAAGTGTTTTAGATTGAGTTATCTGTTTTATTTATCAGAACCTCATCTACAATGACATTTAACACAGAATCAGCAGAAACGATGAAAAGAGAAGGTGAACATTTGAAAAGAAAAAATCAATAATAATGTTTCATGTAGAATTTTTAGTGGATGAGAACGATTTACAGTTCCAAGACCAAATTATTTTGGTTTTAACTTGGCCTCTTGTTTATTTAGCATGGAGTATGGAAGAGTGAACACAGGCTTTTAAAGCCCCATCAAGCTTTAAGGTATCTCAGAAAATTTACAAATACAAAACTAGTTGATTAGAATTTTTTTTAATTTTGTAAAATCCAAAAGTAGAACCTCGTTTTTTACTATTTACAGGAGGCACATCAAAATGAAACATTTTACAGCTTTTAAAGAATGAAACTGGAAAATTGTTTAATAATCTTCTTAACATTCAGTGGGCTTAATGCGTAGGATGACAGGCACACTCGTGCAAGGTAGAATGGCACGCTCTGTCACTACAGCAGTAACCAAATCTGGTGGGGTGACATCATATACCAAATTTAAAAGGCTAAGAGAAGGGATGTCTCTCCAGTTAGCCAGTGGACGTTCACTCCCAGTTTCTCTCTCACCAGCTCTTCTTGATCCAATTAGCTCATCAGGGTCAGCTGCAAAAATTTTAAAAACATGAAATAAGAACAGCAAGGGTGATAAAGGTTGAACCAATATCTATTTCTGGCAGGATTACGATCATACCTAATTCATTGTAAACAATTGAGTCAGTTTGGACACGCTCACTAAATTTGTATGTTTCACAACAGACAAGGACAGGGACATTGTAGGCATGAGCCAAAAGTGCAACTTGAGATGTACCAGCTCTCGACATAACATATCCATTGGCCAAGAGAGCATGGGCACCAAGCAGTACTTTAGATACCTGGTTGATTGATATTGGACAAATATTACATTTATGGATACTTAGGGAATCACTGATAAATGGAACAGTTTCACAACCTACTTGTCTCATAACAAAACTGGCAGCTGAAAGATGGACATAAGAACATTGAACACCCATTGACACTAGGCGCCTGAGCATCTCCCTTCCTTCCAGCCAAGGAAGTGAGTCCACTACTATAACATGAAATTTGCGTTTTGTGTCAAGAGCAATTTTAAGTGCACTCAGCACAAGAGAAGAACTGAAAATAAGAACACATAAGAAAATGTGTGACATATTGAACCAAGTTATTTTTAATCTGAAAGGCTACACATTTTACATACCAAGCATACACTAAGATGATATCATTGTTGTCAATTTTATCTTTGACAACCTCTCCAATAGCTTCAGCAGCCTTTCCTATCTGATCAGAGATGTACTGATCAATTGCTTCAAGAATATGTTGTCGAGCCTATCAAAGCAATCCCTTTTGTAATTTGTAGAGAAATAGATATATTTAAAATCAAAAAATTATGAACATGCAGCAAAAAAATTACCTCTGCATCAGTTGCTTCAATTGATAGTTGCGTCAGTTGCCACTTAATATATCGCGGAGCATTAACCATAGAGACTGAATGGGGACGACACTGCTGAAGAAAATCCATGTTGGGTTGCAGGTAAGCTTCCAGACCCCTGGAGAATTCTTTTTGAGGAGGAGTCTCATAGTCTGCAATCAGCTGGATTTAAATGTAAGAAGGTAGATTAGATTGCCTTAGTCGAGCATCTAAAAGTACGATTCAACTTCATACTTCATACTTCATACTTCATACTTACATCCTTCAAAGTGTACAGCAAAGCAAGGCAACGAGCATTTGATCCAAGTATAACTCTGTTAGAGTACTGCACACCCAAACGAACAATTGACATATGATATTGCGGATGACTGACCCTAAAATAAGAAGAAACAATACTAAAAAAATATGACACATGCATACACAACTGTATTCTATGTTATTTTAAGAAATCTATTTCCCTTTTTTTTCCCTTTAAAATTAGAATATTAGATAGTTACCCAATCGTTTGAGATATATTTTTAAATGAGTTATGATATAAGTGGCTAAATAATTTCACTCGACGCTCAGCCTTTGCATCCTTGACACAAAAACAAATATGAGATTACTAACAGAAAAAAGCATACAGTATTTCAGGACGAGATGAATGGAACATAGAATCCTTACAAGTGATGATTTTTGAGTTAGAGATACCTTGCCCTGTTCTTTGGCTTTAGAATCCTTCGACTGAGATTTCTCAGGTAGCTTTACGGACTTTTCGGTCTGTTTATGAGCATCTTGTTGACTCTTAAGTTTTTCCAGCTGCTGCTGCTGTTTAGCTGCACGTTGGGCTTCCTGCAGAAAAGAATACCAATCATTATTAATTAAGCAATCGTAACATATAAAAGTGAGGGAAACAAACCTGTTTTTCCCGTCTCTCTGCTCTAAGTTGAGCCTTACTCTTCTGATTGCTGTCATTCTTATCGGAGCCTTCTTTTTCTTTAATTTCTCCCTCCTTTTTAGTTTCTGTCTTTTTTTGATTACTTTCAATTTTCTCAGGGATTTTCTTTGTTTCTATCCTCTTTTGATCGCTTTCAACTTTGACAGGGATTTTCTTTGGGATATCAAACTGATTACTTTGCACATCTGTGCCAGGAAGGATGTTTGCTCTAGCAAAATCTGGCTCATCTTTGCCCCTCTTCTGGTTTGTATGAACACTTTTGCGGGATTGAGCAGCAGTATCATGTTTTGTAGAGCTTGATTTTCTATCAGATTGCATTGTATTGGTAGACTGAAAAATTTCACTAGCTGAAAAATGAGGGGTACCACCATACAAGTGAGAGCTACAGATTCTCTCACTAGTTAACTGACTGCTCAAACTGCTCGATGTAACAGTGGCAGACGATGAAAAGGATGATCTAGAATAAATGGGACCTATGCTATCCACTTCAGGAGCGCGCGCATGCATCCGTGTGTGAGTGTCCTCAAGCGGTCCGAGTGCTAGGTAGGCTGCATCCAAAAAAAAAACAAAAAACAAAAAAAAATCCGGATTGGTGTGATTTTCGAAAGATTATAGTCTCATGATACTCCCTGCAAAGTTTGACCGCTGTGCGACAACGCTAACCCGGCGCGCACAGGGCTTTTCTGTCTCGGACCGAGTGAGTCACTTTCGAGCCGTGCTGCTCGGAGACAGTGAGACCGAGGAGAGGAACCAGTGCGAGGGCTCAAACGGTCACCTATATTGTCCGACCACCGTGAGTTTAGCACACCAAATGACTAGGAAGGATAGGCTAGCCCGTGAGTGCGAGTGAAAGAGATAGGCTATTCTTCCGGTGGGACCACGATACGGTCCAGATATCATCGCATACTGCCGCACTACCGCACCGCATCGAATGGCAAGTGCATTAGTGATCTAAATTTCAAAAAAGTTTTTCAGGTTCAGTCGTAACTACGCACAGACTGATTTTTTTCAATGAATGGGGATGGTGCGCATAAAACCCCCTTACCTAGTACTAGCCGTGGCCAAACTGGCGATCACCGCCCCCGCCTGCTTCCCTTCCGAAAAGGCAATAATGTTCAAGCGGCAAGTGAGGTGCCCCGCGGCCGATAACTGTTTGGTGGGACTTGTTTATAAATACGTAAGTTTATAATTGATTTGGTGAGTTCGGATATTAATGGATTTGTATAATGGGTATCACAATCTATGACCTTTACTTTATATCGCAATTTTCTCAAAATTTCAAACAGAGTCCAAAACACCTCATAGTATTTCTACAGCGGATTAAATGGCCTTTCTAAATATCGCATTGGTTTGTGTGTATGTATTGTACACACAGAGATCAACCGTATCACACCGGTACTGTTGTGAGCACAATACTCATTCTGAACACAGTAGATTTTAGATGTTAGTGTGTAAAGAACAAGTAAAAATATCAGTATGAAAGACATTTTGACCCAAGTTTAGCAAGTGTTCACCTTGGTAAAAATCAACTGCAACAGAAAGAGGAAAACCTCGTCCAGAGAGGCAGGTGGCGGTTGTGAAGAACTTGACGAATAGTACCAATACCAATAATGGCGAAGAGTCAGGAAGGTTGTAGGAGCAGCGTCCGTCCACATTCAAGGGACCGATTGGATGGGTGAACTCACAACCTCTGAGACTTACGAGCACTTTTCTTCATCTGGCTAAAATTTGTAATTATTGGGAGCAGAGTCTCCGATTTTGACAAAACTATCAAGGCTCAGGTTGGTAGGGAGAGCGGTTCGAATGAGTGTTAATTGTGCGCCGTGACGCCAGGTACACTTTCTAATATTCTGAGTCAACCTGGATGCCCGCACAGACATGGTGTACCTGATCTGATCCAGCAAGTGAGAGTTATGTGAACATTGGTTTTTACACTTTATGGAGGCAAAAGTGTGCATGCACTATATGGCACATGTGACTCCAAATTTCTCATTTATTATTGAATTTAATTTCAAGAATACTGGAATTTAAATTTAAAGATATTATTTCTTACATAAATACATAACTTATCTAACAGTCCATTAACAGGTTTATAATTTCATAATCTATTTTTTGCCCTGTTTTGCAAAACTTAACTATATAAACAGTCAATAATACAGATGACTAGGAAGTATTATGAAGGCATTTTTCTGTTTTTGAAATGCTCTCGGTGTTTTATAGTACAAAAGTATTATAAAATTAGATTTTTATCAGAGATTTTCATAGGCTGAGTAAGTAGAAGATTTGTTCTGCTATAATTTTCTAGAATATGGTTCTGATAAATTTTTTATCTAATTCAATTTTGCTTGGTGCTTTTTTTTTTTTACACAAGTCCTGACATGTGTCAAAGATAGATGAATCGCAGTTCAACTGGTGCCTAAAATAGTCCTGAAAATTAGATAAAACCTAATAAAACAGTTTTGAAAGTTTTAGAGATACTTCTATGATTTCTTAAAGTAGAGATCACAATGTTTTCAACTGTGTATTACCAGAAATACACTCATAATATTGTACTTTCTTTGGCATTTTCTGACAGACACATGACTGCAGATTTCTACAAAACTACAGTGAAACCTAGAGAGAAGGAATTGCTTGGGACCCATGTCGTAGTATGAAATACCCATGTATTCCGCATAACATGGTTTTTTGATCTCAAACATCTTTTTGGTTTCTAAAAAAAGTTAATTTATATGAACGTTCTTGTTATCCATGTTCTCAGTGTCCAGGTTTCACTGTATTTAAAAAAAGTAATTTCCCTACATCTTTAAAGTCTTTTTGGTTTCTCTCTGTGTGGAATATGATAGTTAGCTCCCTGGAAGTCTGCTTTTTCGGCATTCTTTTTCATCAGAAAGATCACCACAATCATCAGCACCATTACACACAGCTCTCTTTCTGATACACCTCCCATTTCTAGAAAAAAAAAAATGCAGAAACAATGTAACAACAAAAAGTTTTTGAAAAAGCTTTGCAAAAAGTTTTGAATGTGCTAAGCTTAAGTTGATTTTGGAACTTACCCACACTTCCATTCATGGTTTTTACAATCACCTCCACAGCCAAACGGTTCGTCAGACTTGTCCCCACAATCAGCAAAACCATCACAGAATCTGGCGTGAGATATGCATTGACCATTTGAGCATGTAAACTGGTCTTGTCTGGGGCACGCTGAAAGTGAAATAGCTGGGTTGAGAGAAAATGTGTAAGTCTTTGTAATCATGTATTATCTATGGTTTGGATGCAAACTTTCAGCAAGGAATCACTCACTTTTAGTGCAGTTCAATTCATCGGCTGCATCCCAACAGTCAACAACACCGTCACATCGCTTGGACTTTGGTAGGCAGGATGTATTGTTCCCACACTGAAAATGTGTCTGCAGATTGCAGTCTGTAAGGAAAAGAAAACACGCTTGTTGTAAAAGACAGGAACGGTTAAAAATTAGTCAGTTTTGTGCAAATAAGTTTCCGAATTCTGCGCTGTTCAGCACCGCATACGCACCGCAGTTGTGCTCGTCGGTGTGGTCGTAACAGTTGAAGTGGCCATCGCACCGCTTGACGAGCGGTATGCAGAGCTGGTTTCCGCAGCGCCACTCCCCCGGTAGACACACGGAGTCGTCCACGCACCGGAAGGCATCCACGTCGAGGCGCTGGCAGAACTCGAAGTTGAGCTTGCAGAGCCCACCGCAGCCCGTGGGGTCCAGCGGGTCCTTCACGGCGCGGCAGCGCGGCACAGTCTCCTCCCCCAGGCCGACGCAGACCTCGCCTTCCAGGCACTCGTCGCAATATCGGGGTTCACCTGCAAGAAGAGGAAGAAGGGAGGTGAAGGCCGCGCCTAGACGCTGCTGCAGTGGCAGCAGATACATGACATTATTTGAGCGACGTACTGCGGATGGCCGCCGCGGTGGTCGTGGTGGTGACGGGGCGCTGGGTGACGATGACGGGCACCAGCAGCGTCGTCATCGAGAAGGGTGACGGGTTTGGCTCGGGGGACAGCGTGGACGCGGACGTCGCGGGCGTGGCGAGGGACGGCACGGCGGCGGGGCGGGGCGTGGAGGTGGGGGACAGGGAGCCCGGGGGAGCCCGGGATATCACAGAAGAGGACGGCGAGGACGTCGTCGGCGTCGAGCTCGGCGGCTGCGCTGTGCTCGTGCCAGCCGGTGGTGGCGTGGTAGACGCCCCCGGTGAGGCGGAGGTGTTCCCCACGCGCACGGCGGGCTTGGAGGGGCTGAGCGCGACCACGGTATCTGTGCGGAGGCAAGAGTCAGTTACACGCATGTTGACGGGGAGAGGCACGCGTCAGGTCGGGCGCGGTGACTGACGCGACGGAGGCGTACCTTGGATGAGGATGGTGGCGGCGGTGGGCGCGCCGGGAGCAGGCTGGCTCTGGCACGCCTCCATCTCGAAGGGCGAGCCGGCGGAGGGGAGCCGCAGCAGGCAGGGTTCCGGGCCGTCCAGGGCGCGGCCGCGGCCGCCGTCCAGGGCGCAGGTCCTGCTGCGCAACCGCACCATGGTCCCGGAGCTGCTGCCGCCGCCGCGGCCCTCCGCGGAGGAGCCCGTCCAGTAGCACTCGCTCCAGGACGACCAGGGCGCCCAGCCGGGCACCGCGGGGTCGGGCTCCGCTCCGGCCCCGGCTCCGACCGCGGTGGGTGTCGGTGCCGACGACCCCGCCACCTCCCTGGCGTCGTCCGACGTGATCGGCGCGCCGACGAAGCCGATGGACTGCACGTCGACGGCCAGGTCGCCGAGCCAGGCGCGACCCGCGCGCCGTCGCAGCCCCCGGAGGAACGCCAGGCCCGCGCGCTCCACCAGGTCGGGCATGTGTGCCGCGTCACCCAGGACTACGTCGCAGTCCACGTCCACGGCGTCCCGCACGTCCTGTCCCTCGCTTGGCCTCAGGGACGTGACCGTGGAGCCGCGGTAGTGGGCCGCCAGGGCGCTCGCCTCGAACAGCGAGTCCAGCTGCGACAGGGAGACAGTGAGAGGGGGCCACAGGACGGGAGAGAGAGGTCAGCGATGCAGGTGACTGCGCAGGGCAGCGCAGGGCAGCGAATACTCCACTCACCTGCATTTGTATCCTGTCTGCCAGCGTCCTCCAGGCGGCAGACCGCTCGTCTGCAAGGCTTGGCGACCACCGCTCGCTCAGCACGCGAAACTCTCCTGCCAGTGTCACCATCCCTGTTGGACAGAGCAGAGTATTAGCACGACTGTGCGACGCTGAGAGAGCGAGAGAGAGATACCTAAAAGGAGAGGAGGCGGAGAGTACGGCATGCGACACAAGCGATCATCCCCATCAGACGAAAACTACGCCTCATTTCTTTCTAAGAGTGCAAGGAACCAATTACGCTGTACAAGAGCGTTCCGTGGACGGGGCCCGATCGAGAGGGGGGGGAGGGTCGCGCCATGGGAACCACGACGGGCTTAAATCGTCATAATGTGAGTACCCGGTGGGTCGCTAAGAGTCCCGCGGCAGGGAGGGGAGGGGCGTCATCTCCCGGGCAGCGTAGCCGACGCCTAGGAGATAAAAAGAGAAAGAGCGCCCCTGCCCTGCCCCTGCCCTGCCCCTGCCCTGCCCTGCCCTGGGCCCCGCCGGGCCCCGCCGTGAGCCAGCACGGCACGGGGCGGGAGAGGAGAGGAGAAGGGCGGGCTCCGCTGGGAACGGAAGAGCGGCTTCCTGTCCACGGGCGGGCTGTGTTGGGCGGGGCGCGGGCGGCGCGGGCCGGGCGCGGGCGGCGCTCGCCTCCGGGGCCCGGAGCCTGGACCCTCTCCCCATCCCCACTCTCAGGAGGGAGAGGGGAGGGACACATTCCAGGCTGAGCTCAAGAGGCTGCGGCTCCGGCAGCCCCTCCGGGCCTCCGGGCCTCCGGGCCTCCGGGCCGGCCCCTTACCTCCCGGCGCTCGCACTAACGCCCTCCTTCCTCAACCCCTGCCGCCCCGCCCCACGTGACAGCGACGCGCGTTACTACTTTACCATTCCAAACTGAACAAGTGCGTCACACTTGCAGCGAGGACGGGTGAACCGCGACACGTTGCCAATCGATATTGGGCTGCGGATCTAAATTCAACAACCAGCCCGACACACGATGGTGATCACGGCGGCAGAAGCAACGGCAGCAACTTTATTCAAACAGCGAGTCACCCAACGGCACCGCCTCGCCTCTGCTACATTCGCTATCGTCTGCAGCCAAACGCTACAGGACAGGCAGGCACTGCTTCGTCATCACTGAGCGCTGAGCGCCCGGGGCCAGCACCAGCGTGCAGAGGTACTTCACGGTGACATCGTCGATGACTCTGCCTCTACTCTACCCTTCCCCGCCCCGCCCCGCCCACACAGATGCTCACCAGAATGCACACAATGGAGGAGCCGGGCCGGACCCTGGCCGTGCCGTGCAGGCCGCAGGGCCGCAGGCCGGCATTCGACTGCTTTAACTTATTGAATTACTCTCTGCTGCTCGCTTGCGGCAGAGTTCGGCGGTCAGCAGAGGGCGTAGCAGCCTCCCGACTCTTTGGAGAATAAAATATCCCCCTCCGAAAAATAAGGGGGGAAAAAACGCAAAGGAACGGCTGATGATCGGGCGGGGCCAGGAACAGGGCGAGCAGGGCAGGGCCGGGGCCGGGGCCGGGGGGCAGGGCAGAGGAGGCTGGCTCGGCTGGTCGAACGCAGACGGGTGTACGGGGACATAGCAGCACGCCGCCCTGGATGGTCGGACACACCACTGGTCACATACTCAGTTTAAAAAAATAAATAAAGGTACCGACCAACTCTTCGAGAGAAAAGAAAGTAAAGGAGACTTTTTGTACTAGAAAACTCGAATTAAAATTCTTCTGTCACTTGCATCCGTCGCTTACTGCATTCCCGCCACTGCTTCTAAGGCTGCTACCGTCTTTCCCAAGCGTGCACGTCGGACTTAGGACTGTCGGAGAGGTATGGTCGCGGCCAGGGCTGCTTCACGCAAAAATTCGAAAAGCTGTGCAACAAACTGTGTATGTCGAGGTCACCGGAACTGTTAAAGTATCGCCGAAGAAGTGGTTGTTATAGCGCATATTTTAGCGTCACAGCGCCGTGGTGCTCGTTCGCTCCGCCCGACCTGCAGGTCCTGGTGTGGTGCGCGGCCTCTGAAGCGCCATCGGCAGCGTCGGCGCTGCGCCACCCGCTCGGACGCCAAGATCATCAACAACGGCAACAACAACAACGGCGCGTCGACGTGAACCAAATTGATTCGTTGGAAAAGCGGCAGGCCGCAGGGGAAAGGAAACGGAGAAGGGAAGGTGAGCGTCAGAGGCGAGGCAGCGTAAAATTTTTGAAAAGTAGTCATCAGTCTGAGGCCGCCCGAGCCTGAGCTGCGTGGCGTGGCACGGCACAGATGGAAAATGGCCACAGGTAAGGCAGGACTACCCGCCGGGGCCGGGCCTCGCCCATGTGACTGCGGCGCAGGTACAACGCCCCCGCCCCGCCCCGCCCCGCACCGCCCCGCTCCGCCCCGCCCCGCCCCGCCCATTCAGTGGGTGCAGTCTGGTCCAGGTCCACCCATTCAGCCGACTGGGCCGGGCCGGGCCGGGCCGGGCTGCTGCTGCTGTGCCCTGCCCGTCCATTCATTTACGGCCCCATTCATATATCTGTGTGGTCGCGGCCCCGCGGCCCGGCCCGGCCCGGCCTCTGCACCGCCGTGCACCGCACCATGCGCCGTGGGGTGCGTCATCGCGGACCCCCCAGGAGTCCGCTTCGCACCCCTCGCATGTACGCCCGAAGATAGCAGGAGAGCACAAAGAAAGCTGCGTGCTCCTGTTCCACGAGGCATACCTTCTCGCTGCAGGGGCGCGGCTGACTCCAGACCAAGCGTCCTAGACACATCCAGACATCAACATTTTCGGTAACCACTTTTTGCGGAAAACGGAAACCACTCATGCCGGCGGGCGACCCCTGCGCCAGCCCAAGTAGAGGCCGCGGCAATGTTGTTTGAAAAACGGCAGCAGCGGCGCCGGGAATTGGGGGTCTAAAATTACTGATATTTTGCTGCTTGCCGAAAACATGCTGACTCCCATCTCGTTTCGTGTCTCTACGATATGATTTGATTTGGGTTGTTTCCACCCTGTGCTCGGCTCCTAATGAGGCGGTGTAGGACCGTACAAAGGACCCCGCCTACCGGGGCGACGTACCGGCGCGGCTAGTCATGGGGTGAGGTGGGGTGGGGTGGGGTGGGGTGGGGTGGGGTGGGGCGGGCGGGTAGCGAGGAGAGGAGCACGGCAGTCAGGTGACTAAGCGATAGTTTCACCCGCAGCCGCGCCTTCCGGACGGCAGCGTCCAGGGCGACTCCCCGGTCGCGGTGGTACAGCTGCACGCATTACGAGTGAGTGCGCCCAGTTCAAACGCAAACGGTTAAGTATTTTTGTTTTTCAGTGAGTAGTTCTCTCTTTTTAATTTTTTTTTTCTACTCCGTCACGGTCACGGTTGGTGTCCTGAGGCGGCATAGGCGGGGCCACAATCGACCCAACACCGGCATGCCGCGTGGGCGGTTTGGGGTGGGGGGCGTGGGCGTGCACAGGCCCAATCCATACCGGCGGCGCGGCCGCGGGGCCGAGCCGAGCCGCGCCGGGCACGGCAAGAGCGGTCTCCATCTCCGTGGGGTTCATCGTCAAGCAAGCCTGCGCCAGCCTGCGCCTGTGCCCTCCGGTGCCCGTGCCCCCTACCCCCCTCAGACCCTACAAGCGCACACCTTTTTCTTGCCGCCGCCGCACAGGTGGCCCGGGTCCGGGCGGGTCCGGGCGGGGCCGGGGCACCGGGTGCTGCTCCGGACACCTGTGAGCTCCTGGCGTGCCGATGCCGCTGCACGCTGCACCGGAGGCGCGCGCCGGAGACGTGCGCCCTGCCCTGCCCTGCCCTGCCCTGCCCTGCCCTGCCCTGCCCTGCCCTGCCCTGCCCTGCCGCCCCGCGCCTACCGTCGGCCCGGATGTCGTATACGCCGGAGCCGAGCGGAAGCGGCGGGGTGCAGTAAGGCCCCGTCCCGCCCGAGATTAGAACCGAAGATTAGATTAAAGGGAGCTGTGGCCATCGTTAAACGCACACGCAAGCGCACACGCACTCGCACCGCAGAGAAAGGTTTTCTTTCTTTCCTTTTCTTTTTGTCGCCAGCGTTCTCATGAGCCCTGGTGGTGCTGGGTGCAGTGCAGGGCACGGAGGCCACGGCCGTGACGGCGCGTACCAAGCGTCATAATGTTTATGGCAGGCCAGGACGGTGGCACCGCCAGGACGTCGTAACCATGGGACCGGGCTGGGCCGGACCACACTGTCCCAGCACAGCGCAACCCGGAGCCGCTCTCGCCTCGCCCCGGCCCGGCCCGGCCCGCCGCGGCCTGCGCCGCGCGCACTAATCCCCGGAGGTATGTGTCCCGTGTAAGTGCAGCAGGGCCGGGGCCGGGCTTGACTAAAACCCTCTCCGTCCCTACCCGTCCGTGCCGTATGGCCCGAGCAGCAGCAGAGTCATGGTGTTCCTCACGGCCCAGTCCCACTCCCGCCCCCGCAGCCGTCCTTATTGGTCTGCAGGTATTCGAACGGGCCATTCCCAGGCGCAGCAGGCTCAGCAGGCGGGACGCGCCCGGTCACGATGCGCCCCCGGCCCCGGCCCCGGCCCCGGCCCCGGCCCCGGCCCCGGCCCCGGCCCCGGGGTGTGGCGACGCCCGGCGCGGGTGAATGGCATCCTGACCGCGCGCAACATCGCGCCCCGCCGCCTCATTCATGTCAGGCGCGAGTATATCGACCGGTACGGCGGGCGGTGCTGGTCGTCACGACAGCGAACTGTTTGCGCCCACGGCCGAGGGTCGGGGCGGCGCTAGCCCGGGCCGGGCCGGGCCGGGCCGGGCCGGGCCGCGAGGGGTGAGGCGTGGCGGAGGTACCGAGTGGGCGGCCGGAGTGCGCTGTCTTAGAATAGCGTATAGTAGGCGGCACACCGCGCACACTTACCGTTGCTTCGCAGAGCTGCCTCCGTTGACCGCAACAGCCCGAAACCTACGAACAAGACATTTATCGTTAGGGCCATGGCTCAATAGGAAATTAAAAAGGGGTGGGGGTTGGGAGTGGGGAGAATCACTCAAACAAAATGGGTACATTTATTTTTTGACATCTGATATTTTTGATGTTTTTTTATTTTTATTTTTCCTTAATTTTTCTTTTGAAAATTTCTGAAACTTTTTGATAAATTTTTATCTTTTACCCCTATTTCTGAATTCTTCCATTTCATATTGTTTTTGTTCATTTTCTCCCTATTTTTCTGAATCTTTCTTTTATATTTTACTTTAAAAAAAATAATATACTTTTAGAGCAGTACAATCATTTTTCGAAGTGACTACCCCCTCGTAGTAGGGCAGAGCTCTCTCACTTACCGTCGGTGAGGTAGGCGGCCAGCCCGGCGGTGAGCAGCAGGGCGGCGGCGGCGGCGGCGAGCAGGGCGAGCAGGCAGCGCCAGCCGCGCGCGCCGCCCCCGCCCGCCCCCGCGCCGCCCGCCCCGCCGGCGCCCAGGCTGCCGCGCCGCTGCACGATGTACTTGAAGACCCGCGACGTGCCGCTCCACCCCTTCTTCAGCGTGCCCTCGTCGCCGACAGGGTGGGCGCCGCCCGCCGAGGTGGGCCCGCCACCCCCGCCCGCCCCCGCGCCGCCCCCGCCGCCCCCGGCGGCACGCTTGAGCACGGGCGACCAGTAGAGCGGCTCGGTGGAGGCGGCCAGCACGGCCTTGTGCGGCGCCGGGCCCAGGATGGACGAGTACTCGTGGACGGGCTCCTCGGGCGGGCAGCGGCAGGGCTTCTTGGTCACCAGCCCGTCCTCGCCCAGGTGGGGGTGCAGCTGCAGCTGGTTGTTGCACACCTGCAGCAGGGGGTAGGCGAGCGCGTTGCGCAGCGGGTGCAGCTTGTGCTGCCCCCAGGCAGGCGGGGGCGCGTGCAGCAGGCCCGGGTGGTGCGCGCTGGCCTGGTACTCGGGCGGGCCGTTGGCCGTGCTGCTGATGAAGTTCCTCCGCACCTTGAGCGCGGAGGGGTTGGTGAGGGTGGCCGTCCCCAGGGCGCCGCTCAGGGTGCTGAGGCCGCCCCCGGGGAGATGGGTCGACGGGTAGGCGGGGTGCTGCAGGTGCTGATGGAGGCCCAGCGCGCCCCCGGGCCCGGGCGACCCCGGCGAGCTGCCGGTGCTGCGCCGCGCGCCCGGCAGCAGGCCGTCCTGGCCCGCCCCCGGCGACCACGACGCCAGGGAGACCCGGCTGTTGTTCAGCTGGAAAACGAAACGCCGCACAGCACGGTCAGCAACGAGGTAGAATAGCGCGGGGCGGGGCGGGGCGGGGCGGGGCAGCGCACGGGTCCGAGATTAGTATTTGTTGCGGTTGGGTCCAGTCGGGTCGGGTCGGGTCGGGGATCGGGGCCGCCGCGCCGCCGTGGCGAGGATAGCTTCCCACACACGGCACGGCACGGCCAGGCCTGCGAGACCTGCACACAAACACGCGTCCGAGAGGCGCACGGTGCGGCAGACCCCAAAAACGTCGTGCGGTTTCTGTTATAAGTGAAATAATATAATGACGACGATCGCAGTAATGCACAGCTCTAATATGGTCGTGCCCTCAATCCCGCATACAATCTCAATTTCCCCTCCGTCTCTCTCGCACACCCATCCAGAAGCATCACAGTCAAACTCATAACGCTGCAGATCTCAGAGATCGAAACCGCAATCGGTTTTGTACCCGCCCGCCTTCCCTTCCCCGCTTCAATCAATGAGCACGTTTACATCCGGAGGGGAGAGGCCGAGATGGAGTCTGTTTGAGAGGAGAGCTGCCTCGGCGCGGCGCGGCTCTCCCACGCTGCTGGGCGCCCAGTCCTCACCGTGCAGCGCCCGGCGGCGTCCTCGCTGGCCGTCGGCGGTGGCCTCCTTGGCGGCGCCCGGAGCGATCGCGCCCTGCGGCCGGGGCCGGCCTCCTGCGGGGAGCCGGGGCCGTGGCCGGGGCCGTGTCCGGGGCCGTGTCCGGGGCCGGCCCTCCTGCTGTCCTGCAGAGCGTGGTACAGCGGCGAGTGCTGCGGCCCGGGCCCGGGCCCGGCCGGGCTGTCGCTGGTGGGCGCCGGGGCCGGGGTGCCCGGCAGCGGCCTCTGCTGCACGCCGCCCGCGCCCGCGCCCGCGCCCTCGTCGTGCTGGTAGCCGGGGTTGTCCATCTGGCGACAGAGGAGAGGACACAGACATCAGACAGAGACAGAGAGAGGCCCGTCAGAGGCGTTGCTGCGGTTCTTGGCGGCGCAGGCGACGCAGGATGAGAGGACGAGGAGCACAGCTTCATTTCGCTCAGGGGGGGGGGGGAGCTGGAGTGTGTCCAGCGTGGCGTACCGGAAGGAGGCGTGGCCATGGCGTGGCCACAAGGAGGGGAGAGATGCGTTGCGGTGCGTCGGCACGTGTCAGCGCACACCGCAGAGAGCACATGCGTGAGCGTGAGTGAGAGAGAGGGAGAGAGGGGCAGACGGGCAGACAGAAAGGACGACGACATTCGACACCCACCCAGCGCGCCTGTAAGGGCTCAACAGACCGACGCATCACCATAGGGCACACCTGGGCACAGGGCCCGGCCCCGGCCCCCGGCCGGCCAGGGCGTCACTCTGTTGCTTTTCTTCCACATCCTTCCCCCTCCCTCTCCCTTCCCCGACCCGACACATCGCTCTCCCGGTCTCCGTCTTCCAATTTCCCCATCCGGGCCGCTCATCTCCTTTGCTCATTTTTCGTTCCTTAATCCTGCGTCCCTTGTCGTCGCCCCGGTGAGTTTTGGTTTGGCCTTATTTTCTCCTTTTCCCCTTCGTCTTTCTCTGCTCGGTGAGGCCGCGAGAAAATGGCGAATGGCGTTCGATACATTTTGAAAAGTATGCAAAAACCGTTTTCGCGCCAGTCATGTGATCGGAGCGTTCGAAACAGCTGCGCTCACGGCTCGCTTTGCTCATGAAGCATTTTTCCTTTGTGATTTACTATGTGAACGAGGGCGTTGAGTCGGTCGCACATGCGGAGCGAAGCAATAATCAAGTCCCGTGCCCTGTCATGGCGCCTTCTGCATTGTAACGTTTTTCACCCCGCAACCCGCTTCAGCCTCTCTTAGCTTAGGTTCTCTGGTGTTTCCGCCCCTAATGATCTAGGAGTACGGGATGGCCTGAAGCCGAGGTGCTGAAGGCCACTCTCCCGTCCTCTCCCCCGCCCCGCCTGCAGCTCCCCATTTCCATATTATAATGGAATCAGCGCTATTTGTCCGGGCCGGGCCGGGCGGGGCGGGGCAGCCAACGGGGCGCGACACAGCGCCCCGGCACCACCCGGCACACGCGCCTCCACTCACCAGGTTAACGGACCCGCCCCGCCCCGCCCCGCCCCGCCCAACACTAAAGACAAAGCAGTCGAAGCTTACGCAACGCGCGACGCGAGTTAAGGTTCACACGTTACCGTTTCCCTGACACGAAGCGCCGTCTCCTGTTGACTGCTGTTTATTCTTATTCTCTTAGTCAAATGAACGAGGCCGCGCGCGGCTGCGCGGCTGCTGGGAAAGTTGCATGACCTTATCACTCGCGACCAGCCCACCCCTCCCTCGCCTGCCCTGGCCTGCCCTGGCCTGCCCTGCCCCCTGCCCTGACCACACACGCCCCCCCTCCCCCTCACTACCTCGCACGGCCCTCTGGATCTTTCTCATGAGAAATGCTGGCAGTCCCAGCCCCCGCCCTGCCCTAGCCTACCCTGTGCCGATGCTGACCCGGCCCAGCCAGGCGGCTCGACTCCACCACCTGACACTTTCTATACGCAAATAGCGAGCACACATCATCGCGGCCTTGTCTCATTACATGCAAAATATTTTCTCTCGACTTCCCTCCCCAGCCCCGCCCCCACCCCTCCCGCACCGCTAACACTAACGAGCTCCGCCAGCGAAATGGGAAAACTGATTATTAAGAAAGGGCGCTGAGCAGCATGTATGCCTGAGTGTTTGTGTGTGCGGCCGGGGGGGGGGGGGGGGAGTGAGGCCGCTGCAGTCGGCCACGACCATTACACAGTAAATAGATAAACTGCTGAACGCGACGCGACGGATACCGCGCCCATACGTCATGGCTGGGCTCGGTAAGTCTCCCTTCACATGTCAGGCTGGCTACCTCGCCTCAGCCGGGCTCCAAAAGGGTCTCTTCATAAGAGTCACTGCCTTCCAGCCGCGCAGCCGCAGGTTCTTGTGACAGGCAGCATCTGATTTAATAACAAAATCTTTCACAAAATTTTGAAGGCACCTGCGCACCTGTAGCGCCCTCTCAAGTCTCTACCAGCGTGCGTAGCAGTTTCCCTGTGGAAGACACCCCCAAGTACCGGGTGTTTCCTTGAATGCGTAACAGTGTTGCGGGATTGCATACTCGCCAGGGCTTCAAGGGGCCATGGTGCCTTACGGGCGAATGGGGTAGGCAAACCCGCAACACTGTTACCCATTCAAAGAAACACCCGGTACACCCTATAATAAGAAACAAGAAGAAATCGGCAAAAAATCAGCAAAAATCATTTAAAAGAAAAAACACAAGTCAAAATCAAAGGAAAATTGCCAATCGCCAGAAAAATCTGAAAAATCGATGTACGCTTGAAGTTATAATGAAGGATACCTTAGGCAGCCCTTCACAGTGTAGAGCGGTCCTTACCAGTGGGCGCCGCGCCGCCCGCTGGATCACCCGGAGCCCCGGAGCCGGGGGGAAGCCCTTTACTGCACGAGGGCTCCCTCCATTAAGCCCTCAACCTTGGCCTCCGGGAGTGAGACGGTCCGGCCAGGTCCGGTCCGGCTGGCGCTGCCCGCACTGCCCCCGCCCTGCCCCCGCCCCCCCGCCCCTGCCCCCGCCCTGCCCCCGCCCTGCGCACGCATGGAATAACGAAATAAGCACGACTGCATTCATATTACCGTCCAGGTCGGGGCGTGGCGGGCCGTAGCGGGGCCGGCCGTGTGGACCACCTGCGAAGAGGCAAGTCGAGCAGGCGGGGCGGGGCGGGGCGGGGCGGGGCGGGGCGGGGCGGGGCGGGGCGGGGCGGGGCGGGGCGGGGCGGGCGCGCGCAGTGGTGCACGGCCGCAGTCAACTTTAATTGTTTGAACAAATAACGCTGCTGGCTCAACGATCGGGTCGGACGGGCCGTGCCGGGCCGAGTCGAGTCCACGCAGAGAGCCGGGCCGGCCCGGGGGCCCATCACGATCAAAAGCACTTTAGGAGGTCGGCTCGGCTCGGCTCGGCTCGGCTCGGCTCGGAGCCCTGCTCTTCCCTATGGCCCTGCAGCCATGTCAATAGCAGAGCGTTCAGCAGTGCAGCCCCGGTGCCGCATGCGCCTGGCTGGCAGCGCCGCTGTTTGGGTTATTGCTCGCAGCTCGTTGCCGGGGCCGGGGCCCCGCCCGCCCCGGGGCTACACGCGGGAGTCGGTCCGGCCCCGCGCTCGACAACTCGTCACATTAATGATTGGACGGCCCGCTCCGCGGCTCGCTATGAATTAATTTTGACGAGATGTCGAACGGGCCTGGATGCCAACCCCTGGCAACCGCCACCCTTCTTCCCCCCCTCCTCACTCTCCTTTCGTCTACCTTACGCTAAATAGTAAATAAAAGAAATACATGAAATCGCTCCGCTGAAATTAGATCTGAAAATTTAACACTACAGCTAAAAACTTAGGACAGCGGGAAAATAAATAGCAGGGCAGCTAGAAAACAAGCAACGTAGCTGAAAAATTGACTGCGTCTATATATACGTACAAAACATTAGTACACCTGCTTTTTTAAAATTTATTTTCTTAGCTCAGACGCGAAATTTTGCTGGATGTATATTTTAGAATACCATATCACAGAGGAAGAAGAGAAGCAAAATCTATAATATCTTTGCATGATGATGAGGCGTGTCCAGTGCCAGCGCCGAGGAGTCACACATGAAGTGGATTCATGCTCCGTTTATTCATCGGCAGAGCAGAGCTCGGCTCGAGCAGCGGCCGGGGCCGGCAGGCCGGCACGTTACCAGTGCGATGGTATGCAGTCGCATGCAGTCGCATGCAGCCCGCCCACCCACGCTAGTGCGGCCCCCGCCTCTCTGTCGCACCCGGGAGATACCGCTCTCAAAACAAAATCGAAAATACCACCCAGCATTTCAAGTAAAACTCAATGTTCCCTCCTCCACTGAGGGGAAAAAAAAAGAACATTGCGAGACCTTGCGTCGTGCATGTTTTCAAAATGAGAGATTTAATTTGAATGGCGTTCTGCTTTGTATAATGGTTAGCTAGGAACACAAACACAATTAAAGCTACTGGCCATGCACGACCAGCATAGACACACACACACACACACACACACACACACGATGTGCCTGCACTGTAGGAGCATGCCTCGCCGATACCCTGCGCCAAGCATTATGGACACACCATCCACCATCGTTGCTAACTGATAATTATTTCAATGAGGGTCAGAAGCCTCTCCTCCACTGTAATGTTTTAAAACTCACAAATATCTATTCTCTTTACTCAGTCAAGGACATAAAAAAGCGAAACAAAAATGCGCTTCTTAAGCTACAAAAAGTAGGAAAAAAAGAAGGGGGAAAAGGGCTTAAAGATTAGCTTTGGCAAGGGATCGTCAACTTCGATACTACCCCGAGGACGGGTGGATCACTCCTGCGTACTCCTGTGTACACATCAGGCTCTACTCATCTGTAATTAGCGGTAATGAGCGACAATTTTCGAACAAAATGTCAAAAATTTAGCCTTTTACGTTGTACGTTTTGTTTAATAATTTCACTACTAAACAGTTTGCACCTATATTGACAAATAAAACTGAATCTACCCTTAAAATCTCAGATAGACTCCTGTGCTCATAGTTATCCCCTCGTATAACCAGTATAACTTCGTACACAGGTTGATTATACCTCAAATATTTCCTGAATATTACATATTAGTTCCTTGGTGAAATCGCATAAATATTAGTCATCTTACTGATTTACGTCGTCAGTGCAATTTGCTTCAAAATTACCAATATTGCCACGAACTGCCAATATTCATCTGTAAACGGTAGTGATGAAAAACGAGTTGGAGCGACCGCCTTGGGCTCTGGTGCAGTATCAGGAGCTTGGCAGCCATCATTAGAGCAAGAAGAGCCTTACTCGTAATGTAATGACGCCCGTTTACGCGTCTGCCTAGCGACCACTAGCGACCCAGGCACCGCGCCCCGCCCCGCCCCGCCCCGCCCCGCCCCGCCCCGCCCCGCCCCGCCCCGCCCCGCCCCGCCCCGCCCCGCCCCGCCGCTCGGAATGAGGGAGGCAACTGGGGGAAAAGGATGCAGCCGATATCGTTCCAATTTCCTGAGGGACGCATCCCTCTGCCCTGTGAGCCCCACACGCGGCGCGCGGCGCCTTATCCGTATCCGGTCTTCATATCCGGGCCCAAGCCGGGCCGGTCGGGTCTATCTCGCACCGACATCATGCCTGCCACGCGACGACACCCAAAAGCAGCCGACAAATTTTCCAGCTTGGCCCGGCAAAACCATAAAAAACAGTGGAAGAAGTGGAGGCGGATGTAATCAGGACGCGGGGAGGGGCGGGGCGGGGCGGGCCGTGTGGCGACTGTTTAGCCGAAAAAGCGGCAGCGCCTTGGAACAGTTGGCTGCACTGCGCGGGGCTGCGCGCCCCGGCCCGGCCCGGCCCGGCCCGGCCGCTGCTCCGGCTCACCGGGCGTTCGTTACGCGCACGGGCGCACGGGCCGCGGCACACCTGACGAACGGCGTTAATGGGGCTGAATCTGATGTCAGAGAATGATGAAACGAGTGGAGTGCAGGAAGGTGGGGCTATTACAAAGAAAATAAAAAAATCCTCAGTCACTTTTCTTTAAAACTTTGAGTTAAATTGCACACCAACCCCTTACATTCGTCTCAGCGAGATATCTCTTCTGCGAGAGGGCGCGATAGGTCGCAGTGGGTCTGATGAAGCGGCCACGTCTGAACAGACACACGAGCGACGGGAGCCCCTCGCGGAGCGCTCCGCTCATGCCCTCGCCGGCCGAGTCCTAAGTGCCTTGTTTTGTTCACTTATGACATGAGACTGTTATACCCACGCTTTCTCGGCGCAGCCTAGCCCCGGGCGTGCCGTCATCAGCCGTAGAGGACAGGTGTCAGGACGGAGTGCGACTGTCATTTTCCACCAAATTGCTAGAGGCACACGGGCGGGCCGGGAGGGAATGCCTCGCTCCGGTCCCGTCACGAGCTGGATGATGCATGCGTCGCACACTGCAACACGTTTTTAACGTCGAGGACATTTACGACCCGCGGGGCCTTAAAGGACCCAGCCCAGCATACAGGCAAATATTTTAGTGGAGGACTCTGCCGTTAAAGTCTCCGAAGTCAGGACGTACTTCGGCTCGGCGGGGGAGAGGAGAGGGGAGGGGCAGGGAGTCGGTTTCAATCAACACAAGACGAGCTGCTTCCACGGCTTCAGCTGGCTTCAGCTGGCTTCAGCTGGCTTCAGCACACCACGTCACCTCTGCACTGACAACAACGTGCCCCATAGCGGATAGGTGCGGCAAACGAACGGCGCGAACGACGCTACTCCGCCGATCCCGAAGGGCACGGACCGGAAACACGGATTCCGAGCAAAAAGAGATGAGGGTGAGGGAGAGAGACAGAAGAGTAGAGGGGGAGACGAGCCGTGGCGGGCGGCGCAGGCTGCTCAGGCTGCTCCACAGGGTGTCCTCCAGGTGAACGCCGTGGCCCGGCGCGGCCCTGTGGGTGCAGCTGCTGTGTCTGAGTCTGACGGAGAGAGAGAGGAAGGTGGTGAACTCTTTCTCCTCTGCCTGTCTCTCTCACTCACCTCTCTCTCTCTCCGTCTCTCTGGCTCTCTCCCATTGTCAAACCCACCTTGTTTGTTGTCGGTGCGGTGGGCTCAGAGCGGGCACACACACACACACACACACACACACACACACACACACACACACACTTCCGCGCCCCGCCCCGCCCACTTCCTCCGTCTCTGTCACACCTCCATTGTATGCCGGAGCATTTGCGGTGCGTCCGCGTGGGTGCCCTTCTCATATCGCACGCACCGCGCCATCATTGTCTGCCCCCGAGCGCTGCAGGACCGGGGCGGACCGGGGCGGGGTCCCCGAGAACTTCCAATAATGGTGCACGCACGAGGCGGAAAAAGGGGTTAACTCGAAAATCACAACTTTTCCAGGAAACACACAAATGTTAGCGAGCAGGGGACGCAAAATTCTAAAATGTTATATCAGCTGCTCGCTCTAGGAAGGGCACAAAGTGGGATGACTCGGGTGGGATTTATGTTATACATTTCAAAGAGATGAGTCCCGTAAAAAATGGAGAAAAATCGAGATACGTCAAATGGACTTAGACTTAGACAAACTCTACATTCTTTTTTAAAAAAAGTAATAAAAATACGGAAGAATTTCTGTAAATAACCAGATATCTCCGAATCTCAAAGCTTTACAACTGGGGGGACCAGCTCGAGTGCCTACCTTAACCAAATTGAAAGTCGACTTCTACTTCTCTAAACTTCCTTACGATCATGTCTCAAATAACATTTTTTTCTTGGAAATGAGCACCTTGTGCTACAGATTTACGGTCAGATTGGGTATAAGGAGGATAAGTCGACTTGTTGACTTTTCTGCTTCGTGGACAAAATAATCTCAATATATTAACTATAGTCTTCGTTGTTAAATTATTTTTCAGTAATAAAGTGAAAATAAAACGAGTAAAACCTCTCGAAGGTTGAGATTTGCCACCCAAACCCTTAACAAGAAAAAGACCCATGGGTCTTGCATTATTTATTTATTTATTTATTTTTCTTTTTGCTGTCCACTGCAGTATACTTTTCTCTCATTTTCCGAAACGTGATCTTCATTATAGCGACGATGACAATAACGTCCCAAGTCGTGCGTGAGGAGCAGGGGGAGGGGTGCGGTGCGGGCTGGGCGCAGGGTAGCGTGGGGACGCTTCCCGCCGCCCCGAAGCCCCGTGTCGCCCCGGCACGGCACGGCACGGCACGGCACGGCACGGCACGGCACGGCACGGCACGGCACGGCACGGCACGGCGCGGCGCGGCACGGCACGGCACGGTGCGGGGCGTAATTTCACAGAGTGGTGAAGCGGTAGTACTACTCACAGAGGCTGACATATGGCAGGTGCCGGTAGCGCACGCAGGAAGGGAGGGGGAGAGAGAGAGAGGGTCACACACACACACACACCCCTGCCGCGCACCCCCCACTCCCTCACCAGCGACTTCCGGTGAAGTGGTTGGCCGGGGAGGGAAGGGGCAGAGGGGGAGGGAAGGGGGAGAGGGGGAGGGAAGGGGGAGAGGGGGAGGGAAGGGGGAGAGGGGGAGGGAAGGGGGAGAGGGGGAGGGAAGGGGGAGGGAAGGGGGAGAGGGGGAGGGAGAGGGGGAGGGGGGCACTAGCGAGCGCCCTGGGAGCCGCCCCGACACCTAGAGGGTGCAATGGCCAATTCGTGACGGACAGCTGCGGCCCGGTGCGCTGGGCTGGCGTGGCGTGGCGTGGCGTGGGGAGACGAGGGCGACACGACCAGCGTTTTGTTTACACTCGGTTGTCCGTACGTGCGCTAGAGCTGCAGGCTGGAGTCGCCTCTAACAGTTTGGCGACGCGTTCGAGGAGGTGTTTGTGTTGGTCTGAGGCGCGCGGCTTTATCCATGTGTGCTCGCGCGCCTGTGTGCGAGTGTGGGTGTGAGTCTGCGTACTGTTAAAAATAAGGAGTCGTAAAGTAACGGGAAATTTGCAGTCAAGTTTTAAAGCGACACGTATTGCTGTACAAGAACATAACTTGTAATGCAACAACAATGTTGTCAGGGAACAACAATAATGCTGTCCAAAAACAAAAAAGTCCATAAACATTTAATAAAGTTGTTCAGGCACAACCAAAGTTCTTCAGTTAAAAGAAAATTCTTGTTTTGGATTCTCAACAAACATTGTTGTTTTCCAACAACTATTGTTGTTCTCGAACAACATGGCTGTTGGCCAACAACAACACTGTCACCACAAAAAGAGTTATTGTTTCTCAACAATTATTTTTAACAGTGCGGGTGGGTGGGTGGGTATGTGAGTGTGGGTGCATGTGTGGGTGGATGGGCGTGTGCGCAGCCCTGTCACGCCTGCAATATACGAACATGTGGACCAACTCACGGATGCATCACGAGCACACAAGTGCGCGCACACACACACACACACACGCACGCACAAACACTGCACACTGTCAGAAAAAACCACGGTGTTTGGTACGGTAAAGTCTGGTAGACAATTTGCCTGGTCAGCCTGTACCTGATCGAGTACGGTCTTTTAAGTACGGACCACGGTTATTTTTAACATGGAGTCTTATGGGCGCCACAGTAAATGAGGCACAGTCATCCTGTACCTTGCCCACCACAGTCTTCCGTACCCAGTCCTGTACTTTGGTACAGGATTTTTGACAGTGCAAGGCACTCCACGGGGACCCGCACGGCGATGACGACGTGGTGGTCTCTCGCCGTCCGACACACTGTGGTGACAAAAGGGCCCCCGCCCCGCCCCGCCCCGCCCCGCCCGCCACACCTGCGAATGTTTGTGGTTCGCACACGCAGCACTAGAGCCCTGCAACGAGCGAGCTATCCGAGCTACGAGTTGCGAGCCGCGTCCAACGAGCTCAGCGAGCTAGCTGCAACGAGCTAGCCGGAGCGGCCGACTTCGCCGAGAGACGGGTGCCGCTCGATGGTTGGGTGCGCGAGCTATTGAGCTCGTGCGAGCTATTGAGCTCGCTGCGGGTCGCCGCTTTTCAGTGCAGCTCGTCGCCGAGCTGGGCGGGCTGTGTGCGGCGCTGGCTCCGGCCCGGGCTTGCTCGGCCGGCACTGGCCGGGATGAGCGAGCACGTCCTGCTGCCTACCTTCCCGGCGCATGTGCATGCTGTGGCTGGCTGCTGGTCTGGGCTGCGCTGCCCACTGCCCGGCCCGGAGCACGGAGCAGCCGCCCAAGCCTCCCCGCCGCCACGCCCTGGCTCAGTGCTAGAGGCGAGCTCCACGAGCTAAATAGCTCGCGCTCAGCTCGCTCAGCTCGCACAGCTCGCACAGCCCGCTCAGCTCATTAGCTCGGCGCTGGCGGCGTTTTCTAGCTCGCTTAGCTCGTTGGACGCGGCTCGCAACTCGTAGCTCGGATAGCTCGCTCGTTGCAGGGCTCTACGCAGCACGCAGCACGGACCTCCCCGGAGCCTCCCTGTGCTCCAGCGGCTCGCGGGGGGAGCATTGTTCCAGCGCTACACCGTTACTGCGAGCGCCTCATAGAGGCCGCCTTGGCCTGCTCTCGGCGTGGACCGGCACTGCAACAAAACTCCCCAGGTGCACGCTGCGTTTGCCAAAGAAACGAAGGCAGAGGGTAGTCTCTGGACTAGAGTAGAGTGAGGCAGGCGCCTGACTACTAGGCAGGACCTCGACACAGGTGCGTGCGTGTTGCCTAGCCTGGGCAGGCGCCGATGCCGATGCAGCAGCGCGCTTCACTCCACTCTGTGTTCGAGCCAGTGTTGCCAAAAAAGTAGGCAAATTTCCCTCGAATACACCAGTGTGTGGCAGACGCCTACTAGGCAACTGGTATACTCATGTGTGGAGAGTTTGCCGAGTAGGCAGGCGGAGATACCCGTCTGCCACACACCGGTGTATTCGAGGGAAATTTGCCTACTTTTTTTGGCAACACTGGTTCGAGCAACTGTCTGCTTTCCTGGCGCGACGGACAACGGAACCATACTGTAGCGGTGCCCCTGCTTTGCGGATTTTCGGCTCCGATCATTAAGACACTCGTCTACCGCCCCCTCACCTGCTCACCTATCCGAGGCAGGGCTGAAGGGGCTGCCCGAGTTAACAAGAGAAAGGGAGAGGAGGGCGGAGGGCACGACCGGGCGCGACGATGGCGCCTTGCCTCTCCCCTTTTCTGTAAGTTGTGGGGCGCCTCTACAACTACGACTGGTGGAGGCATTCAAACACACTTGTGCCCCGCCCAGCGCCGCCTCACCACGGCTTTTTCCATACGGCAGCAAAACGCCAACGCACTGGTGCACGCGCGGTCTCCCCGCTGGATCGAAAACGGACTTCAGAAACGCCAATGAAACGGAACGTTTTATGGACGCTTTGCTAATTCCCAACCATGGGCACGGAACGAAAAGAAGAAAAAAATGAGCGCGAGGGCAACCCGTTAAAAGAAATCGAGTGCAAGATTGCAATCAGCATGAAGAGCAGTAGGAAAAATGCATGCAGATTTGAGGAAAAAATATCATTCCATTTAAGGCAACATTAATCAGCAGAGTACTGTTATTAATATTTTTTTTTCCCAGCTCGAGTTTCAACACGTTTTTCCGCATGGGTTTGAGGCGCGTCGCGGCTCACTCCCTCTCGCCGCTCTGCCCACACAGACATTCCCCCGCCCCGCCCCGCCCCGCCCCGCCCCGCCCCGCCCCGCCCCGCCCCGCCCCGCCCCGCCCCGCCCCGCCCCGCACCGCACCGCCCCGCCCCGCCGCAGCCCTGCTGACAGTGCTCGCGGCCCCACCCCGGGGGTCACACTGTACGGCCCGCGCGGCTGTCACCTGCACGTCACGACGCTCTCTAGTCTACAATTTCCACCATAATCGACGATCCCGAAGAGAAGAGACGCTGCTTTCTAGGCAGCGGCCGCAGGGCGCCGCGCGCACGCATGTAAGGCAGCCTGCTTTTGATCCGAAAATGACAGAGCGTTTCGCTGCAGCCACGCTGTCAACCCACGACTAGTTGGCTTTGACATTGACGGCAGCAAGCCCGGCCAGCAGTGCACGGCGCGTAACAGGGCTCAGCTCAGGGGCCCCGGGCCGGGCCCGCCGGGCCTCAGGACCGCTGGCACAGGCGGTGCGCAATGGCACACACGGCTGAGCGCGGCTGAGCGGCTGTGTCCCAGCACATGCACCGCATTACAAAACTTGTTCCTTGTCCTGTCGCATGACCGACGCGGCGGTGTAGTACTGCTGCGTACGTCACCTTATCGGAGAAAATCAAATCGGCTGCAATGCGTTCATTGTGGGACGAGTTTGACATCTGTCATCGTCTGTCGCGAGCAGGCTCAGTTCGGCCGCTGCACCTACCTCTTACTTCCACTCCACTGCCCACGCAATGCACAGAGAGAGAGAGAGAGAGAGAGAGAGAGAGAGAGAGAGAGAGAGAGAGAGAGAGAGAGAGAGAGAGAGAGGAGACGTCGGAATTGAATACGAGGCGGGCTGCAGGATATTTCTAAAACCGTGTATTGTGCACTTTTTATATAAATACGCGACGCAACATTTTAGTCGACAAGCTGAAAGCAAGCAGAACTACGAGTCTGAGTAATACCTAACAGCATAATAAAGATCATAAACTACAATAATTAAAAAGAAAACAAAACGCTAGAGCTACAGAAAAGAGCCCTGGACAAATAAAACAAATTAAAGACAATTAGTCTGACGTAAATAAAACTGTACGATGTGAGTGAGGGTGGACTACCCCTGAGGGATCGGACAGGTGCGAACACCGGACCTCACTCAGGCAGGCCGACTCGTCTCGTCTCGTCTGCCTCTGCGGGGCAGCGCCTTAAACCCCGCCGCGGGCCATCATATAATTACTGTGAATGCTTAGGAGATAAGGCAAAGATAAAGGACGGTCGAATAAAAGAGGGAAGGGCCCTTTGCTCCCCGGCGTCCTCCCTCGTGATTAAAGGGATCGCCCAGGTCGAGCGGGCCGGGCCGGGCAGAGCGCACCGGCCCGCGGCACGTTTAAACGTTTCCGGTCTGAGTCATATCCAGCCTCCCGATCCCACCTCGGTCTAAGTAATCGTATCAAAAAGCGAAACGACAAAAAGCGGTGGCGGCGGCTGCAGTGGGTACCCAAAATAATAATAAAAAAGATTCGAGCTGGGTGCGCGCGCTTTGAAAAGGACACGGAAATGAGGCCGATTCGTTTCGGATCGCATGACTGGACTTTCACTGGGCCCTGCTGGCCCTGCTCTCACCCGCCCTGCCCGGTGTGTCCGGTGTCCAGTGCAGCGCCGTGTCGGTCCCTGTCCAGTCCCTGCTGGCCCGACTCACATGCTTCATTCATGAGCGGCCCGCAAACTTTAAAACAAGTAGAAAAGAGCTTACGGCTTATGACATTTTTTGCAGGGGCACCAGACAGAGACGCAGCCAAACGCACTCAGAATTTGGAACCAAAACACAAGGCCATAGTGAATGTACCACATCTGCCGTCTTACCGCTATATAGGACAGCAATTTCTGTTGCAGTTGTAACTGAATTTCATTTCGTGTTAAGCACACGTTTGAATCCGGTTGAATGTCTAATTCTTGCGTACGTTCTACGTACTTACCCACAGAAAAAGAATGAAAACACGAAGGTTTAGGCAGTAATACTGTTCCCCATTCATAGATCAACTAACTATCCAGGCTAGATATCCAGGCTAGAATGTGCCCCACATTACACTCATAAGGCTCACGCGCTGGAAGCACAGACTCACCACATCGTTACAAGGTATCCATTACTCGTGTTAAACCACTTGAAGAATTAACAATCCCAGTCGAGTGTCGAAAATTTTCACATAAACGAGCACATGACCGAAGCACAATAAGCACAATGTGTAACGGAAAAGCGATACTATATCCACTTCCGATTCACTCTTTGATCTCGTTGATCTTTCTTCACGAAGATTTTCTTTCGAAAAAAACACTTCCAACGCAAAACGCGAAAGGCACACTTAAAGCACACACACCATCTCACTGCTGCACATCATGGGGCGGGCCGGGCGCTATTCCGACATCGCAGTCTCGAAACATTCACGAACACTACTCGTCAGCTGAGCGGGGCGGCACGCAAAGGCTCAACCTCGCGGCAGGACGGCTCCCGGCGGACTGACTGCTCTGCCCCCAGCCCCAGCCCCCTCCGTCGCCGCCTGCCTGCATGCCGGCCTGGCCGGCGCTGGCACCGCTCCGGGCCGGGCAGACCGAGCTGGCATGGCTGCTCGGCCCAGCCGCCCCGCCACTCTCACCCCTCTTCCCTCCCTCGACCTGCCGCCGTCCAGCGCTCGCCCAGCAGGTCCTCTGCCTGTGTGTGGAGAGCAGTTAGGCCCCAGCCTGCTTGAGTACGCAGGAAGTGGTTATTCTTGAACAAGAATTACTTGAAGTCCCGCCGTCGATGATTATGAATCAATACTAAATAGTAGCGATGAGACTTCCTATCGGAAAATGCACGGTTCGATCCGAAGGGGAAACAACAATGTATTTTTGGGAACAAAGTTTGTGAATTTTTAGTGGGTTTTTGTGATTTTTAGGCAGTCGATTAGACTGACTTTTACGTTTGGTATGAAGCCCAGTTAAAATATAAGCCCCGTATTGATCCAGTATCCAGTAAAAGCCAGCCAGTTAAAATATAAGCCCCGTATTGATCCAGTATCCAGTAAAAGTCAGCCAGTTAGAATAGTCCGCCATGCAAGACAGCGAGCAGCCAGCAGGCAGCGCTCACTCCCCCAGCCCCCCACCCCTTCCAGACTATATAGGAGTGGAGCGTGTGCGGGTCGCTGGGCGGGCTGCGGGCTGCGGGCTGCGGGCTGGCGATGGGGAGCCAAGAGCCTCAACGCTGTACCAGGCGGCAGGAGCTGGAGGAGGTGGCCCGGCGCTTCCCGCGCAGCGCGCAGCATGCAGCTGTGCCTCACCAGCCCCCGCCCCGCCCACCACCGCCCCCGCCTCTCTCGCCCCGCCCCGCCCCCGTGTGCCAGCCATCTATGGACCCTTTGTATACAAGCGCGCTGCTCAACCCTCATCACTTTACACCTCTTGACAGCGTTCGCTCATATCGCAGTAAAGAAATGACAAAGCTACGATTGGTCCCGAAGTTCCAATATTTAAGTTTGAAATGAATTGAGTACGGTACAGATAATTTTAAAAGCCAGTTAAAATATAACCCAGTATGACCCAGTTAAAATTCAAGCCCCTAAGAATAAATATCAGAAATCAGCCACGGTAAAACTGGAATCTTGTTAGGCAGTCGATTAGCCTGACTTTTAAGTTTGGTATGAAGCCCAGTTAAAAAAAAAAGAGCGTGTGTGCGGGCTGGGACCGGCCGGAAACCACGTTCGCTCGTATCACAGAGTAAAGAAGTGACAAAGCTACGATTGGTCCCAAAGTTCCAATATTTAAGTTTGAAATGAATATTGAATATGGTTCAAATAATTTAAAAGCCATTTAAAATATAATACAATATGATTCAGTTAAAAAAAAAAATTCTAATTATGTCCGAAATTGTCACTTCGTAGTTTAAATTGTCTCGTTTTGTTTTGATATTGTTTCGTATTGCTTATACCGGCGCACATAATTGTTTCCAGTTCCTCACCCCCTGGTTCCAAAATGACTGCAGTCGCTGTAAAAATTAGCGACTTATTTGTAGTTAATTAACGAAAAATTTTTAACAGTTTGCCGCAGTAAAGAAGTGAAAAAAGTTACAATTGGTCCCCTAGTTCCAGGATTTAAATTTCAAATAACATGAATGCGGTTCAGATAATTTTAAAGCCAGTTAAAATATAATCCAGTATAACGCAGTTAAAATTTTTCAGATGGTAGTATATTTAGCTACCAGTATTATAATGAAAGTCATATATTTGTTAGAACACATCACAATTCACATTATTCCATATGCAATTTAAATGAAAGTCATATACTTGGCAGAACATATTACAATTAAATTACACTAAAAAATACATCGAAACTCGAAAAAATGCAAGAAAAATATGCATACAGTACATATCACAATCAGTATTATAATCAAAGTCATATATTTGGTAGAACATATTACAATTCAAACAATTTTCTGTACAATTTATTTACACTAAAAATACATTGAAACACACGCAATAATGCTTGAAAAATTTATAAACAGAGCACATTACAATTAGTCAAATAATTTTATGTACAAATTAATTACACTGTTTCACATATTTCAGGACATTATTATTGTTCAAGCACGTTTGAATCTATATCTACAATATCATTATCACAGTCTAACACTCGTGGCAAAAAGGTGACTAGAGGTAGATGATGGCTGAAATAGGATTGATATCTTTGAGTTACAATGGACCGGTTGTTGTCTAGGGGCCAACTTCCAAATGTTGCATCAATTACGGTCCCATCTGAGTCGTATGTTGTTGACTCACGCCTATTATTTTGCAAGATAAGACCGTAAGGTAATAACTCATCCACTAGTCTATGGGCTTGTCCTATTTCCCTTTCCATTATGTCAACATTAAAGTCTCCGTATAGGAGAGTCTGGCAGTTAGGCAAGGGAGGCAATAAGTCGCGCACCGCTGTCAGCACAGAGTCAACACTGGGTTGGCCGTGACAGTACATGACGGCGACGCGCAGACCTATTCCAACCCATACCGCGGCCATCTCGAACCCCTCTCTAGATATCCTGGCGATGGGCCCGGCAGGCACTCTTGAATAAACTGCGACGCCACCGCCCCGTCGGTCACCCTCTCTGTCGCACCTCAACACCTCTCTGATATTTTCCGCTAATGATACTGTTTGTTGCGGTTGCAGCCATGTCTCAGCAAACAGAAGGACATCTGCTTCCATGAACACGCGGTCGTGAGTCACGTCGTTCACGTGCCGTGGCAGGCTCTGCACGTTGAGGTACACAATTCGGGCGACCGACGGGTCTTCGCACGAGGATAGTATCCTGTGCCAACGAGGAACTAGAGCACAGCTTCGCAAGCGCGCTCTTTCTTCCTGGAGAGCGGTGACCTTGGCAATTCTCCTGGCTCGTTGCGACGGCGATAAGCTGTTCCCGTCCTCATTGTCAGCAGAAATCGGATGTTGAAACAGGTGTCCTTTGGCATTTGCCTTCACACGTTTGTCGTCTATGTACAAGCCACCAGGCGATGGTACCCTTGAGAGCGCAACATACACGAGCTCATTGTCAAAAGCTGGGTCGTACTCAACGCAAACGGAATCGTAGGTCGCCCCTTGTGTCTTGTGGATGGTGAAGGCAAGTCCAGGCACAAGGGGAAACTGTTGTCTGACGACTCGGCGCCACTGCTCAGTTCGAATTACGCTCAATACTGTGTCTTTGCGCTCAATCGGGACCAAACCCGTGCAGTCGGCAGGCGGGTCAGGGAACTCATAACCAGTTATAGCCTCAAGTTCAGCTGCCAGGTGACGCGACCTCTCTACACTTTCGGCTAGCCGTTGCTTGAACATTTCAGAAGTGCGGCTTCCCGTGTTTCCCGTGAAACGCAGCCACAATCTTCGTACAGCAAGCATGCTCTCTTCACTGCTCATCCCATTCTGTTCTGGATTGGCTTGGTCAGTGGGAGTCAGCAGTCGCCCGACTTCTATCCATTCAAGTATACCCACTGCCCCGTTGACCAAGCCGTCAGACGTGTCGATGTTAACGGTAAGCATGTACGGGAAACCGACAACTGCCAACAGATTGGACGGCAACCCCCGAGCTTGCTGTGTGGTGAGTGCACGAGCCTTTTCTAAGAAGTAGTCCGCGCTCGCCTCGCGGCGGCGGAGAGATTTTGCTGATCCTGAATGAACATATTCCCGATTTTTTTCCATACGGTCTCGTGCTTCCAGAGGAATAATCTTTTCGCGCGGGTTTTCATGTAATTTCTGTATGTTATAATTATCTACATCTTTGTTTCTTTTAAATATTCGGATGGCATTGGGAGGCACTTCTAAGTTGTTTTTCCTTATCATTCGGGATTCCAGCATTTTTCTCTCGCTGTCCGCAAGGGGTTCTGCATCGCCAATTTTTTTCAAGATTAGGGCGAATTCTTTTTGCTCACCTTGTCGCATGTTTTGCGTCAGCTCTGTATATTCAAAGCGGCGCCACAAAGAGGTGCACCCAGCAATTGAATTAGTGGACCTTGAATAGATGGATGTTCCACAGACAGGTTCGAGTTGTCTGCAAGGAAGTAAAATGCTACATTTTAGGCAAACCAGGAATCTATATTTTTTCCGATTCAATATATTTCGGGAGCGTATATTTTCGGGAGCCTAGAGAAGTGTTTCGATATGAGACACTTGGGGTCCGAAGTGAAAATTGGCGGCGCTGCGCCAAATTTAAATTTAATAGACTGAGCAGGAAGGTAGGCAAGCCAAAACACTTCTCTAGGTACCCTGTACGTACACGCCCCCAAATTACATTACGTAAAAAAAAAAAAAAAAAAACAGAAAAGAAAAAAAGAAAACACCCTGCATATCAGTAATTTTATGGGTAAAAAAGTCAGACACCATATATTATATTGAAAAGTATGGTAGAAATGTTGCAATGTTACCTGAAATCTCCAAGAAAAATTGTCCATATTCCTCCAAAAGCGTTCCTTGTTCCTTTCGCCATCCGGCACCTTTCATCCACAGACAAGAGATTTTTCTGCGATAACATGCTAACCTGGAAATTGACAAACATAAAATATTACCATGTTGGTATGGGTGTTTCGTTTTCATTAATACTTCGGAAAGAAATTATTGATATACACAAACCTCATCAATCACTTGTCCGTACAAATCACAAAACTCGTTTTGTAGGTGTGCAAGGCGATCAGGACCAAGAGGTGGCAAAATCTCCTCGCCTGAGTGTGCTCTCTCTGTAGACCCGCGCTCCTTGTCACACACGAGGCGGTAGATCGAGTGGATGGTTTCACCTCCAATTAAAAATGCGGCTTTACCAGTTGGGGCACCAACCACCGATTTGGGATAGCCAGGATGTCGGTTTGGTGCGAAAGTTTCAAAGGCATTAACTATGTTACGTGCGATGACAGATTTACCACTACCAGCACTTCCGTCCACGAAAATAAACCTTTAAAGATACAAAATTTATTGTATGTTTTAGTTACATACTAAGTAGAAGAAAACAAAAAATATGTGTACTCACCGGGGGTCAGAACGTAACCTTATTCCATCAATGATAGTAAGAACAACCTCCTTCTGCTTAGGGTTTAATTCTCTTATGTTCTGGCGGTAAGTTTCGTCGTCCCATTTACCTCGCCGTTGTAGCTGCACAACAGGTTTGTTGCTTGGTTGCCGTTGAGCATTTGGTAGGTCAACACTTATATCTTGACCGGCGTCATCCATGTACTCAGCTTGAAGTGTATCGTCAAACACGTATTTTGACTGGCCAACTAGGTACCTGCGTGCTCTGTCCGTAGCCTCGTTGGCCTCTGTTTCATCCTCGGCCACACAGGTCTGCACTTCAGCCTCCAGCGTATCGTCTAAGTCTAAATGAGCCTCAAACCGCCTCCTGCCTTCTATTATTTTCTCCTCACATGCATTGTAGAGTGTCTCAAAAGATTGTCCATCCTCGCCGTGACGCAATATGTCGGCTCTCTCGTCTCTCCAGCTCAGGTGCAACGTACACATTGCACGGTAGAAGTTTTCTCGTTCAGTGAAGTCCTCACTCTTGCAATCATACTTCCGGTAACGAATAAACCAATCACGTAGTCGCCCAATGTTCTTGTTGTCTTTGTCTCTCCGTGTGCAGTTGTGGTACTTGGCAACATATATAGCAAGGGAAACGTCATTCAAATACTCAGGTCTTTTAGCGTAAGTGTCGTAAATGTCTGGTCGCCACACGTCAGTTGATCCAGTCGGTAAGTTTCCTATGTCGGCAGTGGATTTCGGGCTTCGTGTACGCTGCTCTGGTGGAGAGGTGTCGATAAACCGACAGAATCTACTCTTTTTGCTCATTGCATATTTCAGAAGCACCCACGCTGCTTCCTGTGCAGAGGTCTCTTTTGCACGCAAAGCTTCAGAGGAAAGCATTTGCAGAAGTGCGCGATCATCGAAACCCTTCTCTAGACGAAGGGTCGTTATTTTTTTGTAAAGTTCTGAACGACACTTTTCCCCCTTTGTAATGTAAGAAACGCAGTATCTTACAAGACTGTACACATCTGCAATGAGTTGAGCGTCGCTGTTGGATTCAATGCCTTCCACGACCCACAACATGCACGGGTTCTGCCATCTGTCTGCAACCTCGCGTTTGTACATAAAGGTGGGGTGCATCACTCCGCTCCGCACGGCCAAGAGATACGTCTCATCGTCGGGGCACCCGGCCAAGCGCCATACTTGTTCCAAGGTTTCCGGACAATTGTCAGACGCCAAAACATCCTTCAGACGGAGACGTAGCTCTTTTAAATCTTTTAAGTATTCTTTCCAGGGTTTGTCGATTTGTGTCGAACGTTCGTCTCGCTCTTCGTAGAGAGGTTTTAGAAACCGAGTGTAAGGCGTTGGCCAGAAAGGAGCGCCAAAACGACAGTGCCTGAAATTTAACAGACACATTTTCAAAGAACGGAGTTACAGTTACTAAAAAACTTGGGTATGAACTGGACATCGAAGCGTTTGAATGTCGCCGACATTATATTCACTCTTCTGCAGATGCGTGAATGACCGTTCACACACGTATAGTTGAGTAAATATGTTCTTTCACAAGCGTAAGACTCGCTGTGCACTCACCTACATCTACAAGTGAGTGAATTTGTTGTCACACACCTTCAGGTGTGTTAACAAGTCACACACTTGCAAGTGTGTGGATCTTTTCACTCTTCGTCCACTTGAATTAGAACCATTACTTACCTATGAGCATCCATGGCATCAAGCTGTTTAGCCGCGAATCGGCGAGCAACGACACGCGATTTGAAACACGTAGTTGTGTGGTTGTGTCTGTTTCTTTCCGCCAGCGGATGCCGCGCAGAACACGTCAAGAGTTCATCAGCAAAGTTGCATGCCCCTTCTGGGTCTTCAAGTGGGTCCGGGGCATTTTCTATCCACAGTAGAGCATGAAGGTGTGGGCTTCCCCTTGCCTAAATGTCAGAAATGCATAAAAATTAGTTCATTTCAAATACAACACCAAGTGCTTGATTTAACCCGTGTATTTTTGTTAAGTTCACGCACACACACACACCTTCATGTGTGCGACAACATATTCACACACGTGCAGTGGAGCGAATGGTGATTTGTAAACTTGCAAACGTAGACATTTACTCTGCTAAAAGGTTGTATGAAGTTAGGGAAATTTGCACTTCACAAATCACAATCCACACTTCACAGAATAGGGTAAGGTGGGGCCTCACGGCCGCCTACACTCTCACGGAAACACTGGACTCAAAACAAATTTCAAAAGATTTAAAGCCCAAACCTAATAACACGAAGTTTTGTTGCCCCCACGCTACTCTCATCTGTTAATTGTGAAGTGTAAATTTATTTCACTTGATAAAGGCCAAGTTTGTGGATAGCTATTCACTCGTCTGCAAGTTGTTACACACCACTGCACATGTGTGAATCTTTTCACTCCCGCGCAAAAGTGTGACATTTCTCAACAGGGTTTTTCAGTGTGCGTGCGGTACAAGTGACTGAGGTAAAATCAACCACTTGGAATTGTTGGAAATTATAATTACTCGTCACGCTTACCTGAAACTCTATTCTAAAGAAGAAATCGGTAACAGGATAACGTCCCATTGGGCCTTTACGTTGTTTTAATAACTTCTCCACGAGCCTGACGACTTCCTGGAAATACATGGCGCAGACAACAGGATCTTCTCTAATTAGTTTTAGCCGCTCATCCCCCGGAATGTCAATTGAGTCCTGTTAGGAAAAAAAAATTGCTATAAAACAAGAGTTGCAGCGCAAAAAAGATGGTACGTTACTGGGTAATATTTAGAAAGAAGGGAAGCGAAACTCCCGCCATGCATTAGAATTCACCTGTTGGTTTGATTCGTGTACCACATTTTCAATATCTTGTAACACATCAGGGGGTACGTTGGCATGTTCTGTATTCTCGGTAGGACTAGCCATTACCATTTGTCCACGTGAATTGCTTAGTGCTTTAAGAGCTTTAAGTAGAAGTGGCCAATGGTATTCGGCAGCAGACACTGTCAGGAAGAGGGCTGGCTTGCCTACTTGGCGGACCATGGCGAACAAATCGTGACTGACGGATTGCCAGTACTGTGCTGAATTTGGCATAAGGGTAGGCACTGCAAAACCCTTTTTCTGGGAAGATGCAATAAATTTGGGATCCATAATATTTTCTTTGGTCACAAGACCGCCAAGGTGGGTTTCTGAACCACGCTTAAACCTTTGTGAGCAAAAAATATTTAGTATGAGGAATTCTAAAATAAATCTTTAATCTGTTGCAAAATTCAAATAAGAATCAGTTGTTTTCAGGCTAAGCGCAAGCGTGCTCGCAACGGAGAGGTGAGGGGAGGAGGGCGTGGCCGGGGAGGGGGGCAGGGGTGCGAACTCACGTCGGGGAAAGTTCACAATGAACTGTCGCCGTTATAACCCAAGTTGAAGCCACCACCGGGTAGCAGTTAGGCTGAGGGGGCCTCAACTCACTCAAAATTTGTACATATGATTTCAAGATTTCACATGATTACACCTCTTAAAATTGAAAGAAATAATTCGTAAATACAAGCGTATTTTGAGCTTCATGAGCCCAAAATAACCACTCAAATCAATTTTCTCGGCAATAGATCCACATTTTTTGACAATGATTTCGAAGATATCAGCGATTCTGTACACATGATTTCAGGAGTTGATGCCCCATCGAGTGAGGCCACCACACCACGCCACCTTTCGCGCCAGGTTCGCTTTTGCTCGCTTCGACCCGCTGTGCGCCCGCCTCCCTCCCCCGTACGCGAGTGCTTAGCGTTGAAACGACCAATGCTTCATTTGATATTGCACCAATAAGAATTAATAACGACTCACCTGTGTCGCAGACGCTGGCTGACTTGTTCTCTACAGTGCACTGCGTACTTGTAGAGCAGTGGCTGTGGCCTTGCGCCGCGTCTATCAAACCGCTGCACCTCGCTCTTCATTGCCGTGTACCTGGTTGTCCTGCGGTCAAACTTCCGCGCCTCGCCAAGGTATACACTGGGGAAGGACAGTTCCTCTGCCTCCCTGTCCCACACCACGGACAGTGGCTGGCGTCCTTCTCCCGGCGCGATGTTGATCTCGTCTGCAAGAGGGTCCGCCGGCAATGGACCAGGCTCAGCGTGTACGGACACCGGTTGCATGGCGTCCTCAATAAGCACGGTATGCTGAACCTGCTCCGTTATTATGTCGTGCTCCTCTTCGGCCTCTTGCTGGACAAGCCTGCTCTCGTCGAAGACGATGTCGTGCTTCTTGTAGAGCTCAGTGCCGGCAAGGAAGGAACCCCACACTCGAATCATTTCGCGGTTTACATCGCTGCTCGCATATGCGCGTTTGTGTGTCAATTTTCTTTTCAAATTGACAACGCACACTTGGTCGTCTTCAGGCAGGAGAGGGATTACTTTCTTAGTAACATCGCTAGGCTGGGTTGGGATTGAGATGACTGATCCCCGCAGGCCATATTGCCCTCTCCTGCCAAGCCGTCCTAAGTGCGTAATTTGCTGGAAAGGAATGCGAGGTGCTAGAATATGTTCGGCCACTTCTGTAAGCTCTGGCAAGTGAGTTGGTCTCGGTGGATAGCGGAAACCGTTGACAGCCGCCATTGTTGGCACCTTCCCTTTTACCACGTCATTGTAACACGTGCTGCACATCGAGTACCGCCCCGGCTCGATAACTAGTTTGTCGAGCAAATCTTTGACCTCTGCTGCGCTCGGCCTCACCCGCACATTATCACCGGAGGTCTGACGGAAGCTCTCTGCACAAAATACCTTCTCTTGGCGCTTATTTATTATACGGTCACATACATAGCACCGTGCAGCCGCAACGCCTCCTAACACTGCATTTACTTTTGCTTTTACGCGAGCGATAGCAGAGGGCCGATTGGGTACTTCGTGACTCTCGTCGATGTCACTACTATTTTCAATAGATAGTTCGCTGGTAGCGTCATCTGACTCAAGCGTGACATCTGATTCAGCTCTTTCCACTTTGTCTTCGCCGTCTGAAATAAATTAAATAAAAAGTGTAAAAAATACAAGTAGGCATGATTGCGTCTGCATTACCGTACATAGGCCATTAAAGAATATATAGTATAGGGCCCGTATGGTTTTCGACGGAGTATTTTTGTGGTATTTTTGACGTTTGGAGACGTAAAAATTATGAGAAACATAGAACATACATACGCCAAAAGTACGTCAAAGAAACGGCAAAAGAACGTGAAATCGGTTTGCCATAGTTTTGGCGTCAGTTTGAGGTATTTTTGCCATGAAAACCGACACTTTTTTATGGCAAAAATACGTCAAAAATACCACAAAACTATATCTTGTCCGTAAGAAATGAGACGCACGCGAGGCGGTGTCGACCCAGCGACCTCGAGGTCCAGAAACCAGCACCTGAAGCCGCTCGGCCACTAATGTTCACTAATTTCAAGGAATTTGTTAGGAATTGTACCCCTAAAACACAGCGCATTTTAATGTTTTTAATGATAGGGAAGGGGGGAGGTCATGGCATGAAATTCACTTTGTAAATATAATATAGTGAGAACTTACCAGAGTTAGTTAAGTCTGGATCAGGAAGGCGAAAACTAGCGTTGTGAGGCACTTTTCTTACATCATATGCACTTGATTGAAATCCTGCTTGTTCCTCTTGTGTTTTATCGCGTTGAGCCCGCTTCGGAAATCTCGCGTTTCGCTCATGTGCAGTCTCACTTACTAATGCTCCCTTTCTCTGGTCACGTTTCTTTGCCAGTCTCGCCTCTCGCTCTTCTGCAGTCTCACTTTTTAAAGCTCCCCTTCTCTGGTAACGTTTCTTCGCCAGTCTCGCCTCTCGCTCTTCTGCAGTCTCACTTTCTAATGCCCGCTTTATCTCGTGACGTTTCTTCGCCAGTGTCGCCTCTCGCTCTTCTGCAGTCTCACTTTCTAATGCACGCTTTCTCTCGTCACGTTTCTTCGCCAGTCTCGCCTCTCGCTCTTCTGCAGTCTCACTTTCTAATGCCCGCTTTATCTCGTGACGTTTCTTCGCCAGTGTCGCCTCTCGCTCTTCTGCAGTCTCACTTTCTAATGCACGCTTTCTCTCGTCACGTTTCTTCGCCAGTCTCGCCTCTCGCTCTTCTGCAGTCTCACTTTCTAATGCCCGCTTTATCTCGTGACGTTTCTTCGCCAGTGTCGCCTCTCGCTCTTCTGCAGTCTCACTTTCTAATGCACGCTTTCTCTCGTCACGTTTCTTCGCCAGTCTCGCCTCTCGCTCTTCTGCAGTCTCACTTTTTAATGCCCGCTTTATCTCGTGACGTTTCTTCGCCAGTCTCGCCTCTCGCTCTTCTGCAGTCTCACTTTCTAATGCCCGCTTTCTCTCGTTACGTCTCTTCGCCAGTCTCGCCTCTCGCTCTTCTGCAGTCTCACTTTCTAATGCACGCTTTCTCTCGTTACGTCTCTTCGCCAGTCTCGCCTCTCGCTCTTCTGCAGTCTCACTTCCCAACGCACGTCTTCTTGGTTCTTTCGCCTTCACAATTTTTGAGGTAGTTGGACCTGGGTGACGAACAATTTTTGCATTCGTACCGGGTTTCTCATTAGGTATTTGGGCAACGGGCTCTTCTTGTCCTCCCAGAGTCTCTGAGCTTCGTGTGTATATGTCCACATTTGGAGGTAACTGTACGTACACGTCATAGTGTGCCGTGGGGTCCACTCCGGTCCGCCGTAAGAGAATGGGTTTTTCATCGCCGGGGTGCAGAGAGCTACACACTAGCTCACCGTTATTCACAATAGCCACGGATCTCTTGTACCGTTCCCCGGCGGCACGCACTTCTGCAGCGCCACCATGAGTTCCGAGTTTTAACATGTGTTCACGATACGTAGTTTTGTTGTCTGCATAGTCGGTAAACACGGAGAAAAACTCCCAGTTCAGGCAGACATGGTTAACCAAAATACCACGTAACATCTCGTGACTCTCTTCATTTCCAAATATTGCCCAACTGAGAGCGCGAAAGGCACAATTCCCGTCGGCAGCGATAGGATAGTAAGTCCCACCAAACCTCTCATCATGTCTTCCCCGTGGACAGCCAGCCATATTAGAAGTCTCAGCGGCGCTGGTCACACCCACGGCATAAGATGGTCACACAATGATCACAGAGCACTAATAAACGTGTAACAAAATGATGAAGACGGACACGCCACACGCTGGTCACTGAACATTCACACACAAGTAGCAGGGCACGAACAGGGAACACACGCGCGCGAATACTCGATTGTGTCGTTCCACTCCGCGCGCTGCACCTTCTTCTGTCGGACGCTTAGCGAAGACTAACCCTGTTGGGAAATGTGACGGACCACCACCTGCGCTTTTGGTTTTCAGAACCGAGGAATAGGAGCAACTGCAGCAACCCCACCCCGCTCCCTTCCTCCTTCCCTCCAGACCGCACCGGCCGTGCCAAAACAGTCCCCCGGCCCGCCCCCTTGGGGACCCGGCACAATGTATCAAGTTTCATAGAAAAGTGGCCTTTTAAATTTCACACTTAAAAAATTTAAAGTTGGTTCTTTCACAGGTGCCGTGTGGTTTTGCACTGAACGATTTTGAAATATATGCACACTAAATCCTTATGCACTTGTTGTGTGGATAAGCATGCAGTATTTTAAACAACCAGAAGAGTGTGCACAATTTCATGCATAACTATGTTCAATTTGTGCATAGTTATGCACAATTCGTTCATAATAATGTACAAAATTTGTGCATACTTATGGTTGTTTATGATTCTGCATGATTATGCACAAAGAAAATGCATAAGGGTTTAGTGTGTGAATTTTAGTGAAAACCGCATCTTAATTCGACAATTTTAAGATTTTACATTTACTAAACAAAATTATGTGATACATCGCTCTACATACTTTTTTCTATTTTACTCGGTTTCATTTTATTATACATTTTTTCTCTCTGAGTATAGCCAGAAACCGTGGAAACTAACTCGCTCGCAGTTTAAACATCGACCGTCTCTAGAGGCTTCGCGTTTCGCGCATTCCCTCCCTTCCAACCCGCCCCTGGTGAGACTACGCTGCGCGCGGCGCACAGCCCAACTCGTCATTGCCCCCTCCCCTCCCGCCCCCTCCTCCCTGCCCCATTCCATCTTCCCCACAGACGGGAAGGTAAAGAAGTTGGGAATCAGCGTGGTGGCGGTGGTGGGGAGGAAGAGGAGGGGAGGGGGGGGGGTGTCTGCATACACGGCAGACACGACGGAGGTGGAGAGGTGCCGGACATTTCCCAAGAATCCGAGGGCCTGGCACAGATCACTCACACCCTCCAGAGCTGCGAAAAGTGCGTTGTCGCCCGAGCCGGCGAGGACGAGGAGGCAGGGAGGTGGGGCCCGGGTGATTTGGGAGGAGGGCGAAGTGTTGCGCACACCTCCTCCCCTCCCCCTCCCCTCCCTCCTTCCTCTTGGACCGCCCCGGGTGGGCCCGAGCAGCCCTCCCGCCCGGGGAATCTCAGCTGATTGTATCAAGTCGCCCTTTTAATTTCAAACTCGAAAATTGTGAATTTTGCCATTATTAGGCTTCGCGTGCTTGGTGTGGGCAATGGCAAGCTCAACCCCTCAACTTTCACATTAACGGCATCTTTGATCAAGCAGAGGTCAAGAAACGTTCATACAAAAACTAACTGAGCGGTAACCTACTGCACGGCCTGTGCGAGACGCGCCGCTCCTCTCATTTCCACCACCCGCCGATTCCTCCGACGGTCCAAACAGCGTCAAAGCAGATAGCGCACACGAAAATCTTGGCGAGAAACATCGACCGTGGTGACAAAATTTAAAAGGCCTCATTAGTATTCCGCGATGAATAGGCATCTGTCTCCGGCCGGCACCGCCCAGCCCGACCTTTTTTTTCGGTGCGGGTGGGTCCAGCCCCCTCCAGCCCCCCCACCCCCTCCCTCTCCCGCCCCGCCCTCTCCAACTCAGGCCGCTGGAGTGCGCACAAAAAAATCTTGGACGACGCACACCGCACACCGCACGGACATCACGACCTCGCTAGGCTTCCGCGTTTTGCGCTTTAGCGCACGCGAAGCCGAATAAACGGGTAACAACGATCAACGGGTTGTGCAAAGTTGTGCTCCCATCACTTACAATTAATAGGATTGTTTGCGTATTCGCACACACATTACAGGTAGGTTCTTTGGATCTATTGTGAAAATGATCTAACATTCAACTGTTTTCTACAGTTTTAAATTATAAAAACACTCTTTTTAAATGAAAGCCGACCTCTATCCCTTTCCGTTTCCAAAATGTATACACCTACTCGAGTAAAACCACACTGACCCCTTCTAAAACGTTCCTCTCATATTTATATACTTCTCAAATTTGATCCACCTCTGCTTTTGATTCTGGCTACGGTTTAGACGCCATCTCGGAATTTTAAAAACTGCTAGCATCAGTTACAAGTTGGCAAAGTGTCCATACTTTTTCTAGGCATCTCGTACCCGAGACAATTACCGTTCATAGTCGTATTCAAAATCAGCCGACTGCCTTCCTACCCGCCGGTAGGCCGGTTTTTTTAAATGAATTTTGGGTTCAGTGTTTTGTAGAATTCTGAGAGTTTTAGTGATTTTTGTTTTAAGAATTTTCCTGATCTTTCCTGAATTTTTTTCTGAATTTTTCTTTTTGGATTTCTCACAATTTTTTCTAAATTAAGAGGTGCACAAAAAATTTAAGAGTTGTTTCCCCTGGTTCTATCACATCTGCTCGACCTGAGAACCTACCTCTCCTACGTAAGTGGGCAAATAAACTAGGGAGTTTTGGGAAAATGTAACAGAGCTTACGAAAAAGCAATTTGTCCTCGAGTTTCGGACATCTTCCGGCCTGTGCACTCTGCTCTTCGACGCTCTAAGTACTCCTCACACAGTACACATACACACATTTCTCCGGCGCTTCACAAGCCCCACATCTCGGCCCCCGGCCCGTTGGCCTCCGTGATAAGGCCCTAATGAGTCACACATATGGATGAGATGAGTCTCTCCGTATGGGGCACACCATCCGTCTTACCGGCACCCGTCCCCCTCCCCCTCCCCAGCCCCCCCACTGACCTGACAAGGTGAGTGCTTTGGCCAGCACGAGATAACAGCATCCTCAATGGAGGAGGGAGGTGAGGAAGCCAGACGACTCCCGAGGTGGTGAATCCCGCCCCAATTAAAAGGCAGACAAGAGTACGCCTGCTTGATCGCTCTCCGTGCGCACGTCTCAATTTTTGTGCGGCGTCGCCGGCCTAAGTCCTGAGCGCGGGCAAAGGAAAGCAGCCAGCTTGGGTATCACCGCTCGCCGTCTCTCGATGATGATATGATCTGCCGCCTTCGTGGACCAGGCCGGCGCGTCCCGTCGCTGAGGGGACTTTCACTGCATAATCGGCGAATAAAATTATATTTTCAAGGTGCACGGCCGCTTGGCTCGGCCGAGACAGGCCGGTCATCATACCGTCGTGGAGCGAATTCAATCATGGCGTGCAAGTACTTAGGCATATGGTAAGATTTTACAGAGCGAAGTCCAAGGCGAGAGGGACAAACAGGTTCAATATCCTGGGCACCCGCTTAAGGTTTCTGACGAAGACACGGGCTGAGCAACCTGCGGGGTCCTTGAACCATCGAAGTCCTCTGCAGAGAAGGGTCCGGAGACGAATAATAATAAGCATCCTGCAAAACCTCCAATTATTGCACATATCTCGATGCACGGAATGCATGGCGAGGCGCGGGGCGTGGCCGGCGTGGCCGGGTCGAGGCGGCTGGAACACGTTCATAAAGGACCTCCCCGGACACCCTCTCGCCCGCCCACTACGAGCCGGTGGCACGCAAGCTCTCGGGGGTGGGGCCCGGCCCGGCCCGGGCGGCAGGTAGACGTCGTGAGCAGCGACAACTCAGAAGGGCACAACCAAAATACAGAGCACGAATGTGAGGCGCGCTGGACTCTGTACGTATCACTGACACTGGAGAATGTTGATCCGCGCTAGACGCACGGCCGCTACATCATGACAAATGGTCCAGTCGAGATATTCTTCAAAGAATTGAATTATGTAAATCGGCTTAAGCTACACCTCCGCGGCGCGCCGAGCCCAGCCCAGGCGCGACACAAAACGCAGCACTCCACTGCACTGTCAATTTTTCTTATTCAGCTATGAAAATAAATAACACACCAATATTGCGATGGCCGACAAACTACGACACGCAGTAGGAGAGCGGACCGTAAAAGTGTGGGTAGGAAGGTTCGTGACCGGCCGAAAGACCGGGAGCGGCACCGAGCGGCACCCTGCAGCCGTGCAGCGGGTGTGGAGATTAGAGATATTGGGCCGACCGGCGCCGACCGGCGCGAGCTGCAGCAGCGCAAATCAACTATGTCGATGAGGCGCAATTGGGGCGAGGGGAGGGGGAAGGGGGGTATTTGCACCGCATGTACCGTACTGCGGTGCTGTGTTCTCAGGACTATCGCCACACCTAGGGATGCCAATGGGGTGAAACATTCAAAAAAATTCAGGAAAATAAAGAAAAAAATCAGGGAAAAAAAAGAAATATGCAGGGAATGTCACAAAAAACTACAAATCTGTAAGTGAAATTGAAGCATTTTTTAAAAATTCAATAAAAATTCACGAAAATTCAAAAAACTTCAAAAAATTTGTACATTTAAGTTGTTCGCCCCTCGCAATCCCCTCCCTCGGGGGCTGGCGGTCGGTTTAACTGCGGAGATGCTTCACTGTCCGACAGCAGGCAGCGTCGCGGTTCGCTTGAGAATCGCATCCCTGGCAGGGACTCCGGCTGAGCGCTGAGCGAGTGGGCCGGGCCCAGCCCAGTCGGGCCGGCAGAGCTGACTTGCAACGACAAAACGCACTCAGCGCGCCGCCTGCCCCCTGTACACGGTCCGGCTCGCCGGCGCCCGGCCCAGCACGGGCCTGGACTTCCCCTGAGCGTGAAAGCGATTGACGGCGCCCGTCTGCTGTGCCAAGCTCCCAATCAGCGAGACGGGGACTGGTGCCCAACCGAGCCGAGCGGCCAAGCAGAAGCGGGGCGGGGCGGGGCGGGGCGGGGCGGGGCGGGGCGGGGCGGGGCGGGGCGGGGCGGGGCGGGGCGGGGCGGGGCGGGGCGGGGCAGGTGTAATTGTCTGCAAGCTGCTCGCGTGCCACGGCGCACCGTGTGAGCGAGAGCGAGGGGCAGGCCGGCGGCATAGGCTTGCTGCCGCAGTGACTCCGCTATCGGGCACACAATGGCGCCGGATAATAATACTGGCGCTGTGACACCGAGTCTGGCTGAGTCTGCCCCGCTAACCAACAATACCACACTACTGTCTTCTAATTTCAACAGAAAAAGACTAACCTCACTCACAGCCGGCCTGCCTCAAGTTAAAACTATTCTTATCAACGTTTCCAAATCGTCTTGAAATGGGGGTAGAAAGGATTCTGGCCTGCAGAGCCACTTAGATTTCGGAGGATAGCGATCTCGTCACGGTGCGAGGCGAGCCGAGGCGACGGCAGCCGCGCCAGCCCGTGGCGGAGCAGCGGAGCAGACTCCACGTGCCGAGCAGAGCCGAGGGATTCTCTTTCGTAAATTTGTTGCAGTTCTCTTCTGCCTTACCGAGAGCAAACCCTAATGAACTGTGGCGTGGCATGGCGGGGCCGGGCGGGGCGGGGCGCTAAGTCCCGTTGGGTGTGAGCGCACCCAAGCGCCGTATTAGGGGCGTAAGCTAGGTCAGGACGCCGCCAGGACTGCAGCCGCCGGGCCCCGCCGGGCCGAGCGCGAGTATAATCGCACTACAAATAACCAGAAGAGCGCACTACGAGCGCACACAGAACACACACACACACACACACACACACGCACACACACACACACGGGCGCTCGCGCAGAGGATACTATGTGGAAGCACACGGCACTAAATACTGTGCGCGCGCGCGCGCACACACACACACAGGAGAGAGCGCGGCCGCGCGGTGCATCCTTGCGTGCGCAGAGAATGTAGAGCGCGAGGCGAGGGCGCGGGAAGTCAGGGGCTACAGGGGAGGAAGGAATGTATTGAACGTCCCACATCCGTATCGCTGCGCATTCAAGGCATTTTCTTTGCGCGTCTTTAGTGGACCAAACAATTATGCGTGCGTGCGTGCGTGTGTGTGTGTGCGTGTGTTTGTATGTGTGTGATTCTTCGGAGGGGAAGTGAGGGGCAGGGGCGTGTGTCTTATCTTTTACCACCGCCGAAAGCGTGCCCCACAGACAAGCATTTGCAGCATCTCTCAAAGAAACACAGACAGACAGACAGACAGACAGACAGACAGACAGACAGACAGACAGACAGACACACACACACACACACAGACACGCACACACACACACACACACACACACAGAGTGACTGAAGTCTCTTAGAGAGGCAGAACTACTGCCCACAGTAGACGAATGTACCCCTCTGTATGGTTTGGCCCCAGTCCCTTTCGGACGAGTCTACCTGCCAGACAGCGGTCATACCTTTCACCGGAACTACGAGCATCGATCAGACATCAACGAACGCAAGGCCTCCGGCTGGGCCGGCGGGCCTAAGCACACATCTGTTATGCAAGTGCGACACTACTCGCTCCATTCATATTTAAGAAAGCTAACCAAAGTAAGTGGAATACACCCCACAACTAAAGCTCGCTTTCCTCCATCCACCCTCACCAGTTTCACACAAATGTGAGTTTTACGAACCCAGCCGATTATTTCGGTTGCGTTCACGGGTAAAATTTACGATTAAGAAAAGGAAACTCGTTCCGGAACTTTGGCCAGATTTATTTGCAGTGTCATGCTTAAAAATATTTAGCTCGGATCTCTGAGGTGAGGGAGTTTCTCTCATGGCGACCTCTTAACCATGACAGTTTTTCGCGAACTGGTCGTGGAGGCGATTGTGGAGTGTGGAGGCGAGGTGGGGGCATTGGAGCTTGTTTGGCGAAGGCGTTCCTGCTCTCTTCTTGTCAACAGCTCTCTCTCTCTCTCTCTCTCTCTCTCTCTCTCTCTCTCTCTCTCTCTCTCACCACCGCCTTATACGGACGCGATGGACGCGACGCTCGCGTCCCTGCGACGACCGCGGTGCACTGACGGCTCGATCAGAACTGCGCAGGCCTGGAGAGGGCTGTCATGGCTTCCTCGATACACATATCGCCAAACTATCCATTTTTACAAAATTCTAGGTAAGTTTCACAAGCCACATTGATCCTGCTTTTCCTGCTGATGGATGCGACATTTGAAGCCACGGCTCGAGGCGCCATTCAAACATCCGCCTGCAACACTTGCAGTGCACGGGGCCCGGCACGGGGCCGGCCGCCTTCCGCCGATGCCGCTGCCCGCTCTGGTCCGGTCACCGCCGCCAGGCCAGGCTCGAGTTGTCTCGCGTTCTGGGAATAGGGCAGAACAAGAACACGCTCAGACGAGAGACGAGACGAAGAGAAGCTCTGCAGCCGCTTTTTGCAAGCCAAGGGTTCGATCTTGCCACCTATTCGATGAAGTTGTCTCTCTCTATTTGTTCGTCTGTTTTCTGTCAGTCAGTTTTCGGTCAGAGAGCTGCAAAACTATGTTGGTCATAGCTGGTCAGTTATTATTATTATTATTATTATTATTATTATTATTATTATTATTATTATTATTATTATTAATTACAAATGTTTTGCATGCAGAAATGCGAAAGGCTGCGAAGATTATTTGCAGCAGATGTTACGTGAGTTTGAGTAGCTTGCACTTACTGACGTTAAGTTGATAGTTCTGAGAGTAATAGTCCAGAGTAAAGCGTTGAAAAGTTATATAGCAGAATAGCAGGAGCCCAAATACTATGTTTAGGAGCACGGCAACAATGGGCTTCAGCATGCGTGCCTGCTTGCCACTGTAGTGCTGCTGTTCTAACGTTTGGGGCAAACGGTACACAGTGATCTGATTGAAAAAAGTAATAATGAATACATTGATTCATTTGTATTTGCACTATAAGCGGGTAGAGGAATCAGCAGCGCCTACCACTTTCACTGATGCTGCGACCGCATGAATCGACTGAGACAATGAAAGTGGGGGGGCATCCGCGCTTCACAGAATTGCATCTCTGAAAGTCAATCAAGAAAACAGATATTGTGTTTTAGAGCAGTAGATGTTTTTTTTTATGGAGTAAGCTGCTGCCGCGGCGCGTCCAGGGGACCCAAGAGCGAGCTGGCTGCTATGACACCGTTAGTCGCGAGACGCGCGCCAACAGGCAACGCAGCCAGCCGTGCCCCCGCCCCGCCCCGCCCCGCCCCGCCCCGCCCCGCCCCGCCCCGCCCCGCCCCGCCCCGCCCCGCCCCGCCCCGCCCCGCCGCACCGCGCTGAGCCTCGCTCGGCCAGCGACGGCTGCTCCGCTGGTCCCCTTTTAGGACATGCTGCTGACCAGTCCGACCAGCCGGCTGATCGGACCGGCCTCGATATCACCAATTACTGATGACCGCGACGAGAGGAGGCACCCTAAGGACGTTTTTATTTAGAGGGAAATGCCTCAAATTCGGTAGAAGTGATTGTGGTGCTTCATTTGCATTGCTTCATAACCACTTCCAGAGATATCGCGTGTTTTATTTTTATTTTTCTATAGATAACACCGTAATACAGAGCAGTTCGAGATTATCCATAGTGTGCATAGAGCGTCCATCTTGCGCGGTCCTTTATAGAGATACACGGGGAACTAAGACCACACCTCTGCTTCAGCCGGTAAGAAACCCGCAAGACGCAAGGCAAGTCGTGCACGTCTCAGCTGGGCGTATAGAGTTTCCGGGTCAGGCCGCCTTTCTACCTACATTCACGGTAACCTGGTCTAAATAACGCTCGTTAAAGATATATAGCACGGAAAAGTCACACCTTTTGCCTCATGGCGAGCTCATGGCCCAGGATCAGAAAAGTTTGGGAAACAATAGTTTCTTTTCCCGCTATAACATTTACGGACACAGTGGAGGGGTCCGCAAACTAGGTTTGAGCGCGTACACCGGCCGCTCGCAAAACTTGAAAGACCGGGAAGACCAACACGAAGACCAAAGAAAACCGAAGAAGACCAATAAAATCGTAGGCCACAAATGGTGCGGGAAAACCGCACTTAAAGTTTCTTACGAACAAGTGCTCTTCGTAACGTACAGAGGATTTGGATCCTAAGTAATACAAACAAATTCTTTGTATTACGAACGGCACGTGTTTGTATTACGAACGGCAGGTGTTTGTAATACGAACCAGGTGTTCGTATTACAAATCAGAGGCTGTTTGTAACATGAAGAAAAAGTGTTTGTAACATGGCTGCTACAGACCTGTGTAGTACAAGCACGATTCTACGTAAAACGAAGACCGCTGTTTGTAAGAAACTAACAGAGCGAAAAATATTAGGGAAGATCGGAAAAACTTGAGGGAAGACAGAAATTTTAGGGAAGCCTGGAAAATGTAAGAGAAGACCAATGAAGATGAGGAAAAACCACAGAAAACGCTAGGAAGCTTTCAGAAGATCCAAGAAAAACAGAAAAACAGCCGCGAAAACCAAAAGAAAAACCTAGAAAAACCAAGGAAGCCCACAGCATGTGTACAACGGCAGACCGTACTTGCGGACCCCTCGGACACAGTGCCACAGCTGCGAAATAAAAATAAATCCACCGAATAAAGGTCAGTGAAGTCTAAAGTTTACGTTATGCCACCAATAAAAATGATTTTCCTTTTTCTTTCGCACGCTCAACTTAAAAGTTCGTGTGCAGTTGATTGAGCAACATTTTATTTTAAATTAAACTGTATCCAAACAGAAAACTCCTCTGAATACTGTGTAAACTTGTGTCCGCTTTGGCCATCTTCTTGTATTAAAAAGCGCCAGAAAAAGGATAAAAATCTTGTTAATATCCAGCCCCGCTCTGCAGTGTGAACATTTCAGGGACCAGTCATAAGCGCACCGCCCCCTGCCCTTGCCTCCCCGTACCCGGTCCGTGGGAGAGAGCGTCAGCCCGGTGTCAGGAGCAGCGGGGGAAAAGCTATTGTGAACGAGTACACATATATGTTACGTAAGTCGCATAGCATTTCCTGTTTTTACTCAATATGATTTAGGTGTCTTCCCCAAACACTGCAAACTGTCCAGTGCAGAACTCAGCAGAGGAAAAGGGAAATCAAAGTAAAAAGAAAAACCGTTCCGTGAAATTTTTGAAAGCACAAAATAGTTCGCGCAGGTGGGGATTGAAATCACGATAAAAGGTATGGATTCGCATAGGCTCTGACGGCAAGACCCTCAATTTACGAAAGGGACTTTGTCACATATGAAGTTTCTGCGAATTGTGAGGATGGAAAGGACAGCGCTGCGACGATATCTGTCCAATGCGATAGGAAAGTTCATGGGGCTGTCAATGTCCAATGCCGGCCTGGCAGCCTTTGTCACAAGGTGATCGCGCCGGCACCGGTTGTGGCTCACCAAAGTATCATTACAAGTTCCACCGAAGTCGCAGCGTCCGCCACGCAGGAGCAGCCATCGAGACATCCGCCCGGCCGCCCGGCGTGAGTCAGGGCAGAGACATCACACTGTGTCTCTATACCTTTCTTCTCAGCAATCGCATGCACGGAGACGGAGAAGTACATTTTCGTCGCGCAGTAGTTTCAAAAAGAACCACGAGTGCAGTTAAGCCGTATGCTTATCACAGGCCTGCAGGGCTAAAAGTCGGACTAGCTGTTAAAATGTGGCGTTCCTGGGTTCCTGGCGGTTCTTGAAGCTTTTCGGTGTCTGCCTCCACATTTGAGACCATATCAGAGGCGTAACAGGTCATCATGTAAATCATGGCAACATAATACCCCCAGGTAGCTGCACCGTGCCGGATACCGACCGCCTGCTACGTGTCCGTCTTGATCCCCACACGCGGCTACACGCGCTGACAAGTATATGAAGGCATTAGCGTGTGATGGTCATTGTCATTCCCAGACGATGTGGAGGTCACTTGGCTTTCTGCGAAGGTACCCCATTCATGAAGATAAGCGCTCAGTGGTTTGCGATGGGGCCGACGGGGCTGTACAGTACGAGCCGACCCGAGCCGCACCGCGCCGGCTAAAGTATGAGATTGGCCACTGCGGTCTCGTTGGGGTCGAGTCGCACACATAGGCGCATGACGGCCTGCCTGACTCATACAAGCTCAGACACTTTGCATACGTCAGCAGTGAGTCAACAGTCAGCGTAAAACAGAAAAAAAAAGGTTTGATAAGATTCAAGGTATATGAGCCGGAGTATGTATTCGTTTGGATGCGCACGTCATTATCATCACAAGCAAAAATAAGATATATGAAATCCTGCTTTAATGCGCGAAAAATGTTGAATGGGGAAATCATCTTATGATTCCAATAAAACAAGAAAAGTGTAACAGCACGTACCACTCAAAAACCAGAAAACACAGAACAGGGGGGAAAATCTTAACGAAACTGATTCTACTATGCTTTTCCTGTTAAGCGAAAAAACTCTTTTCTGTCTCGTCAGTCTTTTAAAATGTCTTTATAAAACTTGCGGTTACCACGCTGACCACTGCTGCAGGTCCTGCCAACAAGTTGAGGCCAGGGACCACAAGAGGCAAGATACAGCCAAAAACTACGAGAAAGTGGTTTCGCCGCTTTGATTAACAAATGCTCCCCATACCGTCGCGTGCGTGGCACGGGGCGCGACTCTCTGGGTGGGCTCAGAGGATATCGTGCGCGAGGAGGGTGGCGTGGGGAAATCCTTCGTTCCCTAGTCATGCCGTCGCCTGTTCGACCAGGAGAACAGGATAAAGATGCAAAGAGAGAGAAAGAGAGAGAAATGGGGGGGGGGGGAGAGGGGGGGGAGAAGCGGGAGGAGACGCTAGAAAGATTGTCCTCCGTGGGAAGAGGACGCGCTCAGCCCACACAGTGTCGCTGTGCTTAACGTTCCCACCGGACCCCATATGCCACATTATAATGCAGGTAATTAGATTCAAATACATTTTTTCCTGTGCGAGGCGTAATGATACGACGTGGGACTGTGTCGCGTTGCAATGTGAAAGCTCGTGCGCTGTCGCACATATGGCTCACGCTCACAACGCGTGCACAGTTTTTTTTTTCCCCCCGAATAATAACGACCCCTTGACCCATCGTGCGCGACCGGACATTCCAGCAGCACTCCCAGCCCAGCCACAGACAGCGTACGGCGCGGCACCGGGCCGGGGGGTCCAGCATAAATAAAGCAGTCATATTTGTGTCCATTACATCCCGAGTGAGGCCGGGCTGCGCCGGCCGGAGCTGGAGCCTTTCCCTAAATGGGTCCGACTCGGGCGCGCGCGCGCATGCGCGGCGGGAGGAGCCGACTGGAGGGCCGCGATGACACGATAACGCCATTCTCTCCCGAGGTCCACTGCGCCTCCCGGCCTCCCGGTCACCCGTGATGCATCACAGCTTCATCTCACCCCATCGCTCCCTGACAGGAGATGGAGGCGGACGCGTGCCCGCCGCGCCGCCGGGCGCAGCGCAGCCTGTTTCTGTTATTGAACTAAACGTCTGCAATGACCCCCCCCCCCCATTTAATTTTTGTGATTTAGAAGTGCTTTGAAACATCCGTTAGAGACGAGGGGGAAACAACTTTGAATTTCAGTGTAAACATTTCGTGAATTTTTATAGACTCTTCTGAATTTTCACGTAAATTTTACAGAGGGGTCGCCAATAATTCACCTCAGCAGTGTACGGAGTATTGAGTATTTATGAGTATTTATGCGGTATCATGCCACATATTATGGGATACTATGACATATTATTGGATAATATGAAGTATTGTGGAATGTTAAGGGTATTATACTTACGGTATTATGGGGGTATTTTCACTGCAAACCCTGGAATCCAATTTCTCACCCAAAATGGGAGAGGACACTTTTCGACACCAAATTAGAGTGAGAATTTTTAACCTCACTCTTTTCGAGCGAGATTTTTCTGAGCCTCGCTCTATTTGAGTAAGGATTTTTTAACCTCACTTAATTTGAGCACGAATTCTCACTTTATTTGGGCGAGGTCTCAAAATTCTTTCTCAAAAAGGGCGAGGAAAAAAATTCTTGCTCTCCAGAGAGTAATAAAATTGCCCTCAAATTCTCACTCGTATGGGGCGAGAATTATGACTCGTAGATTTTCAGTGTTGTCGAATATTATAAGATACTATGAAGTAATATGAAGGTATTATGCATCTCCCGTACGGAGCATTATGCGAGTTGGCGACCCCTTAAATTTTACCGATTTTACCAAAACTTTTGTGAATTTCCGAGAATTTTTCCTGAATTTTTGTGAACTTTTCCTGAATTTTCCTGAATTAGGATGTGTACAAGAATTTCAGAGTTTGTTCCCCTATCGGTTACAGAAGGCGCTAGCTATGACAGCTTATTGGGGGAGACCCAACACGCCCGCTTGCGTTCAAGTTTCCGAAAGGAGGAATACGTCGAATGAGAGAATGATACAACAAAAAAAGGTATTTGCCTGCACATCGTCGTACAATCTAGTTCGTCGTAAAAGACTACCATAAAGCCGCTTTTTGTTGTGTCCTACAGGAGACAAAGCCAGCGGCGGTCTGTCACTCATAACGGTACCGCAGGGGCGTCAGTGTTAAGTCTCAGGCCGCGGTCACCCACGCAAAAAGAGGCACGGGGCTACGCCGCTCGCCGCTCAAGCTCTAGTCATGCCCTCCGGAGCCGACTGCTTATTGCAAGCTCACCTGGTGGCAGTCAGGGATGAGCTCAGCATCAGAGTGAGTGGACAGGAAAGCAAGCAAACAGAGGTGTTGTTGGCAAAAGGAATGGTAGTTTTACCGGTTCAACAGCCGAAACAAGAAAAGGCACCTGGTTCTTCCGCAATATTAGAAACTGTTAGAACAAATGTTTAGTTCTCGACATCAATTGGTTTTTAGTTCCAAATGAACGTTTTGGAACTGAACACCAATGGTGTATAGAAATAAACATTTATTTTATCAGTGAAGGTCCTCGACGCTGCCCCAAACTTATGTCTGCCACCGCATAAAGAGTTTCAGCGCGACTGAGTCACAAAAACTTTCGCGTTGCTAGTGCTTTAAAATTATTTCATTTATGAGTGTTTTCACTGTGAAAAATACTCGTAAGGGTTACGGGAAAATTTTCCATGATAAAAGTCGTAAAATTACAATTTGAAATTGTAAATTTACAAGCACTCATTATCGACTTGGAATTGACCGACAAGCAGGAATGGGCAGTCGTAAATTTACGACATATTTTGTATATCAAAATTACAAAAAATGTCGTAAATTTACGAGGATATTTTTCACAGTGTATAGTAAGTCTTTCCGTGAGGACGAAGCGCAGCCGGAGGAGAGCAGCTCGGGGATCCAGGGTCCACCAGAGAGAGGGAGGGAGGGAGAAAGGGGGGGGGGGAGGAGAGAGAGAGAGAGAGAGAGAGAGAGAGAGAGAGAGAGAGAGAGAGAGAGAGAGAGAGAGAGAGAGAGAGAGAGAGAGAGAGAGGGGGGGAGGCAGACAGAACCGGTCACACCCGAACCATCCATGTTCTTGGGCCCTCCAGGCATTGCATGCATGCCTAAGGGACGAAATACAAGAAGAAATAGAGGGACCCCAGAGGAGGGGGGGGGGGGGGCTTAAAAACAGGACGAAGTGAACTTCTTTTATTTGCAAACTAATAAAAAGTAAGTGTACGGCATAGCTTGTGAGGGAGGCGGCAAAGAGACTCCCCTACGGTTTTTTCAGTTTCAGAGATGGCCACACGAGCAGCAAAGCAGGCGCGTGTCACAGATTAACCGATAGCGCTTTAAACCCTACATATAGGATGATTGCAGTAAAATCGCATACCCAACAGGCGTCACTTTGGACCTTATTGAGACCCTTCCCTCAGGATGGCCGCCGGATGCAACACAAGTTAATGCGAGAACCTAAATAACTCTTTCCTCAGTGTTTCAGAAACCTACAACTAACTTAGCCTTATTGGCCTACTTTAAAACAGACGGCGGTTGTAAGAAAAAGCAAAGAACGAGTAAAATTATATTTTGAAACACCAGTCATATACGAAAAAAAATGCGATTTAGCTAATATTTAGTCTCAGCCCTGACATGCCGAGCAGGATATCTCGTCGACCAGAGCTCACCCACCTGGTCTGCATACCGATTATTATTAAACACAACGCCGTTTCTTTTTGGTATGGAGATGAGCCAGTCCCGCTGTTTGTTTTGTCGGTTCGATTGGTTCGGCCGTGCGGTGGCCTTGCGGGGCGGGGACCGGCGGGGACCGGCGGGGACGCCACGGTCTGGAGGGAATACGGCACGCCGCCCCACCGGTGGTGGTCGTTACGGGAGAGACAAAGAGAGGCGTAATGGCAGAGAGCGCGAACGGCTAATGCAAGCAACTCAAAGGAGCGAAAGAAAACAAACATAAATTTTCAACTATAGAAACAAAACCAGACACAAAAGGCTGATGATATTTTTAACAAGTACGGACGCATTAAGTACACGGAACACATTACAATTAACAAGGCGCGTGGTGGGTCGAGCACCGAATACCACAAGCAGCACGCATATGGACCGGTGGTGCATCACCATAGATGCCTAACCCGCCTTTTCTAAAGGTCATCTTCCAACTGGTTGAAGTATGATGAATTGCCATTCCGACCGATAACAGAAGAGCACAGCGCGGCATTCGCGATTATAAGTAATTGTAATACGCGTTAGAAAGTCGAGAAAAAATAATTTAACATCAAATTATTTTTTTTTAAAAAAAGGAGAAAGGGCGTTTTAGTCCTCTAAAGGTGCGTGTTCGCCGTGTCCGCCTAGGTCCGTTTTCTTTCTTCTGTTGATGTTTTGGCCAGAAATGCATTTAAATGTACGACTCCATACTTTGAACACACTATGACCCCAAGCGACAAAAACCATGACTGAAAACGGAAAACGGACATGGGCGGACAGGCCGGACATTGCATACTGCGGGATTGCATACTCGCCAGCGCTGCAGGGGCCATGGCGCCTTACGAGCGAACGGGGTAGGCAAACCCGCAACACTGTTACGCATTCAAAGAAACAACCGCCACTAGTTAGAGGGTAAATCGACCGTGTATTCGTTCTGTGCAAAGACGTAAGTGCATTACAAAATATAGGACAAGAAGTAAAAACGTAACTATACGCTGGAATGAAGCGCACATTTATGCTTGATGCGGTTACGCATGAAATAAAGCGTCGGAAAGACATTCTCCCAGAAATTTACAAAGGACGAATAGGAGCGCATAGACTAAGTTACGATTAATTTCAGGCTTAATCTCAGAACGCTTGGAAAATGGTGCGAGGTGACACCTTAGTTTTACCAGTAGACATCGAGAAAAATAATGTCAATATAAGAAATCAGGAAGGGGAAAATGTTAAATTAACTGCCTTTTCTTGCTTTATCATGTCGTTCGTGGACGTCACTAATGGTAACTTCGGTTTAATGATTGGGTTGGCACTCCACTCCCTGCGCTCCTCCTGCTAATCAGGTTCTCGGTACACTCGCCAAAGGATCCAATCCTCGACTACGAATGGTGTCTTTTATCTGGTTTTCGACTGCCTAACGAGCCCGTGTGCCCAACACGATGACCCTCTTTGAGACAGAGGTATAAGTAAATATTGTGGCCAGGTGCGTGGACGGCTAGTGTTTGGGCGCGTGTGCGAGGACGACAATAACTGAAGTGACAAAAAAGGCTCACCTTTGAAAAACAGGAAACAAAATTGTTTTGAGGTCGGAGGCCTAATGAGGGCCTTCCATCATGGAATGAAGCTTCGAGATCCAAATAAAATGCATCCTGAAATTTGTTTCGCAAAATGTAATATCTAAAACGGACGAAGAAGGTGCAGAGTTTCACTCTCTGTAGTGTGTACATGCGTCTGGTATGTGTGCATGTGTGTGTAAGTGTGCGCGTGTGCGCGTATGCACTTGTGTTAGGAAAGAGCGGGTTAGATGTAGCACAGCGGGGCCTCTAGATGAAACGCATTCGTACACACTAATACGGGTCCAGCACCGGTCGGAAGATGGCGTGCGGCCGTCGTTGTCGGTTACGGCAATCGTTGGCTATCAGGTTTTATAGCATTTCATGAAATTCGAGAAAAATTACCACAGTTCCAATGCCGCTGGCGCGTGTACACGAAGGCACGCGTTAGCCAACTAAACCTGACAACACATCGCAACTACAGTCATGAACGAGGTAAACTTTGAGAGATGGTAGAGGTCGCCTCTTAACAAGTTCAAGATATCGGGCCTGGTTTGGCCTAAAATATCAATAAGGAAAGGCTATCATTAAAGGTGTACAGATGCCTCGTGCTCCGAACAGAGGTGTCGTGACTACCTCAAATTAATATGGCGTGTGGTACAAAGCAGCGTCGCCAGTGCCACTCAAACACGCACACAGAAACAGGGGCGCGCGCGCTACGAGACGAGTTTCGTACGAGACTGGAAATCATCTACTTTCTATTCCCCAGTAAGTAGATGAAAGACGGGTCCCTTATCGAACTGCAACCTAGAACGATCGCACGTCTACACTACCCTTGAAAAGCAAACACGAAAAATCAATGTTTATTTCCTCGATGCAATTACATTCATACTGCTCTCTCTTTCTCTCTCCTGCCTAACAGACACACACGCACAGACATAGACACACACACTCACACACTTTTAGTTGTGTTCGTGAATAGCCACTAAACGGACGTACAAGGCATCGCACGCCCGGTCATTAGCTTGGCCAGCCCGTCGTATTCTTGACACTCCAGTCTTCCTTTTCTAAACTCCACATACCTCAGCACGGACATCTTCTCACTTATAGACACCGGAGGTGTTCTCAAATAGCCCCACGAATACGCCCCACATTTGCTACACGTGCTCGGGGTGAGTAGAGTTTGCGACGAGCGCAGCAGCGTCCATGCGTCAGCAGGGCTCTATTCTGTTCTAGTTTGTCAAATTGAGTTGACATCGGGAAAGGATAATGCAACGGTGTCATCATTGGATGACAATCATGGTGGAGAAAGGATAATAAATTCGGTGAGACGCGTACTAGATTGTTTACCAAGAAAGCCGCCTCCTACCTCCCGCACCGAACTCTCGTTTCAAATGGTCGGCCAGAAAAATAGCATTAATTTTGTAGAGATAATTCCCATACATAATTGTCCTTTTCAGGAACGTACGAAAATATCAGCTCAATTTTATGCATCGAAACACGAAAGTACGGACGCAACCACGCAGCTGCGCGCTTCTCTAGCTTTACACACCCTCGCGCACGTTAGTCTAACAGTATTTCAGAATATTTATATGATCGCAAAAGCCTGTGAGTCAGCTACCGAGGCAAAACATTTGATACACCAGTAGCATCTTTCAAAACCTGCATCACCAAAAATATGTGCAGCCGATGTGTTAAACTAGCTCACATGGAACAGGTGATGTGTTCGTCCATAGCTGAGACAGCACATTGCTCGCTGATAAGGTATTTTTACTATATAGATCACAGAGTAATTTGTGTTATCGCTTTAGCTGAAGCTAATTGCGCTCCTTGTTGCCGAGCTGCGTGCCTCAAGGGACCGCTTTGTTTCTAATTGGCAGATGCTTTGGCGCACGACATCGAAACTAGCCCCAGCAACATCCAGCAAGTCAAGCACATTTTCTAAAGTCATTCCAAACTCATCAGGAAGAGCTGTGCTCTCGGCCCGGCCGCAGGCACAACATAAGGAAAGGTTGTAGATTATTTGCTCATTGCCGAAAGGTGTAAGTGTAAACACAAGACCTTAGCAAAACTGGCAAGTACTCTTTAGCATCTTGTTTATTTTAAGAACAGTTGTTCTCTGAATGGAATCGAATTTAAAAAATATACATCAGTCAACTTCTGGCGGTGGTACACAAGGACGACTGGCACCGACAGAGCCTGCGGCAGTCTGTAGGCTAAAGGCGAGCACGGCTCTGCGGCCGTGTCCTGCAGGACTAATTGCAGGTGGCGTTGCGTGGGAGGAGGGGGAGGTGACGCTTCTGTCTCTCTCTCTCTCTCCACACCCCCTCCCACACCGCCCCTCCTGTGTTTGTCTCTCTTCCTCCTTTATATTTTCTCTTTGCTGCGTCCCTGTCTCTTTCTGTCTTCACTGCGCAGGAAAGAAAAAAAAATATAAAAAAACAGAGGTGAAAAACCTGGCGGCGGCGGCCGCCCAGGCAGCGATCCGTAGCGGAAGGACCAAGTAAGTCGCATCACTGCACCGCGCCGCCGCGCCCCGCCGCAGTGCAGTGAGAATGACCTCTGAGTAAGCGTGGGCGGCGCGCAGCTCTGAGATGAAAAGATCGACGCCGCCTCGTTGGGCCAGCTGGAACCATCGTCGGCTTTTCGGGAAAGATTTCTCCTTTAAATAGCCTTAAAGGATTGTAGATTAGTCTAAAGCAACGTGACTTTCAACACGTTAAACGATATTTCTCTTAATATCAGCAATTATCCTTACGGAGGTGCTCGATTGCGAGGCTTTCGACCTTATGTTCCTTTGCGTTGATTTCTGTGACTTCTATCTATTGTTTTCGACGTCAGGACATCCGTGCTTCAAGCGTGTAAGGTACACGCTCAGCGTGTGTGTGGATGCGCACGGCTCAGAGCGCACTGAACGCTTCGCCTATACGGCGGACAATAAACACTGCAGAGAGATCCCATGCTGGTCTTAATGACACTTTTATACTGTCCTATATGGAGCGCATAAAGGTGTAGTCCACACAGCAATTCTAATTGATGTCTTATAGTAAACGTGTGAGCAGTGGAAGACTGTGTCTGCGAGCTCAAGTGCATGGTAGGTTGCGCGCAGAAGTGGTGGTCCTAGAAAATCCTTTCAATGTGTGCCGTCACACCACGGAATACAGAGCTCTATTCTCTACATTCAAAATTTTTCGCTTACAAAAAAGAAGGAAAAACAAGAAATAAAACAAAACAGTCGGTCACAAAGTTCACGTAGACAGCATTGCGACATACAACTTCTGTACGAGAAACCGTGTTTGCAAATGCATATCCCAATAGCAATAGCATCAAGAGTGTATTTTAAAAACTGTGAGTAGCAAAATCTGAAATAAAGTGACGAGCTAGCAAGTAATCTAGAGCGACACAAAACAAAACAAAACAAAACAAACAAAAAAAAAATTAAAAAAAAAATTGCCAACGTTGCACGAAGCAACTTGCGCTAAAATCGAACGAATCACACAAAGCAAAGCTCAAGTGCAAAGTCTTTTTCAGTTCCGAAAGTGATGATCGGCAAAGGCACATGCGTGCCAGAGGTGCTGTGCTACGTGTTCTACTGATGAATTACTCCCACGTCAGATCACCATGTAAACTTACATCTTACTTTAGACGTCGTTTCGAAAAAGAAATAAAATTCAATCCAGAGTGGAAAAAGGCAAGAGCGAGGTAGGGGCAGTTAGGGTGACTCTGGCTGGATAAGCGAGATGGCTCAGCCAATTACCAAGATACGTCCGATATTCCGTAAGAAGAAAAGAAAGCACGAGGGAGAAGAGTGGCAAACAGAGTGAGAGAGAGGAAGAGCCACAGATAGAAAGGGTGGGGGGCGGGGGGAGGCTTGATTGGGTCGCCATTCTCTTACGCGCGATAACGCGATTCAGAGAGGCGAAAGAGTCTACAGGGCTGCAGAGATTCCGGTCATGGTATCTTCAGGGGCCAAGAGATATCCATCAACGATCCGCAATCACTGTAGAGACCAATAGCATCCTGTGGGCGCCTCCGCCTGGATCGAGCACTTATTAAGCACATTCTCAGTTATTAAATGAACATACATCACACCTTTCTATCCAAGCAATACCAAAAAAGTTCGGTAGTGAACTTGAGTGTAGATGGATTGACTTGAAATTGCATGAGAGAGCCGACATGCTTGTAATTTTCTGGACAAACTCAGTAAGGGCCCGACGGCTGCGAATCCAGAATTCCTTTTTTTAAGAAACTCTTCTTTGGAAAGAAGGTGAAACGCTGTAAAAAATTTCTTTGTAGATTAACGATTTAATTTGTAAATAACGATCTACTAAATAGAATGTTGTAAATTTACGACAGCCCTTCCTTACTTGTAATTAAATTTCAAGTCAATACGTAGTGCTTGTAATATTTTGAATTGTAATTGAAATTTTTCAACCCCACTTCGTGGAAATTTTCCCGTAAACCTACAACTATTTTTCATAGTGAAGAGGAAGAGAGGGGGTAGGGGAGCGGTTAACTTTTATGTTTACTTAACGTAGTTTACCTTACATTTAAAGTGGAGGCGCTTAAAATGTGTGTGTGTGTGTGTGTGTGTGTGTGTGTGAGAGAGAGAGAGAGAGAGAGAGAGAGAGAGAGAGAGAGAGAGAGAGAGAGAGAGAGAGAGAGAGATTTCGTCAGTACACGAATCCAAGAAGATAGACCTTCGAGAAAGGCAAAAGAAGCTATTAGAAAGGCAAAAAGGAAGGGAGTGATGGTGTAATTAGGATGTGTGAGTTCCCATGACACGCACGACAGACAAGGCAAAGCAGACCCTTGCGGAAGACACATCAATAACAATTTGGACGCCAGAGCAAGTGCGGGCGGCAGGGTGAAGGTTTTTTTTTCTTTTAAAGAGAGATAAATCATGAAAAATTCATAACGAATGATTAAGGGAATGTGTTCCACGTACAGAGTGAGGAAATAGAATAGTATAGGCTGAGAGGATTCAGGGAGAGAGACACCAAATGAATTATGTCTCAGGACAAGTGCAAAGATGAGCATTGTCTTATGCAGTTATGTAGATTTCGCTGTTATTAATTTAAAGTACTTACTTTGTTTCTTTAACCGACTCATTAGAGGTTCCAGTACTCTCTCAATCTCACCGTCGATCGGACTTCTGAACACAGCTTCTACTGAGGATGCGAAGCAAAGAAAACAAGAAAAGGACATATTTGCACAGACGCTTTTCACTCGTACGCAGCATGTACATGTTTGGACTAAAACTCAAGATTGTAGGTAAGCTTTAAAAAAAAATATGATCCTTACATTTTGTATATATAAATGTTTTTTAAAACAGTGTAAATTTTCCGATGCCAGTCCTGGTTTCTTTTATCTTCTTCGTTCGCACTTGGCGCGGAACGCGCGTCCCAGGGCAGTGATGAATGAGATGCTCAAAGGACACCGCACTGCTGGCGTCGCCACCGCTGTGCAGAAACAAGTAAAAAGTTGGTAATGAGCATCGCCTCGCTGGACTTGCGGCGCTAGGGCTGTCAGAGCGGCAAGAAGGCAGGAAGCCGTAGTTTTTAGGGGCCACCGACGGCCGACTTTAGAAAATATTACTAGCTGACGTAATTCGCCAGAGTGCGCCGGCTCACAGAAAACATCTACATGTGAATGTCCAAGACGGCTTAAAAACTGTGAATTTTGGTGTACACATATTAAGAGTTTTCGTGAATTTTCATAGATTTTAAAAGTTAATTTTCACTTAAATTTTACCTGTTTTTGTAAATTTTCCTACATTATTGTGACTTTCTCTTCTAAATTTTCCTGTCTCTAAATTTTGCTGAATTTTTCCGAGTTACGAGGTGTACAAAAATTCCAAGTTGTTTCCCCCTCGGCTTGACAGCACTACCGTGCCAGACCAGGGCCTTGGGCCTTCCCCGCGCCGCGCGAGTGATCCGCTCGTCTGCAGCCGCGCCCCCTCCGTTCGGTCCAGTAGGCGCCGTCCTGTCAGCTCCACTGCAAACAAACGGAATGTTGTTCCGTCCGTCATGCAAAAGTAAGGCTTAAATGATCTGAGGATTATGCACCAAAACGTCTGATTTGACGTGATGCAGGAACGCTACAGTCCTTATAGCAGGGTGCCTGTTGTGTCCTTGAAGGGGTCCTCGTCCCGTCACGACAGGTCGTCCTTTGATCCTTAGATGGAGACGCGGACCTCTGCCTCCGAAATTACAAGCCAGTGCGCGTCGCCTGTGGAGGGACGACTCGGCGTATTTCCTGACGCAGCCCTCGAATCAGAGAGGAGAGAGGCACTGCGCTCGACTCCCGTCCCGTCGTCCGGCGGCATGAGGCAGGTTCGCTCGGGGTAGGAGTCAAACATGGAGCACCGGAGCCTGCAGGGGTACACTGCGGACGAAGGGATTTGGTGTAAGAGGAGGAAGCTGCCTCGTCCTCAGGCCAGGAATTAAAAGGCCCGGTGGGGCGAAAGTGGCAGGTGTTGTCAGTATAAATGTCATGGAGGAGAACAAACGCTGTGGTGGGGGCAGTGTTTTTAAAGACACAGCGTCTTCAGGTGCAATGTGCAAGACAGAGGACTATTAAGGCGAGAGCGAACGCAAAAAAATTTTTGAGATAAATATACCAAACGATAGGTCTAGATGACAGAACAATGTGGCTCGAAGGATTTTTCTCAAAAGCTCCTAGATTTTCCAGGAAAAACGTGCAAAGTCAGGAAAATCGCATTCTGGTGACATATGCCATTTGCCTACATTCATACTTGTGAAGCTGAGACTTTGACAATTTGTTATCCTTAACAGTGGCTACAACGACATATGTTTGGTTTTCTGATATCTATCACCGTTTGGTTTCTAGAGCACTTTGAAAAGTCTTAAAATGAGCCTCTTCTTTGACATCGATTAAATCGGCGATGGACAGGTTTTCTGAAAAAACGCAATATATGTCGTTGTAGCCTCATCTTTCCCGAGCACGGAGAGCTATGTCCGACCGTCCTCCGTTGAACGGTGCGCGAATCTTATATGTCACCGTAAGACCGTGCGCTCCGTAGCCCCTGGGTTTTCTGGATATATTTGATACCGTCCCGCACTACACCCGGGGAGGGTGGCGCGGTGCGGGGGGACGCCACAGCTGTGTGCGGCTCGGCGTGGCCCGGTCCCCTCATAGGTCTGTCTACCTGCTGCTTCTCTTTGGCGCGCGCTCGCTGCTGATTTGAACGCGATGGAGAAGGAGGCATGTGGCGTGCACCTCTGCGCGCGCTGTGGCCGCCTCGACTATTTCGTCTGCGTCAGGGGCCCGGCTCGACACGGCCCGGTCAGGGGCTGCGTCCGGCAGCGCGCGTCTTGCGTTTTCGTCTATCCCATGTACTGGGTGCACGGCCGGCAAGCAGTAGTTCGGACGCGTAGACCGGGGGCAAGGGCTATTGTCTGAGACGGAGACGGGTTGCCTACATTGTCCCTCGACGGTTTATCTCCCGAATGTGAAAATTTAGGAAATTAAAAATTTGCAGTTCGGCAACCTTCAAGAGAAGACAAATAATTGCCACGAAATATTTTAATTAGTCAAACAAAAGTTTTAGAAAGTCGCAAACCTGCCTAGTCGAATTTAATCAACAATACACGCGCCTTAGACTAGCTCACCAGTTTTTAACGGTCTCTGTATGATCCCCCGAGGAGGCGCAGCAGGCGCATTCGCCTCCCCGGGCGCCTTTCCCTCAGGCAAGACGGAGTACTGCTCGCGGATCTCGCGGTCGCGATAGGGAGGTGGGCGAGTGATGCGGTCGCCCGGTACCCCTTGTGCAGGCCCGGGACCGTACTTGGCATGTGCGGAGCACTTTGCCCGAGGGGTACCTCACTTTTCGAATGGGTGTTCACTGATTGGAGGGTGGTATCGTGATTGGAAGGAAAATTTGACCAATCTTTGAAGAAAGCTATACATTTTTATCACCGATACTATGTTTTGCAATTTTAAGGTGCTTAAAATAGAATTTTGTCGAAAAATCATGTGACTGGATAGTGATTGGAAAATGACTGGAACGCAGGGTGTACGTGTACACTGATTGGAGAAGGTGCGGTACCCCTCGACTTTGCCATTGTGCATCTGAACGGACAGCTCAGTTTTATGGCAGGACATACTGGTGGCAAACTCATCCAAACACGGGACTTTGCCAGTGACCCTTAGCCTGCAGCCCCGTCCCGCCCTGCCCTGCCCCGCCCCGCCCCGCCCCGCCCCGCCTTGCCTTGCCTTAGCGGTGCGCGTCCCGCCCGGCCTGCCGGACCCCCCCCCCCCACCCCCGCTACCCTGCCTTCCCCGCCCCCGCCCCAGGCCCGAGACGTGGCCCACCACACTGCATGTTGCATTGTATATGTTCCGGGTGTCTCTTTATATACGTAACAGTGTTGCGGGATTGCATACTCGCCAGCGCTGCAGGGGCCATGGTGCCTTACGGGTGAATTGGGTAGGAAAACCCGCAACACTGTTACGCATTCAAAGAAACTCCCGGTACCACCTGTGCCAGTCTCGCGATAAACCGTCTAGACAGTGGGGTGGGCGGGTAGCAAGTAACGGGATGAGACGGGGTCCGGCAGGCCGGGCCGGGCGGCGGCCGGCGAGTCAAAGGGTAGGACGCGCACCGCCTAAGCCGGGGCTGGCGAAGGGCGGCACGGGGCGGGGCGGGGCAGCGAGCTTAGGGTCGCTGGGAACGCCCTGTGTTTGGATGAGACTGTCACCAGTACGTCCTGCCATAAAACTGAGCTGTCCATTGAGACGCACAATGGCAAAGGTACTCCGCACATGTCCAATGTCCAGTGCAGTCCCGGGCCGTTCAACTATTTGAAATTCGAAACTGCAAGACATTCTATTCCATCCAGGATAATTTTAAGTTAGATTGTTTTGGAGTTCTGACACGCAGAATTATGCCAAAGGATATACGCTGATAAAAAAAAATAATTACAGGTCCGATTCATCCGCTTATAGTGATTTGAATGCATCAAGTTAAAAATATTGTACGATCATTATACTGGAACAGCCAAATAGTTATCTTTCTCTCTCACGATAAGCACACAGCTGATTGTGAGCATTGTACACCTGACGTACAAAGCGATTGCAGGGTTCACGGCTTTCATATTTGCGCTGGGCTGATTGCAGCTATGCACTGACTGGTGGCACTTGTCACTTGTCCTGCGCCGGGCCGGGACGATGGTGGAGCGGACCAAGGACTTGGAGCGGACCTCGGGCCGGGCACGTGCGGATGGCCCAGAGCCACTCAGACGCATAGTTTGCGCTTCGATCTTTCTTTGTCGCACAGGACTCCCCTCCCTCCCCTCCCCCTTCCTCCCTGGGTCTGCGCGAGGCTGGAGCTGAGGCCCGGGGGCCTCACCCGGCCGGCCGCATGCGGTTCGCATCGTCCTCTCCCCGCGCCTCACCGTCCACCCCCGCACCCGCTACCTGCTAGGCTTGCTAGGCAGGGGGGCGAGCAGACGGCAACATAGTTCTTTTCCCCTCGGTCCCACGACAATAGGACACCATGTCTTTGAATGAACTATGCCAGCCAGCGCTGCCGGCTGGCACCAGCAGCCGCCAGCCAGGGCAGCCAGGCTCGACTCACTGCCAGCGACACTGGCGCGCTCTAGCGGATTTTAGTTTCGTAGGAGCGTTCGCTCTCGCCTTAAGTTAAGCACAGATCGAGACATTGCGTTATCTGTGTCTGTGACGCACTAGCCTAAAATAAATAAATAAAATATGTGTAGATAATGTTGTCAGACTTTCTCCTGAGTATGTAAAAACGTTAATTATCCATTATTGAGAAACGGCTTTTGCCTTGAGTGCTTGCCGTTGAAGACGTGAAAATGCTGCCTACTTCCAGATATTTGAAAGAAATAATCCTTATTTATCACTTTTCGGGCGGGACATTTGACAAAGTTACAGAGAAAAATACGGCGAGACACAGCAGACAAAAGAAGAAAAGAGGAGGAGTCTCTTGAGCGCGTGCCCCTGGCGCCGAAGAGGAGTTAAAAAGTCCGGCACTCCCTGCGCAAATGCCAAGCCGGTCGCCAGGGTGATCCTGGAGTTCAAGTACCGTCAACATTTTATGCCTGCCACGGGGGAGAGCTTCTCGCGGCCGCGACAGTAAAGGAGTCAAGTTTGCATCCGTACAACGAAAGGGCTGGAGCCTGAAAGGTAGAACGAAGGATGCACAGGATGAAACCACGCAACTGCGTGAGAAGATGAACAAAAATAAAATAAAAAGCACTGGCTTTTGTAGCAATGTTTTGGTGCACTTCTAGATATCCTCCGTTCATGATCTCGCGGGCGGGACAGCGCGAGCGAGCAGTAGGTTTCAGATATCCAAAGGTTATTTTTGTCGAGTCAGGAGCCTCGGCGCCTCACAGCGGAATGCTATTTGCGTTCAAATTGTTTTCGTATTGGCGCGCCAGGCACGGCAGCGTGCGAGTTTACAACGCATCCTGTTTGTTTGTATGTTTCAGGCGCACACTGCAGGGGACTTGGCATAAACCGAGTGACCTATTTTAAGCCATTTTGTAGGTATCAACAAGTCCAGAGTTGAAATGTTCTGAGCTGCTAGACCGCATCTACACAAAGAACTCCCAAGTCTAGTCGTCCGTCGTCCGTTAGTTTTGTATTTTATTGGCATTTCAACGAGACACACATTAAAATATTTGCTCTGAACAGGATTCTATTGATATGTGCTCCTGCTCCAAATTCGTTTCTTTCTCTTCAGCGTGCATGCGAAATCATTGCCAACACTGGTAAAACAAATGTTTAGTTTCTATACATCATAGTGTCTAGTTGGCAATTCTATACATAACATGATGGGCGAAGCTTCACATGGAAAAGCATAGGGATACCACGCTGCACCAAGTGTATAGCCAACTGAACACTTGCAAAGTGTTTAGAAAATAAAAATCTGCTGATGTATAGTTCGAACTAAACATGATGAAGTGTTTAAGCATTAAACATAAGCAGTTAAACATCATTTGATGTTTAGAACTATACATTTGTTTTACCAGTGGAGGACTGTTTTCTTTATGCATTTGCTCCGCTGAAGCCGTGGAATGTCAAACTCATTGCTAACGAACAAATTATGTACGCGAGCGCCGGAAAGGATTCAGTGCGCGTGTCCGCAAAGCCGTTCTGGGACACTTTAATATAAAAAGAAAAACGACGCTTATTAATTGTATTTAAAGCCTATGGAGGTGTCAGTTATGCATAAATTAATTCGATGAGCTGTATGATTGATAGTAATATATATTTCACACAACCCACATGAAACCCACACCCAAAAAAAGCCCATTCTTAGTACAAGATCGTGCATTTACCTACTCTGTTAAAACCTTGCGAAGAAATGCTTCGCATTACGAAGAAAATCGTTCGTAAGCTGCGAAGCATTTGGCTGCTTTGTATTGCGCGAAGCATTTTCTTCGTAGTGTGCGAAGAAATTTCTTCGCAAGGCGGGGCTTGCGAAGAAAATACTTCGTATTGCGAAGCCTGGCGAAGCAGCCAAATTCTTCGCAAAGCTGCGAAGAATTTTCTTCGTAAGAATTTTACAGTGTAGAATCTAGTATAATTGCCTTGTGCCAAGTCGATTTTCCTGGTCACTGCAAGAACATTTTTATTGTACTAACAATAATAGGCTTTTTAGGGTGTTCACTTGAAATGTATAAATAGCTATGTCGAGAGGAACAAATGGGTATTGTTACTAGACATCTGTTTCATCAAAATATTATTTCCCTCGGAGATTATGGGGATTTTGCCGATAGATACGCTACTTTGTCATCTCTTACAGTTAACCCGTGCAGCTAACACTCCCTCCAAGGGGCGCGGTACGATAAGACCGTATTAACGAGCATAAGTCACATCTAGGCTGACACCGACCACCCTCGCCGAAACACACACACACATGCATACTGAGATAGAGCGAGAGAGAGCGCGCGCGCGCGCGCGAGAGAGAGAGAGAGAGAGAGAGAGAGAGGGGAGAGATATTTGGAATGACGTCTCAACATAGCAGCGCGAACATATCCTCGCCTCAGAAATTCCTTCCAGCGTTGACCGATTTACTTTCCGGCGGTAGCGAGCGTTACCGCAATAACTGTAATAGGTGTCCGTCAGTGAAAGCTGCAGAAACACGGGGCGGTAAACAGCACCTCTGGTCCTGGTCTACCGATTCCTTTAGGCCTACGAGCCCCGTGGGGCCTAAACAGTGCACGGCTAAGCGGGTCAGTAGGGGGCGAGCCACGCCCCGCTACGCCGCGCCACACACTCCCCACCTCCAATTACTCGAAGTTGTGGTCGCGCGAAGGGAAAGGCGTTGCATACTAGAGAACGGACACGCCACGTAGCTGAGCAGAATAAAGTTGAACCGAGTCTGCAGGGACAGATAATGAGGGCGACCTGAAGGGGAAAGGCGGGTAGAGATAAAGGGAGAAAGGGGAGAAAAAGTGTCCTACACTATGTCCACGTCCACGCTTCGTGGGTTCGGTGGGAGCTCGGAGGAAAGATCGCGCGCAAAGACTTGACATTGCCTATAAAATCTCATGCTTAATGCACATTTCATCGATTTCGGTGTTGTACTCAGGAGTTCCCAGACAGGATGAGCGACAGGCCGCACCGCGAGCCCCAGCCTACCTCCGCCCTTCAGCGACCTATCCAATCATAACATGTTCATGTGAGTCAATGAGTTATGGCATCCTAGCGAGCGGCTGCGCTCGGTGGGACTGGAAGGCGGTGCCAGGCGGGCCGGGCGCGAGGGAGTTGGCAATCCTGTTCCTGAGAGATGACCTGATCCGACCTCACCGAGCTAAGTCTGCGCTCGCCACTACTTATAGCCGATTGGTGCGGCGGCGTTTTGTTGCTTGCGTTGCCCGACTCTATTTTCATCAGCCGTAATCTAAGGAAGAAAACTATGAATCCCGAACAATAGTCTTATAACCAGCCCACGTAAACTACCATATATCGCGTCATTCACAACCGGCAGGGTGGCGAGCGGCAGCAGCGCTGTCTCCCAGAGATTCTCCGCAGCCGCACGCATTCCAGAGGACATTCCGGAAGTGCAACCGGAGTAGAAGGGGCCGTCGGCCCGAGGCGCTAAGAGATCCAGCTTCTCGCGGCGCTCTCCTCTCCCCCCTCTCTCTCTCCCTTTGTCCCTCTCTCTCTCTCCCTCGCGAGGCGCGCCCCACCTGCTTTCACGGCAGTACGGCACCACGCCCTGCACCAGCACGCCGCGCCGCGCCGCGCCACGCCCCCGTGATTCATGGGACTATTGTATTCGCGCTGAGCGATTGCGATAAAGCGAACGGTGAGACAGAGAGAGAAAGAGAGAAACCGAGAGGGGAAAGAGAGAGATAGAGAGAGGGGGAGGGAGAGAAAGGGGGAGGGGAGAGAGAGGACAAGAGCTGATCCTCTACTGGACAACCCGCCGACGGAGTGAAGCTGGCTGGCTGGTCCATTTTAAGACCCGAGACGACGCGGCGGAGGCGTTACAATACAATCCTGGTCCTGCTGGTCCCCTCCGCCTAATATGTAATCTGCGTTCTTTCGAACGACTGCATGTTTTAGAAGTGTAAAAAATCCGCAGTTAGGAGTAGTTCTGACTATCCCATCGAACGGAGACTCTCACGAAAATACGTGTACATTTAGAAATATTGTTTTTATGACTGTTTTGGTCTTATTCACCTGTGCAAGAGAGTTTCGTTGGCCTTCGCTACCTTACATTGTCTCGTGAGAAGACGGCTGCTGCAGAGCACATTGGCCAAATAAGCAATAAACACTCCCGGGCTCGGCGAGTGTTTATAGTCTTGAGGGTGCCACGGTCTTTGAGAGTGCCATTGCATTCGTTCTGTTGCGTGTAGACATAAGAAAACTAGCAGCTACGTAGTCCAAACGCCCGCTACATTCGAATTATTTAACGTGAAAATCATAACTTTTTTCAAGTGGTAATCTGGATACACTTAATTGTCCGGCAGCTGCGCGGGCTAGGTTCGACGTTGTTCGTCCATTGGCCGCGCCGCCGCGCGCGCGTTTGATGTCCCCAGCATCACTATGCGCACGGCGTGCCCCACTCCTCCTGGTTCCTCGACTTGTGCCCCGCTATCGAGCAGCAGGTGGTGGGGCACTGGACAGGAGTGTGCGTGGAATATCATTTCCTGCACGTTCTTTTTACCATTTTACGCACCTGGAATGTTACGTTTGGGTCCACCGTCGACCGGTGCGGTGACGGGCGCCGGGACGTGGAGGATCGGGGTCCAGGGGACCAAGGACCTTTTGGAGAACAGAGAACACACTGAAAACCCAACACTGAGAAATGCATGCAGCATAGAAAGTGTGCAATGGAATCGAGGGGTGGATGACTCCAAGTTTCGGTGTACACAGGAGGACGGAGTATACGCAGAGTACAGTCCCAGAACACGGCGTGAGTACGCTGAGTGAGTACACCTGGAGTACAGTTGGAGTAGCCGGAGTACTGGGGAGCGTGCTTGGGTCTAGAACAGCCAGAGAACAGAGAACACGGAGTACAGGCGGAGTTCACCCGGAGTACGTTCTGGCCTGTACTCCGCAGCAGTCCGCAGTCCTGCACCCCTTGAATGGAATGCACTCATCTTCGTGTATGAAGTGTGCACCGTATACTCACTGTATCTACACTGCTAAACGAAGTGTTCAGCACTTTAAAACACCCCTAATCTATGAAGTATAGATAAAAGCGAAAATTGAGGAACACCTTATTCACTATTTACTAATTAGATGATTTCAGCAGGCAGTCACACTAACAACAAAATAATTCAGGCAGTTAATAGAGGATGAAGCGTACACTCCAAGACATGACGGAATGTGTGAGTGAGTGAATGTGTGTGTGAGTGAGTGAGAGAGCGAGAGGGGGGGGGGGGGGGGGTGAAGGCACGACGGATCGTGGTCGAAGTAATAAATTAACATGCAGATAGACTCATCGAACGGAGCGGCGCTGCAGTTGTTGGACCAGCAGGTCATGCGGAATAGCTTAGAACATATGCAAACGATATACTTTCTACGCGGTATATCATCGGCCTCTCCCTCTCCGCCCTGTCCCGCGCGACAGGGCGCGCTAGGTGGCCCGCGGCGGCTAGGTGCTCTCCCCTCTCTCCCTCATCACCTGTGAACCTGGTGAGCGTGCAAAATATTTTGCGGTGCCGCTCGCACAGCACACGCGTTAGAATGGTGAGAACACGAAAATAACGCAGAACCTTTCGATACTGGTCCTAATTACCGAATAACTCGCAATTCATTTTATGCGAAGCAGCAGTGCACTGCTGAAGTAAACCATTCGATAAGAAACTATAAAATAAGATAAAACAGACGCAATGTCGCGGCGTAGATGCACCTTGGTTCAAATGTGTGCACTATCCGTCCCTCTCCTGCGCATTGCTTTTGAAAGCACTTGGCCGCTTTCGTCAACTGGAGGCTGGAGCCAGCATTTCAACAGTCGTCGACAGCGTGCGTCTGTTGCCGTCTGTCCATCACGGTGTCGGTTTGCTTGACGATCGGTTTCGACGGAATCAACAAACGAAACGATTTACCCTCAAACAAACAAATAAACTGCTGGAATCCATCCTGGTTCCCTGCACCTGTTGCTCCGGCCGACAATCGAATCAATCAAACGAGACGACGGAAGGGAGTCGTAATTGCATGCGCACAAAATGCGTAATGAAGCCGACCGTCTGCAGCTTCCTCAAATTACAGCCAGTGAGAAAGGCTGCTGAAGTGACCGATGCTGGGTGCTCAGCAAGAACTGCCCGCCAGTGCTTCACTCATTCGCCTGTTCCAGACATTTTGCGTAAAAACAAAGTAAGCGTCTCCATGTGAATTTTCCAGTTCCACGTGGCAACAGAACACCACTGTGAATCCCGGTTCCCAGTGCAGCGCTTCCAAGAGGGACACAACTCTGAATTTTAGTGTACAAATTAAGTGAGGTTTTTTTTAAAAGCATTTTCGTGAATTTGCGTGAATTTTTATTGATTTTTTTCTGAATTTTTGATAGAATTTTATCATTTTTTGAGGTGAATTCTTCGTGAGTTTTCCTGAATTTTTCTAAACTTTTCTGTTCTTTCCCCTTAATTTCTCTAAATTTTTCTATTTTTTTTTCAAATTGCTCTGAAATTTCTTGAATTTTCCTAATTTTTTTTCTGAACAACAAAGAGTACAAAAATTTCCGAGTTGTTTTCCCCTCGAGCGCTTCGCTTCAGAGCGCCGGGGAGGAGTGACAGGGATCAATCCCGATGCCACCGGCGTCTACGCACCCGCTGCGCGAGTGGGAGCGGCGAGGATGCGGCCGCACTGCTCCGGGGGGCGTCCCGGAGGCGTCCCGGAGGCGTCCCGGAGGCGTCCCGGAGGCGTTCCCAGAATTTAATTTCAATGCTAATCCTCTTACAAACAAAGCTGACGGCGCGTCGTCGTCACGGGGCGCTGCGGAGAAAGCCATCAGCGGCGGCAGCGCCTTGAAATATTCTATCAGGATTAAAATAATGAAATAAAACGGCGCCTTCCCGCATCCAAGCTACCGGGACGAGAATGAGCCGTCAGGTCGCGGTCCGGTCAACGCGTGTGTGGGTATTCATCGCGGCGCGTGTCAATGCGGCTGCATGGACCCTCCCCTCCCCAACCCCCTCCCCTTCACCGCCGAAACCCACCAAGAGTCGCAGGCGTACTCTGCAAAGGATACGTGCAAGATGTATTAGAGATGAATAAATAAATAAATAAATAAATAAATAATCAAGAATACGTTAGAACTATAGAGATCGATGGAGCTTTTCCCCCTCCTTCACCTATTCTCTTGCTGGTAGTAGCCCAACCATTTGCGTGTAAAAGCAAAGGATGGGTCCTTGCGCTCCGTGTTGGGTTACACTTCAACACAGATCTGCGGTGCGTCGGCGGCTGGTGTGGGGAAGCCACCAGGATATCAGGTGACAGACAATTATACAGCAATAAACGTGAGAGGGAGCGGGACACAATAACTGGAGATGAAGCATCACAAGGCTGGGGCTGAAAGGGCTAAAACCTACATGTTACTTTCAAAAGTATAGGTGCAACGCTATTATTTGATCGTCCGGTAATAGCTTTTACCAAAAAAATTGGGATAATTAATTTTTTATTAACAGTCCTTAAAGTTTAAGGAACATATTGTAACATATTGCTTAAGATATGTGCTTTTCGTCATTAAATTAAGGTAAATTTCTTGCATATGCTGCGGTGTTTTTTGTATTTTTTTTTTTCTTTTTGCCAAAAAGTGAGCAAGTAAAGTCCTGCTTTGTATAACTCAGCGTGCCCACCGCCATGTCAATGGTATTATCAAAGAATATCCCAGAGCAAATACCGTCTCCGCCCCCTTCCCCCTTACTTCCACAATGACGAGCTGGATCCAGATCCAGCCAACCGTCGACTTGTTTCCATTTGGAATAATGCGGCCGTAAACTCGGTTTTGGTGTGGCGTAGGGACGCAGAGCAAAGCGTACCGCCCAGAACAAATTGATCGGGACGACCAGAGACACACACACACTCACACACACACTAGCATACACACACTAACACAGACGCGGGCGCTCACACAACCACCGGTATCGAGACAGTCGGATATCGCCCTGGCGTATTTATTTGTTCCGTCGTTCTCCGCACACCGTTGGTGGTGGCGACACTCCTGCAAAAATAATGTTGCATTGTAATCAAAATGCTCAGTTGACGGGACGGTGAATACAATTTTTTGTCACAAAGCAATGAAATTATTTTTTCCTGAGTAAGACTGATTTTAATAATAAAGTGAAAACTTGTAGACTAAAATGTAAAGATGTGAAAATCTCATTTCGAGATGCAAGACGCCATGCGCAAAAATCCCAATGAGGTTCATTTGAATCGGCATGCAGGCAAAATTTTCCTCCCGTTCTCAAAGACCCTTGATTTCCCAAGAGAACTAGCCAGAGTGACCTTCGGCTTTGAATATTGAAGTGAACGCACATATTTGTTCCAGACGTTGGCTGTAAGCGAATTATTAAGCTACAATTTCTATTATTCGTAGTAAAACTTTTTGCGCTTCTGCACTCTAAATGGAAAAGGATATTATTGTATCCAGCTTAGTTGTGTCTTTGTGCACATCTCCAGCAAATACATATTTGTTGCTGAGAAGACGTACAAACAGCCTCTTATGTCTTCGGATTGAAGACTATTTAGCATCCTGGTGAATATGTGCACAAAGACACAACTCAGCTGGATACAATAATGTCCTTTCCCATTTAGAGTGTGGTTCACTGAAGCGCCCGATCACTGCGGGCTGAACTCCCGATAGATAAACGTGCTACATTGCGGTAGTGAGCAGACCCACAACAGTGCAGCAGATCAACCGAAACGCATAAACAGGTGCACTCTGACGTGAGCCTCTCTGTGTCGCAGGGAGAGAGGGCCCCGCCCCGCCCCGCCCCGCCCCGCCCCGCCCCGCCCCGCCCCGCCCCGCCCCCCGCCTCGAGCGTCTGACAGAGGAATCTGAGGCCCGCCCACATGTATTCCGGGCCGCGGGGCAGGGCGGAGCAGCGCGGAGCAGCGCGTGATGCTCAAGTCCACAGGAAGCAAACAGGCCCTCCATAGGGTCAGCTCTGCTAGTCTTAATTAGCATTACTGACCTCTCCAGAACATTATTTCTGAGATTTATATTTCTTGCTAATTTCGTTTCTATGTCTCTTGAAAATATATTTTTGCTACTTGGTTTAAAGCCAATAAGTTTTAGTTACGCCATGGATCACTCTTTTGCTTTTAAATTCATCGTATTTGAGGGGGAAAAACATCAATACTGTTCGAGGAAACTTTATCACGGTAATATAATTTTAAAAAACATGAACAGCCCCATTACAGGGACCACACGGCGGCGGTGGTGTCTCTTATCGAACTAATTCAATTCTAACGTAACGAGCACTCGTGCTGTCGTTAACTTAACAGCTCAATTTGGCGATAGCCGGACTACGCCGCACTGGCACCTTCTCTTTCGTCGCCATGAAGATAATCGACTGGGACTATAACCCAAACCGGACACTTAGTCCGCTATGCTCTGGAAACTTTTCGTCGACGTTTTAATTTTTACCTAACTCACAGTGTTGATGCTTTAAATGCATTACATGCAATTAGGTAAAGCTGGTGTGCTTGTGGGGAAGAGAGAGGGGAGTCATTCATCTGAAATTAAAGAACAAAGCATTAACATGTTTCTAGCGTTGACGTGGCTCGTTGTTCTAAAACAGTTGTACATCCTGTTTTTTTTTTACAGTGCCCGGGAACAACAGCCAACCTAATCGTGTTATCACAGATATTCGCCAACACTGTAACTCACACGAGGCTGTTTTGTGCGTTCGCCGGTATCAATCGCCTGCCGTCTACAAGAGCCTGGGCGGCGGGGCCCCGCCGGGGCGTGGTGCGTCCAGACGCTACCGGTGAGGCGCTCCGCGCTCCGCCGCGCCGTCGAGATCTTCATCACATGAGAGATAGACTGCATTCTCTGCTGGAGGGTAGACGCAAGGGTGTCACCCTGAGGTCAAACACTACAGTTTGAGGCAGCCGCGCGGACGACCCTACATGTCGCAATGTAAGAAACACGCTTGCGCGGCCCTCCCCACTCCACACCCTTCTGCATTTCGAGTTTTTCATCGGATGTGAAGTCCACGCATCACCTGTGAGCATGCGCTGCTTCTTGCAAGTTATCCCCTCCCTTCCCTCGGTGGTTCGACCTGCATCCGCTACTGGGAACAGTTGCACTTTACAGTGAGGGAAAGTGCACGCGGGCCCCTAATCGAGCCGACGCCATCTGCAAGACACCTCTACGTGGTCGTGGTACTGTCTTCCGCGAAGTGCTTTGTCTGTCCCAAGGGACATCAGATGGTTACTGCCATGCGTCGTCAAAGTCGTGTGCTGTTTGCGGGGCGAAATGTGTACTGTCCTAAAAGCGAAAATGGAATTATATGTTCGAAAGTTAAATGTGCAAAACCAGTGCATGATAAAACACTGAAAAAAAGGGGGGAAAATTCCATTTTGAACCACACTGCATTCCTACAAATGTACCGGGTGTTCCTTTAAATACGTAACAGTGTTGCGGGACTGCATACTCACCAGCGCTGCAGAGGCCATGGCGCCTTACGGGCGAATCGGGTAGGCAAACCCGCATCACTGTCACGCATTCAAAGAAACGCCCGGTACACGTTGAGCTAGTGATTTCTTTAAGATGAATTAAAGATCAAAATTACTACGTCATCAAACATTATAAACAAAATTAACGGAGAGACCATTGACAAAAAGATGTGGCCTAGGCCTATGTTTTTGCGGCAGAAAACTGGAAGGCGTCGAGAAGGTGGCGTATGATGCACGTCGCCGCAACATGCTGCGCGCTGTCCATGCGCTATCTAAATGGAATCTGCAGGGGCAAGGGGTTAAGGTCCCACATGCCACACTGCCGAGCGCACTGCGCTGCGCACGCTCTCAGGTATATGCACCACGCCTCAGCCTCAGTGCATCCGCTCCTTTATTTTTTGTAAAAATTACAATTGAAAAAAAAAACAACAGTTAAAATCCAACAGCCAGCTGCTTACACCATAAACGAAAAATTTTCACCTAACGGTGGACGATATGGGGCACACATAGAGTAGGCTGACTCGAATACCCTTACGTCTAACCTGTCACAGCAGATAAGTTTTTGGAATGTCTGCGGTAGCAGATGCCATATCCCTCCCCGACTATCTTCCCCTCACACATGCATACACACACGCACACATCTCCCTTCCTCTCCACGAGGTAAAAGTGACTTTCATATCACAAAACAATAAGCCGTTACTATTCATGGGGCAGGAACGCCATGTGCATATAATGAAAATAGCACATGGAGTACCTAACTTCGGTCATTATGTGAGAAACCTGAAAGAGGAAAAGTATTATGACGCGACAAAGAAAAACACTTAGTTTTTCAAGGAGAAAATTCTTCGAGGGCATATGATTACAGCTTGTGCTGACCAAACGAGTCAAACAGTGCGTTTGAACTGTCACTTTTTGCGATCAAATCCTTGCAACATCGACGCCGGAGGGCAGTGAACAGCACCAGCTCGAGGCTCCGAGCTGGGCTGACCCGTCGTGGGAAACCTATTCTACTGAGCTGCTTTTTACGGATTAATTTTTTGTTCGCGTCGCGCGTCTGACTCTGTAGCCGTACCGCCGTGAGCCAGCGGAATGCGTCGCTCTGTCATTACAGGCCCCGTCGATTCATTTGTTTCAGAACCACTTTGGTTCTCCAATAGCGCCCGTATTTGCTCATTATGTCTCTCCTACAATTTTAAAGCACACGCACACGCACACGCACACACACATACATACATACATACATACATACACATACACACACACACACACACACACACACACACACACACAAACCGCGTAATACCTGACAGAATTCATATAGGGAATAAATAATAAATTATTAATAGTAACATGGAAAATTAAGGGAAACTCATTTGAGACCTTCGCTCATCAGTGTTATCATGTCTTGAAGTCTCGCCTGCAGCAAGAACCTTACGAAAATCTTGTGACCCCTGTGACTGTTCAACTTCTACGTTGCTCTTTTAGTTTAACTTACACGGGGAAAATAAACGTGCAGCAGTGCTGTCGGCGGCGGCGACTCCCTGCCAAACGACCAGAGCCGTGCTTAGCAGTTGCGGTGCGGTACGGCACTCAAACGCCAACTTCATAAAAATGGCGGTGCGCTGCTAACCTCGCCCGAGGCCCGTGGACCACGAGCGGCCAGAGCCGGCGAATCATTTCATCTCACGTAAAGCCCTCTTATTCTTATGGGCGGAGCGGTGCAGGAAACATCAGTGTCACGTCGCACGTATGTGCGCGCGCGCACGCACACACTGTCGCGCACTCCATGTCGTCGGAACTACAATACCAGCAGGCGGCCGCGGCCGACCTCCCGCCCGCCGCTGACCTCTGCCGGCCGAGGAGGCCGGCAAGCCAAGGAGCTCTCTAATCGGAAAAGATCAGGAGAGCAAAAAACAGCGCATGATAATTGTGTTCAGAGAGAAGCAATATTCATTCGACTAGGTAACGACGATTTGTGAATTTGTCTAACATAGACAACTATTCTTTCGCCTATACCAAAGTGGACCTATTTCGAACTGGCTTTCCGTTGGATGCGCGCGGTAGAGCCGCTCGTTCAGAGCACCCATTTGTATGGTGATCATCGGACCGCTAAGTGAAGAGCGTGCTTCCACTAGCAACACGCGGGTTCTCGTTTTGGTCTCTGCTGCTTCCTTTTCCGTTTTTGTTTCGTCGTGACACATCAAAATGATAGCGCCGCGGTCGCGCTGGGCGAGTTGCGCACCCGCCCCGATTCCGGCCGGAGGCTCACTGTGTGGTCACGATCAGTTCGGCTCGCGGGGCGGGGTGGGGCGGGGCGGGGCGGGCACTCGCCTATTAGTGCACTCAAGTCACCTGCGCCGGCTGCGCGAGGTGAAAAGTACACGTGACGACGATTGTGTAGTAATAGTAACGCTGTAAAACTGACGACGAACCGAGGGGTCCATTGGTTTGAGCGCGTACACCGGCTGCCCTGAAAACTGGAAACACTCGGAAGACCACCAGGAAGATCAAAGAAAACCGAAGAAGACCAATAAAATCGTAGGCCACAATCTCGGCCACAATGGTAAGGGGAAACGGAAAAGTGTTAGGGAAGACCGGAAAAACATGAGGGAAAACTGGCAAATTTTAAGGAATAAGCCTGGAAAATGTAAGGGAAGACCAATAAAGATGAGGGAAAACCATGGAAAACGGTAGGAAGCCGTCAGATGATCCTAGAAAACCATATATTGGGAAAACCAAGAGAATAAGGTTGGGCAGACCGGGAAACGTAAAGAAAAATCTAGGAAAACCAGGAAGCCCACAACATGTGTACACCAGCAGACCGTACTTGAGAACCCCTCGAGACGACCAGAACATGTCCGTTATATTTTCGGTGAAGAATTTGAGTTTCCCACACACTTATTACAGAGAAGGCCCCCCAGCCACCGGCAATGCAGCGGCGGCTCATGGTGACAGAAGCCGGTCTGTGAGGCGAAAAGGAGGGGGGGGGGGGGGAGGAAATTCGAAATCGTTGTGACGAATTGGAATTACTCCCCACAGGATGATGCTCGACTAGGTGGCGGCTAGGTAGATGAAAGGAGGGAGGGGGGGGGGGGGGGCAAGTCCGGGCTGGGCGAGGGGAGGGCAGAGGGAGTTCTACTTCCGATGCGCCTGGCCAGGGCCGGGCCTGGCCGCCGGGGGCAGTACATCTGTTTCAGTTCCTGCTGCCCCTTGGTGATGAATTCTCCAGGGGCAAGGCTTCTCGAAAAGCAGATCCATCCGTCAGGCATTTCTGAACAGATGAAGAGCATTCTTTCCCAGGTAAAACCAAGGAAAGCGCGCCAATAAAAGACATTGAAGTCCTTTCTTAATAAGGCAAGAAACTTTGCTCCTTTTCAAAACATTGTGAGGTTTAGTGAAGCAAAATCATTTGGAGGTACTGCGAGAAACTCTCAAATCCCCTCTAAAACCAAACTTTACATTCTATCGCTAACCCTCGGACTCCTCCAACGCGTCTCAACATCGCCGATACAGGCCGATGTGGTACGTGAAAGCTGGCGGGGCGCGGCCGGTGGCAGCTTGTTGGTCACTTTCGCTTCTCCTCTGGTTGACTCAGACTCTTGTTTGCCATTTGGTTCACTAGCAGCCGGCCAGCAGCCTAGCCAGGCGCACGCAAGCAATTCCAGAGAGGAGGTGGGGGGTGGGGCTCGGTGTGTGAGAGGTACGGAATTTCATATGGGAAACCGGCACCGTAGTCAACCTCTAGCGGTCCTTCAATTCAAACGTACACTGATTTTTCTAGTTTTCAGTTTTTAAGTTTTCCGATTTTTTTTCTGATAAATATTTTTTAAAATTTTTTACTGATTTTTTCTTATTTTGATCTAGGGTGTACACTGATTTTTTGAGTTAAGGACCACGCGGTCAACCTCCACCTGCCCGTGCCCGTGCAATGGCTAGTGGTCATCACTGAAAATCTACGAGTAATAATTCTCGCCCCCATACGATTTTATTACTCTCTGGAGAGTAAGAATTTTTTTCCTCGCCCTTTATGAGAAAGAATTTTGAGACCTCGCCCAAATAAAGTGAGAATTCATGCTCAAATTAAGTGAGGTTAAAAAATCCTTACTCAAATAGAGCAAGGCTCAAAATTATCTCGCTCGAAAAGAGTGAGGTTAAAAATTCTCACTCTAATTTAGTATGGAAAAGTGTCCTCTCCCATTTTGGGTGAGAAATTGGATTCCAGGGTTTGCAGTGATTCTGCCAAGCAAAGTGAACTTTGCGTGCAGGGTTTCAGGAGCTGCCAGTCGCTTGCGGGGTAGGCAACCGCACACCATTGCGTAGGAGTGGCAGGACGATGTGAGCTGGGGAGGGGCGAAGGATCTTGATGCTAGCGTACCAGCCGCACTCGGCCGCGTCCCTCCTCCCTCCGGCTAGAGGTCGACGAGCTCCTCTCCTACCTTTAAGCCCCAGGGTCATCCGAAGTGTCCGCACCGCACCCCGCTGGGCTGAGCTCAGCGCTGCGCTGTCCCTCCCGCACTGCTCTCCGCGTCCCGCTCGTTCGCTGCGGTGCTCAGGGGGGTCGCCTCCTGCAGGTAGAAAAGTCTTGGTTACTCTCACTGCTGAACTTCGTGCCACCTTTCTTACACAAACAGCAAACCTTTTGAATTGCTTTTCTAATACTGATGGAGTATGCTAGCTACTCTGCAAACTCAAGTGTCGTACAATACAGCACTCTAAAAGGTGCAAGACCAATTGTCCTGCAGTAAAAAGTGTAGGACACGCTGTGTCCTACAGTTGTATGTGTAGGACACCATATGTCGGCAACAGAGTGTCCCACACTCTTTACTGTAGGACACACAGTGTCCTACACTTTTTACTGCAGACACACCGGGTCCTACACTTTTTACTGCAGGACCATTGGTCCTGCACCTTTTAGTGCAGTATTGTACGACACTTGAGTTTGCAGAGTAGAAATAAACATTTTCAGTTGAGATGCCACTGAACTATGAAATGGATTGTTTCAGCTCTTTAATGATACAGCAGGGTTCTGAGGAGCACCAGAAACCTTGTGTTAATGGAGTAATGTTCACCACAATTAAAGTAATATTAGGACAGTCAAGCATTTCTGGGAGCCCTTAGATCATTAGGTAAGTCTAGATAAGAATCTCAATCAAACAGACTGAGAGGGAGAGAGAGAAAAAAAAATCAATCATGTTGATGCATCTCAATAAAAGTTTCAACACAATCGATAATATCTTCAGTTTGAAACTTCATCGTTCACTCCAAATCACAAAATAATGCTAAGTTTAAACTCACTAATTTTTACAAATATGTTGACATGTATTTCTATTACCTCACTTAAATCAACTCAGTAAGAGAGGACTACTTATGTATGCTATGCTAAGTACGGCTCAGTAAACAAACAAAGTTACGGAACAAAGGCCACAAAAGTTTACAAGTGATTATTCTAAGTTTAATATTTTTCACTTCTTAGGATGTTAGGTCACGGTGTAATAAAGGATGAACGATTTAATCGAACTGTCATACACTAGCCGCCAAGATGCAGTAATGAATAGGACACTTAGCGTTGTTAGGTTAGATTCGATAACTCACCAAAACAACACATCCAGAAGTAGGTACAATAGGCAGCTGTTGACTGACAGCTGTTTCGTTCATTTTCGTGATCCAGTCCAACAATTGAAAAATGAAAGCAGAACTGCAATTTATCCATCCTTCCCCCACTGAAAATGGAGGAGTCCCCTTAGTCGATCTTGGGAGAGCGACTTTTCTGTACGAAATTTTCATGCTCCTGGGAGGGGAGAGCGACATGGATAAACATAGCTCTGTTAGAGTCACTTTGATGACTCTTTTTGAGTCAAATCATCAAACCTCACTCTTCTAGAGCGATTTAAAAATTCCAGAAAAGACTCGATTTGAGTCCTTTTAGCTAAAGTCACTTTTACCGAGCGATGAAAAAATACTCCGCTCATTACGTGACTTGTACATTTGTACACTTGTACACTTGTACATTTCCAGTGCCACCACGGCCATCGGCCAACTATGCAAGTCAACAAGTCACTCGTTTCCACACCTCCACCGAATGACGACTCTTGAAGCTTCGCGCGGTGAGATTCAACGTCCTACAAACAATAGTAGACCGAACACTTTGGTTAACTGATAATTGTTTTTAATGATTTTAATGGCCTGTACGTACGTATGCCCCTTGATAGCCTAATAACCTCGCTAAGTGTTTGTGTTTGCCCCCGCCCGAAGTAGACGATATGACTATGCGAGGAGCAACTGAACAAATATGATAAATTTTCGCGAATTCTACATCTCTCTCTCTCTCTCTCTCTCTCTCTCTCTCTCTCTCTAAATTTCCTCTTGCCAATTTACATGGAAAGTCTTTTTATGACGGATCACGAGTAGTATCTTTCCATTCGACTTCGTAAGTCCTTTTCTGCTTGTCGTACCGTCGCGCCGCCTACGCGCGCCTTTGCAGAGACCGTCAGGAGAGAAAGAGAGAAGAGAAAACTGCTGATGGGATTTTAATTTAGGGGCACGACGGCGTGCCGAGCCATCTATTCGTTTGTGCTCTCTGCCATTTCCACAGCGGAGATGAGACTTTCGACGCCACCTCTCCACCCGAAATGGAGGTCAACAGTTACTCGGTGAACTACTGCGTTTTGACAAAGCAATATTTCCGTCGGGTTAATAATGCAAAAGAATTCTTCTCATCAAAAGCAAAAGATAGCAGCTCTCAAGCCTTGGCGGTCTTCCCTAAGCATTAAAGTATTCTGCATTCTGTCCAAATGTCGCGGTAATAGTTCTGATTTTTTTCCGTAGCTTATTGTGTGCTTGGAACAGATGGCTATAATAAAAGGGGTCGTCAACTAATTTCCACCGTATACGGAGGAATATTCCATATTACGAACAAATTTGTTCATTTCGAAGAAAATTGCATGTGTTGGCACAGTAAGGCAAGAAAGATATGTAATATTCATGTAATATTTCCAGTAATATTTTTAATATTTGCGAAATATTTTAGGGATTATCAGTCCTTGTCCGGAGGAATATCGAAGTTGACCACCCCTTGATCTAATAATAGTAATAATTATAAATTCATAAAGCAAAAATAAACAAAATAATTAAATAAATTAAGCAGAGCACACAGGCGCAAGTCCGACGGTGTCGAAACCCTTTGTGCGACGATGGAGATCGTTTCACACTGCACCTGTACTTTACGTCGTAAGATTATATATTGCAACTGAAACCTACACGAAACCCACATTTAGGTGTTGTGGCCGTCCTTGTTGGTGCTGCAAGAATACCCGGGAGCCGCCAAAAAGGGTGGTCGGTCGTACGCCGTTACTCAGATTAGACCATAGCTTTGCAGCCACAAGTGAGAAGACTGCCTCGACAGTGCTGTGGCCTATTGCTCTCACCTATCTCCTCGCATTTACACACATCCCACAGAGCTTCAAAGTTTATTCCGCAAATTTCTAACCAAACGCGCGGGGCACAAACCACCTTCTCACAGGAAGTGAGAATAAACGTGGGCACTTGTTTTTTGTTTTCCACAGCAAGCGCAACAGAAGCGTAAGGTCACGGCCGCTGTGCGTCGGACGCGGTACTGGTCACATTGTAGTTTATAGGCCGGGCTAGGCCGGACCGCACCCTCCAATACCGCTTGCTGAATGTGTTTTCGTTTCTTTCGGCGGCTTGCCGCGCCACGGAGCGGTGACATGGGAACCGTCGAGGCCCATAACACTTTATGGTCCGAAAACATGAAATTCCACTCCCCGAAAGGGCCAAACCGTGGCGCAGCGCGGCGCAGCGCGGCGAGTGGCGAGGCACGGCCGGGCACGGCCGGGCACGGCAGGGCACGGCGAGGCACGGCGAGGCACGGCCAGGCACGGCGAGGCACGGCGAGGCACGGCGAGGCACGGCGAGGCACGGCGAGGCACGGAGAGGCACGGCCAGGCACGGCGAGGCACGGCGAGGCACGGCGAGGCACGGCGAGGCACGGCGAGGCACGGCGAGGCACGGCGGGGCACGGCCAGGCACGGCCAGGCACGGCGAGGCACGGCGAGGCACGGCGAGGCACGGCGGGGCACGGCCAGGCACGGCGAGGCACGGCGGGGCACGGCCAGGCACGGCGAGGCACGGCGAGGCACGGCGGGGCACGGCCAGGCACGACGAGGCACGGCCAGGCACGGCGAGGCACGGCGAGGCACGGCGAGGCACGGCGAGGCACGGCCAGGCACGGCCAGGCACGGCGAGGCACGGCGAGGCACGGCCAGGTACGGCGAGGCACGGCCAGGCACGGCCAGGCACGGCCAGGCACGGCGACAGGGCCGACTGTTGCCGCGCGGCACGTCAGTCCTGCTCATCCGCGCCGTGCTCTTGCGTAATGGAATGCAGCGGAGCTTCATATCGAAGCAGTACACGCAAATTTCTTACCGTAAAAAAAATTCTCTGACACGTTTATCTGTAATGTAATAATAAAAATGTGTTTATGAAGTCAAGTTAGTTAGCCCACTGACGGCATACCAGACCGGCGTCGTTAATCCCAACACCACCGCCTGTCCAGGCACATAAAGACGCCACTGGGTGTTCAAATATAGTTGGCGCGAAAATTATGGATTCCCAGTAATGAAGAAAGCTACGCCGGGCGTCGTAACTTGGTCATCGTCAAATAATTCCTCCCGGTCCCGCAACCCGTTCAGGCACCTCAGCCGCCGCGCCGGGGCGGCGGGGGGTCCCGCGGGAGTCCTGCTGAGGGGGCCTCTCTACCTCCCTCTCCCTCCCCCCTCACCGTGAGGCAGAAAGCACACAGAAACTCCTCGAGAAGTCTCGCATTGTCAAACACTGACCGGTGTATAAGGCCGCGCCGCGACACCGCCACACCCAATCAGCAGATCCGTTTAAACCCCAGGCGGAGGAGGAGGAGGAGGAGGAGGCTTCAGGACCCTGGCAGCGGACAATGCACTGCTAGAATCGGAGGACAGCAATTCAGTTTTTCAGCTGTCTCTACCGTTTGGTGTCTCATTTTTTCCCGGCATCCACCGGGCTGCTTCCACTTTACCTCCAACTTCAGGGGTCGGCACCGAGGTAATTTGTGAAATGAAACCCGACGCGCTGTTCGCCCGGACACAACTCAAAAATTAGTCCGGACGCAGAATGGCAAAAAAAAAAAAGGCAAGGGAAAAAGAGAGGGGCCGGACGGAAGTGCACCTTCGCCTTGCAGCTAGAAGCTCGCAAAAGTGTAAGATTGGAGAGCGGTGAGCAAAGCTGACGCTAGTCTCAAAATGAAAAGTTGTGCGACAAAGCAGAAAACAAATAAAATTATCTGACAGCTATAACAATTAAATTAATAGTCTCCCGCTCGGCACAACACAGACGATCCGGCGGCTTCCATGGACGAGATAGAGACATAAAAGTTTCATCGCGATTCTATCTCCTGTGCGTTTGGTATGGACGGGCCGTCTCCGCCGCTCTCCGCCTCTTCGGCCCCACCTCGCCTCGCTGGTTCTCTCCATCCAGTCCCGGTCCGCGCCGGGCCGTCCCCTCGGCAGCGGCAGCGGCCCGGCCCCGCCCGGCCCGGCCCCACCGGAAAAGAAGCAGTCGCCTTCAGGCCGCTATCGAGAGATGAGGATATCGTAATTGCCCGAGCCATGATGACGGCTATCACCGGGCAGATCGGACACCCCGCCGCACTCGATGGCTCCTTTAACACGTACCAAGCGTGTCACAATGTAGTTTGACCAAGCTCTGCGAGACACAGCGGCAATGACTGCTCTCTCCTCACCCGCGTCAGCTTGATCCATGCGGCTTAATGATATTTTAACCTCACCGGGTAACCGCTGCATGTCGTGATAATGTAACTCTATCCCCGCTTCTCTGCCGTGCTCATTAATGACCTAGCCCCTCGCCTAGCCCGCCATAATTTTGCCCTTTCGACCTCCCCCCCCCTCCCTCCGTCCCCTTTCTCCCTCTCCCTGGATAGTTTCTTCCAGCCTGGTTGGAATGCTGTGGCCACTCATCAAAAAGCGCGTGAGGTGTGAAAACTGGGTGTAAGCGCTTCAGCGAGCTTCTCCTGTTTCGAGTGGGCGGCGCGACGTGAGGTGTGGCTGCCGTCAAGGCGGGGAGGGGCGGGGCGGGGCGGGGCGGGGCGGGGCGGGGCGGGGCGGGGCGGGGCGGGGCCAGGAGGGCTAGGACCGCGTGGCTGCTGGCGGCCGCTGGCGGCGGTCATCCGAGCCCCAAACGCGCCGGATCGCGGTTCGATGATCACCTTCCACGAGACAGGAATGTGTGTGGGATCCATGGGACACGTCTGTACTGATTAGGGCAACTCAGTGCCTTGGTTCTTTTTCTCACGTCTCTTCAGGATCGAGGAGCGAAAGAAAAGAAAACAAAAAAACTTAACAATTTTTTTTTTAAGAGGGTAAACGTGAACGCTTGGAAATTTGTAACTACTGTTCACATTTAAAATTTGGATCATATGCAAAACTTTTCTCCGCAATCTTAAGAAATCGCGTGGAGAATATGCTCGTAATCGTGCCCTTTTGTGCTCCTTCAAGCGCCCCCCCCACACACACACACAAACACACGGCATGGCCCCCCTCGCCCCTTTGCGTGAGACCGGCAGGTGCGGCCGCGTACGCCGACCCTTAAAAGGGCATATTTTAAGGATAAAACTCCTCAGAAAGTGACAACAGGCGGCGCCTGCTCCTCTGTCGGCGTATGTGAGGCACCAGGTGCAAGCTGCTTTGGCGTTCCCCGCTGGTTATAAAGGTTGGAAAGGTTTCGGTTGTCGGCGTCGGTCCTCCCATTTTATTGATCTCTCTTACGTCAAAGAAAGACGGTCACGCATATTCTGTTTTAATTGAATTCTATGGTGAAATTCCCAGCGATAGGTTCAAAGACAAATTATTCTAGAAGAAACCGGCCCACTCGTTGTGCCACAGAGAAGTTGTAGCTTTGCAGAGCAGCGCTGCGCGTCCGCCGCGTTACGTATAAGGAAGCTGCTGACATCGGGTTCGCGACAAAACTGTCGATGGGTATCGCCCCCTATAGGAGACGGCTTCATACAAACTGAGCAGGCGGACGGAATCCTACGCTAACTTGACCACTATCCAGTAGTTTTCCTTTAATATGATTGGCAAAGAAAGCACAGCATTACTGCAACCAATTTGCATGGCAGTTCTCGCCCCGCCCTTCCTGCTTTCTGTAAATGAAACAGCTATAAAGTTGTCTTTTTAAAGAGTGCTGCTGGCAAGCGCGCTTCTGTTTGTCCTCAATAACCCTTTTTCCTCCAGTCCGGGCGGAGAGTTCGGGAGGCGACAGTAATTTTAATGAATACACTCCACCTTCACTATGGAAAGTTAAAGGAAAGACGTAGGAGTGGGCTGGCTGACGCCTTCCCGAAAGAAAATCAGCGAGGCACAGAGGCGCAGAGACGGGAATACAGACACTAACTCTAAGCTGCACACGTGCTCGCGCCTTTATATATAAATTATATCCATAAATTATATGACTCCTTTAAGAAACAATAAAAAGGGGACTGCTCCACGAGGCGAGTTTAGTCCGTGCGAACCCGACTCCCGCTCTGTTATTCTAATGTGACAAGCGGCCTGGCGCGCCAAGAGGGCGACACTCGGACTCTCGGACTGGTCCAGCGGGCCGCACAGGCAGTGGGAGGGGAGGGGCGCAGTGACAGGAGGACTTGACGCAGTATCGAAAGACGATATCAGAGGGTGAGGGTGCCGGTGAGCGGCGGGACGGCCCTGCGCCACCTAGCGATGCGTTAGAAAGGTGCGGAGTGAACAGGTAGAGGGGGTGGTTCGCGCAGGCAGCAGGGGTAGGAGAGGCGATGGTTCGTGCAGGCAGCAGGGGTAGGAGAGGCGATGGTTCGTGCAGGCAGTAGGGGTAGGAGAGGCGATGGTTCGTGCAGGCAGCAGGGGTAGGAGAGGCGATGGTTCGTGCAGGCAGCAGGGGTAGGAGAGGCGATGGTTCGTGCAGGCAGCAGGGGTAGGAGAGGCGATGAGACGGCTGCCCAAGACGGACGCTGCGATCACATTCAATACTCTTAACATGGTCGAAAAGCAGAGTGATGAATCCCAAACAGCTCACAAACGCGAGGAAAAATTAACTCGTCAAGAGTCCCGCCGCGTCCTCATCCACAATTTCCCTGACGTTCTCTCTCACGTTTCCTAGCAGTCACCTGTGATAACCCAAATATGTGTATTGGCGGAAAGATTGTATCAGTCCATGAAGTCCAAACGAGCGTTTTCTCGTCAGACCGAAATAGAAACTTTTCGATACGATCGACATCGGCTTGTCGACTGGTAGGTATAGGATGGACAACTCACTCGCGCATTGGTGCACTGCACGGGTCCTGCGCCACAGCTTGATGGATCGGGGTCATTAGACCTCGCGTCCCCTGCGACGCCGCAGGGGCACCATAGAGAGTTCATCACGCGTAGTGCGCGGCGTTCGACCTGTGAACATGTCCACACGAAAAATTATGTTTCGGAATATGATATTAAAAAATACGATTTCACCATGTGACATCCTGAAGTAGCAGGCAGATTTAATGATTTCTTCAGTTTTACTTTGCTTAAAGTTTTTCTCAGGTTCAAGAAACGTTTCAATTTTTTTTCGTAAGTGGTCACCCGAACACTGCATTGACATTTCTATTACAGCATGCTCTTTTAATTTTTATCTTATGAATCAAGTTACTTTAAACGACTTGAACCAACAGGTCTCCAAGCCATATAGGCTTCAACCCCACCCCCTCCCCCTCCTTGCGCGTGGCGCAGGGGTGGGTGTCGAGCCCGAATAGCGGCAGAACTGTTGGTGCTCTGCAAACTCAAGTGTGAGACAGTATCACACTTTTTACTGCAGTACCACTGTGTCTCACACTTACAAAAACTATTTTCTGTCGTTGAAAAGCAATCACGTTTTGGAGAACAGCAACAGCTTTGGTTGAAAATCTCGGTTAAAACGAGCTACCATGTGATGGGGTTCTGATCGCAAACAACAACGTTCCTATAAATTTTCGAAACAATTAATTTACAATTATTTAATGTATTGTTGTTCCAAACCCCATCACATGATAGCTCGTTTTAACCGGGATTTTCAACCAAAGCTAATGCTGTTCTCTAAAACGTGATTGCTATTCAAAGACAGAAAATAGTGTTTGAAAGTGTGAGACACAGTGGTACTGCAGTAAAAAGTGTGATACTGTCTCACACTTGAGTTTGCAGAGTGCCTGAAAGAATACAGGATGCCTCAGAATCAGTGTATTTTACTGACATGAGTGTGACGCTCTGAATTAGACTTCGATTTGATACCTTGAAACTAAGTCTCAAAAATTCTAACAAAGTTGATAAAAAACATAATGAAACTGTAGATACCCTGAAAATTTCAAGTCTCTAGCTCATCTCCTTCTAGTGGAACAGACAGACACACAGACAGACACGAGGTCGTTTGCATAAGCCTGCTTTTATGCTTTTTCAAAGCAGAAGGGCGGGCTAAAAATAAAGAATCAGTCAGATTCTAGACAAAACTATAAGGCCACTTCGCGCCCAAGAATTTCGAAGACAGTTAAACATTTTGAAAAACTAATGTGACGTGCGTAACGTCAATTTGAGTGACCTCAGTTTTGGTCAGTCTTCGTATTGTGACCTAAGTTTACGTCACATGAAATGCGACGCCAGCTCCAAGGTATGCGGGATCACAAACGTGACCAAAACTACGGTCACATTCCATCATGCGACCTCTGCAGGCGTCACACTTGCATGTGTGACGCATGCCCCATAAGTTTTTCCGGTCAAGGAGCCACACAATGGCCTCTTGCAATAAAATTTCTGAGCGAGAATGGTAAAAGTTACATTTCTGTGGGTTTTCCGAGTCCTGAGATGAAAGTGGAGTAAATTTAAGGCATCTCATCGTGTGAGAACGAAACTCGTTCTTTCCACCATGACAAAGGTGGGAGTGGCTGGAATTCAAGCAACAGCATTTGCTGGCCGGCCCCCGCCCTTCAGGTAGGAAATTCTAGTGGTGCCCCCCCCCCCCTCACCCCCTCCATTTTACCCCCACTCCTTCGAAATCAGGGGGTAAGTATCATTTACATGTTTAGAAAGAATGCACCTGTATGACGCACTGACAGTTCCCCCCTCCCCCCCCCCCCAACCTCTCATTCTTTATCCTTCTGAATAAAGTTTGCCCTCAAACCGACCCACATGCATCCATGGTAAGCCAGAAATGGGTCACTTGAAATATGATTTAAAAAGACATTGCAAGAAATATTGTAACCGAGGCCAGTAACTTTAAATACAATCAAGACATTCACAAAGACTCAGGACCTTTAAATGATGAGGCGTATTTATTTTGAAATGAATGTCAGCTATTAAGGATACAATTAAAACCATTGTGCCATTTCAATGGTTATATGGCTATATATTAATAAAATAGGTATATACTTCGAAGTTTTAGAAAGACTGTTTTAACGTAAACGCTCCTGGCATAACTAATATATTACAAGCATGGTCTCTCACCTAAATCCTATCCATGGTACAGCACTAATATTTGTAAGAGTCAAATCTTAATAAAATAACCATGATTTCAAAACAAATTCTTTCTCTATCAATAACTTAGTGGAGTGAACTTTTTTCAATCTGAATTCTTGGGCATAATGGATCAATCAGTAAGTTTGGGTAAGCACATCAGGGTAAGCACAATCAGAAATCATATCAATGGGAAATACGGAGTAGGCTAGAAACCAAATGCTACAAAATTTACCAAAGTAATACCCAAACTCTTTTTTTGGTTCTTGATAGGTTTAAGAGTAGTAGGATTTAAATACTCAAACCACACTTTTATATATTATCTTTCGTAGAATAATGAGACAAAAAATTTTCAGTTCACGATTAACAAACTTATTATCCTTTTTTTATTACAATTGCCTATTATTGTATGTCGAAAATGGGCACACTTCCACTAATACAATTCAACATGCGCAACGCACTAAAGAAATTGTTCAGCTGGCGTTAACTTGTGATGGCTCAATAACAAATCAATATGCTGGGGAACCAAGCAAGGATTCAAAACTAAATTAAACGAATTGTAACTGTTACCTGATTTCAATACTCAGACCAAACAGTCTCACAGCTTCACTGTAAACAACATTGTCTATGTTAATAGTAGGTTATGTCACTCACTCACCTAGGAAGAACACAACCAAGTTGCATCGATACTGGCTGTCATTTCAGGAGTCCGTGACGTTCATTTCACAAATCCAACGCAATAAAAAGTATTTTGAGGCACTACCCTACCCATCTCACAGACGTAAACAAACAACAAATCACTCGAACCCACACTTCGACGTGCTTCGACACTATGACGACACTTGAAACTTCGTGTAGCGCGACGTCCGCAACCTTACAAGCGACTTCAGACTGCATGATATCTACGTAAAAAAGACAATTACTTAATAAATTTCAATAGTGCGAACAGCAGAGGCCGAGATGTACTCCAGGCGCGCCGAGCGACGCGAAGAAGTTCGCGCGCAGCCGCTAGGTGGCGCCACTTCTGAACGTCTTACGTTCCCTGCCAACCTTCCAGAAGTGAATTTCAAATTAAACTTCTAAATATTTCAAACTCCTTCCATTTCTACAGCTTGCATAAATATTCAGGCGCTGAAATTAGTAGATTGCGGAACACTACCGCATTTCACTATTACTTCTGTACTTTTAGGTGAGAACCGGCTAGGACAGACAGACTGACTGACTGACTGACTGACTGACTGACTGACTGACTGACTGACTGACTGACTGACTGACTGACTGACTGACTGACTGACTGACTGACTGACTGACTGACTGACTGACTGACTGACTGACTGACTGACTGACTGACTGACTGACTGACTGACTGACTGACTGACTGACTGACTGACGACCAAGCACCTTCCGAGCAAGAGTAGGCTTCGCTACGCGATTAAAAGTCTTACATTCACTGGTTTCGGCTCAATTCTAATACTGTCTTTCATGCTTAAAATTCCGAAAAGAGAGGTCGGTCTGGCCGTGTTGCCGAGCTACCGCGCAGCTCCCACTCCCAGGCGCGATCCCACGACTGCTCACCGCGGGGACCTTTGGCTGCTGGGTTACCCCCCTGGCCCGGTTCGCCCCTCTTTAACCAACCTGGCTACCTCGGACTCCTCCAAGGTACCCATGTTGACGGCGAGCTTCGTGCGGACGCCCAGTCACCGTGGGTCGCTGCGAAGCAGTCCCCCCCAGCACCGAGCCATCCTCGACCTCCGGCCTCCAAGTAGCTGGATTACAGGAGTACGCCACGACTCCCGGCCGGCAGGGAAGCCGAGCGGTGCGCGACACTTACGTATGGCCCGGGTTCGAGACTGGGCAGCGGCTGGTGGAGAGGGAACCATCCCCACCTAGGGCCCGGGCTCCTCCATCCGGGACGACGTTGGGCAAAGGTACGGTGGATAGAGTGACCGACCACTAGCTCTGCGTCATTGGTTCGAATTCTGCCTGCGGCAAACAGTTTTTATTTCTGAACACATGTGGTAACTGTCGCAGCGGGAATAGAATTCTTCATTTTCTGAAAAGACTTGGATGGAAAAGATAGGTGCTTTGCCATTTTTGTTTTTCACCATTTCATGATTGTCTATTACTTCGAAACTTGTTGGGAGAACAAATATATAGATTAACCATTGTTATACACGTCTTCATTAGTCCTTTAGCACGCTAATTTTTTTTTTTTCAAAAAAAGAAAAAAACAAATTAAGAGTGTAGAGCGAGGGGGTATTCACTCACAAAATCTGTGACCCGACTATTACGCGTATTAGGGGAAGGTGGGGACCATTGGGACGGATTTTTTCTGTTTGCTCTAGATTGGAAACCGTGTGAGTAAGATTGATCGGTATTGGCCCAGATTGTAAATTGAAGTGTTGTCTATCGTAAAAGAAAGCCCTCAGATATCAGTTTGCTAAGTCTTTGTCAGCAGGTGAATTTTTCGAAAGTGTGTCGCTTGTCCCAATGTTCCCCGGTACGGGGTACAATGGGACACTCATAAGAAACCATGGAATGGGTTACATTGGGACACACAAAATTTGACTTATGACTGCACAACATCCATACCGTGTTGTAGTCTAGAACTCTATAGAACCATGATTGGAGTCAGGGTATTGCAAAAAAAGACTTTTTTAGAATTTTTAAAGTGTCACATCGGACACTTCTCTGGTGAGCTGTCCCAATGTTTACCTATCGCTCTTATCGTGCTTTAGTCCTTTCCTTTTCGGTATTTTGAGATTCAACTCAAAACCCAACGCTGGTAATTGTGTCGTCAGAAACTGCCTATCGGTGAGCCACCTTGCCGATTTTCTATCGCAACTTAGTAAACGCTCAGAATGGGAAACTGATCTGAAACGTCACCTTAGTTTTCACCACTTTTGGACCTTATTTTCGTTTGACATTTTCTGTACTTAAAACATGTTCAGCCAGCCCCCAATCATTAATGCCACGACGAAGAACTCTTTAGTGCAAAACGTGGCCAATTTTTTCAGCATCTGAATACTGTTAGAAATAGATGATATCGCCTCTGTCCCATTGTACCCCGTGTCCCACTGTACCCCACCTTCCCCTACGCTCCGAAATTGTACAGATTAAGCCAAAAACAGGCAAAACAGCCCAAAACGACACAAACATAAGGAAAATAAGGAGAATTTTGGCTAATACGCTCCAATTACGCGTCTATTACGCATACTATTACGCCTTTATTACGGATAGAGTGACCCGACTATTACGCGAGTGCATACCCCCTCGGTGTAGAGTTTTGGTTGGAGGCTGTCCCATGTTTTGAGATAAAAATTTCCAGGCATGAGTTGCTGTTAGGGACTTGGTATAAAAATCAAAGCTCGCGAAGAAACAATTTTTAAAGTTGACAAAAAGTGTATTGTTTGAATCAAGTCCAGCAACACTGTGAAAGATATTCGTAAAGGGTTGCCGGAAAATTTTCCATGATAAATGTCGTAAGGTCCCAACTTTTAGTTGTCTTGTTCTGATGAATTATTTAGGCTGAGTTAACTTTGACGAGCAAGAACTTAGTGTCGTAAATTGACGACCGTGCTCGTAAACTTACAACTCTGTGTCGTAATCACAACATTCGAAGACAAAGTCGTAAATTTCTGAATATTTTTTCACAGTGCGTTTCCGAACGTTAATGGTATAAGTATCATCATTTCTGTAGGCGTTCCGTGTTCTGAGATGAAAGTGGAATCAAGTTAAGGCATCTCATCGTACGAAACCGAGCCTCGCTGAGTGGCTGGTAAAGAACGAGTAAAAGTCTTACATGCCCCGCTTTTGGCTCAATTCTACTATTGGCTTTCATGCTTAAAATTTCGAAAAGAGAGGTCGGTCTGGCCGTGTTGCCGAGCTACCGCGCAGCTCCCACTCCCAGGCGCGATCCCACGACTGCTCACCGCGGGGACCTTTGGCTGCTGGGTTACCCCCCTGGCCCGGTTCGCCCCTCTTTAACCAACCTGGCTACCTCGGACTCCTCCAAGGTACCCATGTTGACGGCGAGCTTCGTGCGGACGCCCAGTCACCGTGGGTCGCTGCGAAGCAGTCCCCCCCAGCACCGAGCCATCCTCGACCTCCGGCCTCCAAGTAGCTGGATTACAGGAGTACGCCACGACTCCCGGCCGGCAGGGAAGCCGAGCGGTGCGCGATACTTACGTATGGCCCGGGTTCGAGACTGGGCACCGGCTGGTGGAGAGGGAACCATCCCCACCTTGGGCCCGGGTCCTCCTTTCATCACGTTGGGCACAGGTGCGGTGGACAGAGTATCCGGCTAAGAAGTCCGCGCCATAGGATCGGAGCTTCGCTCTATTTTAACTCTTTAATAATTGTTGGAGTAGAAAAAGAATACCCCATTTTCTTCGAGGGCTGGCCTGCAATGTGATAGTGCTTGGCAATTTTTACTCGTTCTTTACCACCACCTCTCTCCTGAGTGGTGAAAAGAACGAGTATTGTTCTCAGTCGAGTGTAACCCTTAACTGTCCACACTTTCATCTCAGATCTCACAATACCTACAGGCATAATAGTTATACCATTCGAAACTGGAAATGCTGGTCTTTATTCCAACAATGAACTATTTTTCAAGTTTAATAGTATTATTTTGAGAACACTTAACAAATTTTGGATGTTTTCATTCTAAGTCCATAACCCAACTTATAAGTGGAGTTTTCAATCTCAGCAAGTACAATACCCACAGACATGAAACTTGCGCTGATCTCAGCTAGAAGCCTTCCTCTGCATTGCAGCAATGAACCTTTTTTAACGTTTAATAGTATTATTTTGAGAACTCTTAACAAATTTTGTGCGAGTTTTCATTCTAAGTCCCCGAGTCTAGTCGTAGACCGAGTCGGCTCGCGCCAGCTCGCGCTCCTTTATGCGCCCCAACAATCGGACCCGAGCGGGAGGGCCGAAGAAGGCCCGAGCACCCGAGACGAGCAAGGGCGAGTGTCCCGGGAAAAACTTCCCCTGCACACACGAACGGTGATGAAATCAGAGATGAAAATGTCTTCAATCGACTCACATAACGTTTTACACTCCTACCTCTGTAGCACATAATTATGTAAAGAACGAGTTCCATACTTATCACAAAATTCATTTTGTGTTCTATTTGGCCCTTGTTTTCATATATTTTTTTAAATGTTAGTGTGAAGCTTGTCGGGGAACGAATATGGTTTTACCTTTGTTATATGCTGCTTTACTGGTCCTTTGGTACAATGTTTTTTTTATTTTTTATTTTTTATTTATAGTGTAGAATTTTTGTTGGAGGCTGTTCTCGAAAAAGAAAATTTAAAATTGACAAAAAGATCATAGCTCGAATAAAGATCAGCATTAATAATGACCGCACCATGCGAGCGGATGCCGCGTGACCCGCCACTAAACTGTGTACCCAAATAGTCTCTAGCTAGTGTTGCAGTCGCACGGTACACGGTAGAGTGCGTCGGGCGAGGCCCGGCCCGGCCCGGCCCAACCTGGCGTTTAACGGCTCTTCCGGTATAATGCGCGCCTGATTTCGGCCAAAGAGTTATTCATGCCATTAATCAGCGCGAGGCGGCTGCCATGGGCTGCCATGGGCGAGCCGCCACGGGCGCCATGGGAGGTGCGACACCTAGCGCGCCCGCCTTTTGTCACTGCCACAATCAATTCCTCAACGTCGCCCATGAACTGTTGTGCCCCGCTACCGCTGCCTGTTGTGCTGCCATGGGGCTTCCAAAACACACACTCGGGAGGCCGGCACAAACGAGCACAGATTTATAACAGTGTGTGCATCGAAATGCCCCGCCCCGCACCCGCCCGGGCCGGCTCTCCCTCCGACACATCCTTCCAGTGATCATGCGCGCTCAAGGCCGGGGCCGGCTCCGCCAATGTTTGCCCAGGGCCGGCGGGGCGGGGCGGGCCAGCCAGCCCGGGCCCGGCGATAAATCAGCGTGGCTACTTACGCCCTCTGCAGGCCCCCCGGCTCCGCCCGGCCCCGCCGGCCCCGCCGGCCCCGCCGGCCCCGCCGGCCCCGCCGGCCCCGCCCCTCCGAGACCTCCCCGGGACCGGACCGGACTGGACCGGGGCCATCCTCACAGCCTCCTCTCCTCATGCGGGACCAGTGGGCCCCGGGCCCTGAGCCCCGCGCCCCCGGGCCCCGGAGCACACGGCCCCGCCCCGCTCCTCCTGATTCACTCGCAGCTTTACGCCGCACAGCACGGTGCGCTGCAACAACAATATTTATTTACAATGAGCGGGGTTTTACGGACGTCACGAAAGGCATAGTTTTATTCCCGCATAAATATTAAACCGTGTGCGCTGTATTTAACATGGACTACTGCCTTCTGCCTGCTGCCGGCCGCGGAACTTTTAAAGCACGTTGTTTTCATTGATTTATGACGAACAATGTTACTTTCTGCCAGAAATCATCGCTGCCGCCCTCGCGACCATGTTTATGGATTCGCCTCGGACGGGACGGATGCCGCCGTCGTCTTCCTGTACGCCGGACAGAAACAGACATAATATCATCGAAACACAATAATAATTTTAAATTTGTGCGCGGCTGTTCCTTTGCGTCAACCCACGAACTCGATCGGTCCGTGAGATCAGGCGGATCTACACTGCGAAACAAAATATATAAAAGAATACATTTAGCACACTGAGGACTTAATTCACATTAGTAAATATCCATGCGCGAGTGGCTTCGGACGCATAATGACAAGGTCCTATTAGCAATGCAGGTTGTAAATTAGCACGATAAATAACAGAATACTGCAAAGAAATGTTTAGTTGGTCCAAAGGATTAAGTAATAGGCCACATGTTGCTTCAGTTTGTCCATTTTGAAGCGTTTTGTTTTGTCCCTATAGCTGTGAAAGTATCTTTGTGTTTAGGGAGTGACAGTTTTTTGAAATCATCAATAACAGAACTCGAACAGATCGTGGTATGGGGCAACTCGTCCGGGGTAAGTTGCTGGGAGCAGCAGGGTCCGCTTCATAAGTCATTATTTTATACATATGTGTTGCATGTTCCACTCTCGAGAGCAGAAGTAACAAAATGCGACGAGTTCGATAAACCAGCCGCATGTGTGCGAGGGAGAGGGAGAGACAGGCTATGTACGCGCCAGCTTATATCCGAACGTTTTATGACATATTGGCAGGTGGGTCCTGCTTGGAACATCGCTGACTTGTGGTGGGTGCGGTGGGTACCAGTCCTGCCCCCTCCACAGCACTCAGCCCCGCCCGGCCCCGCCCGGCCCGGCCCGCGCGCGCGCGTACACGCACGTATGAATACTGCTACGTATACTTTACAACTGAACTGGTTCGAGTTGTTAGGGCACCTCCGTACAAGTCACAGCTACAGTACGGACAAGGACGACTGAAGTTCGTCTTTCAGAGTGGGCAAAAGTGAACAGTACCACTGCTTAATTTCGAGGGGCTGTTCACTGCTAGTTTCTTACAAACAGCGGTCTTCGTATTACGTAGAATCGTGTTTGTAACTACATAGGATCTGTAGCAGCCATATAACAAACACTTTTTCTTCATATTACAAACAGCCCCTGATTTGTAATACGAACACCTGATTCGTATTACAAACACCTGCCGTTCGTAATACAAGGAATTTGTTTGTATTACATAGGATCGAAATCCTTTGTACGTTACGAAGAGCACTTGTTCGTAAGAAACTTACAGTGTTCAGCAAGCGCATCAGAACAATTTTATGTTGTCAATAAGAGGCGTATTTCTGTGGATTATTATGAGTTCGTAACTCATTTCCGTACTCACCAGCAACAGTGCATTCGAATTGATGGTATACCGGGTGTTTCTTTGAATGCATAACAGTCTTGCGGGATTGCATACTCGTCAGCGCTGCAGGAGCCATGGCGCCTTACGGGCGAATGGGGTATAGGTGGGGTAGGCAAACCCGTAACACTGTTACGCATTGAAAGAAACACCCGGTACATGTTCATCGGTCTTTGTCACGGTAGTGCTGAGTTAAATGTTGGCAAAGGCGCATCTATGCGGACCTTATGAGCTCGTTATTCCTAAAAGTGCCCACCCATCCTTTATGTCTTTCTGCTGATGATGCCCGCTCTTTTGAAAAATCAGTGACAACTAACGACAGAGTGGGCTAAACGCTATCGACGTAGGCAACACATCTTACTCCCCGCTCCCCGGCCGGTCTCCCAAGAGTTAGGCAACCCAACGTGCATCCGAGTTCGCTGGTTTGACTGCGAGAGTATTCATGGGCGGCACCCCACCGCATGGTTGTGGACTTACATAGTACCTGCGGCCAAAACAAAAGAAATTTTCTTCTTCCCTAAACTTACAGATTTAAAACGTAGAAAAATCTCCGTGTTTCGAAAAAGAATTGGCAATTGGCTACTTAAGGTCATTTATTTTGTCAGACACAGGTAGCGGCTGCTACTGAAATTTCATAGATGCAGCAATGTGGCTGGTTACATAAAACAAAGAGTACAAAAGGAATGGCTGTAAGTAAATTTTAAGGACAAATACCAGGCATTTTAGAAAGCGCCAAACAGTAGGCGAGTCTGGCCATCCGCTCCAGCCTTCAGGCGCAGCGTGGCCCCTGGGTCGGCAGACCCGCACTACTTTTACGTGTTCTCTGAAACACTCGGTGCATCTTCTGCTATTGCTTGGGAAGGTCGTTCGCTTGATCGAATAAGTTTAAAGAAATTTTAAGAGCACCTTGCAGACGCACCCCCATCAAAAGATATTTGTAAGGTCTTGTCATTGTGCAAGAAAAAACACTTGATTTTTTGGTCAATTCTCCCTCTGTGAAGCCTGTGAAGCTTCCATAGCTCAAATAATTGTAGGGTTATTTGTTTATGGATATCCTTTAAAAAAAAGGGGAAAAAAAATCATGATCCATCCTATCCCTTTGTTTTGTTGCACTGTTAGAGGCTGAAATATTGTTGTCCTTATTGTTTTGTTTTTACCAGACACTTCCTTCTCTCTTTCCTCCCCTCCTATTTGTTCTTTTCTTCCTTACTCTCTCTCTTTCTCTCTTATACATATAAACGCACACACACACAATATATCCTTAGAAAAATATATATATACATATATATGCTAGCATGCAAATTATTACTTTCTATGCAAAGTATGCAAAATGAAATAATCCATGTGGAAATAAACAAAGGGGGAAGGAGGAGAGGAAGAGGGAGGAGGAATTTAGGCCCAGTTTTGAGACTGCATAAGCATTGATAGCATGGTCTTGCATTTGCGCAAAAAGTATGCAAAATTTAAGAACAAATAAAGAGCACAAAGAGTTATTTGTTATTGCCCAGACCATGATAGACAGGGGCGTGCATTTGAATGAACTGTCTTACAACCATTCTCTCAATATGATCTCAATGTTTCCAAAAACCATAAGAGGTACAAGAATGAATCATTTTATTTTACACAAAATGGACAAGGTCAGGCTGGTGTAGTGTTTTCCAAACTCAATGAAGCGTATCTGAAATTGTTTTTGCGAACTCTTCTAAACACGCTGAACTCAATGTATTTGCTGTGCATAAAAATTATCTTGCAAAAATATGACTTTATGCACACTGTTCAGCATAACACAGTAAAATACACTAAATGGAGCATAAAATTACTTTAGCACAAAAACATTTTTTTTTTCACATGCGCAAGAGTTTAGTGAGAGAGAGTGTGGATTATATTTACACCCAAACTGCAGCCATTTTGGTAGGAACATTTCTGATTTGAGGATTACCCTACAAAATAATGTCATGTTACAGGGTTGAACCAAACAGCTTATTACACAGACTCTAAGTTACAGCTCAAATATACATTGTACACACAAATCGGCTGAAATAAGTACAAATCTATGAGAAAATGACGTGAAAGTAAAAAGACAAAGAAAATGCTTCAATGTGCCAAGAAAAAAAAAAATTCATTTTCTTCATTAATCTTGGCAAATATAATGACTCAACCGCGGACCAAGAAATTTGTATTGGCTCGGGTAATGCTTTGTACAACACTCCTTTACATCAAAATTCACCTCCAAAAGAGTGAAACTCAAAAGCTTCAATCGGGTCTTTTAAAATCAGTTGCTAAGTAGACAATTACTCATGCCACATTTTCCCAAACACTTCAGTTGGGATAGTTGAATGGTTAACCACTCCAAAACTCTTAAAATTGACACTTAAAGCTATCGGTGACGATGCTTTAAGTTTTCTTTTGCACAGCCATAAGAGAATACTTGTTGCCGTAGTTCCTTTAACATTGTAATACAAAGCAATGTACCAAAACAATGCATAAAATAATAAAGACACATGGCCACAGCATAAACTACAATTTCATCCCAATGAATATGACACAGAGGGAACAGAGCTGAAATCTTGACTGCCCTCACTTTTTTGCGAAGGTCCTTTATACGATGATGACACTTCTCACCTTTTGAAATATGTAACAAGAGTAAAAAGTTTGTAGCCATCATTTTATGATGGCTACAATCATTGGAGCAGCAAGGGCTCCAAATAGTTTCTTAGGCAATGTAGCCACAGCAAAAGGACCTAAGAAAGTATGAAATTTTAAATGATAGAAGCACCTTTAATTTGTTTACAAGGCACCCAGAGGACAGGACACTAGATCTGCATCTCTCTATGTAACTGATAAAACAATTCATTCACAAAGGGACACATTGGAAGGTAAAGGGTCACAAGCACGCACACAAATAAAATTACATGTTAAATATGTCATAAAATATATTATGCAGATTAGGTGCCCTGCCTTCCAGGCTGCTCTAAACCTTCTTATTGGTAGCAGTAAACATACTTGAAATTCCTAAACCCTCCACTAACAGACATACACTTATTCGCACAATCACATATACACACAATTGATGAAAAGTTCTTCTGGGACAATAAACTCTGGTTTTGTGACTGCTGCTCAAGGTGCTTTCCATGCTAGGACCACAGATAACAGTCTATGACAGTCACAAGCAAGGAAATCGATGAAAAGGATTTTAAGTGCATCCTGGGGCCTTGCATAAGTAACATGATATATATTTAAGTAATTCTCAGTTCAAAGCCATTTCTTTGTTGGCAGAAAGTGTTTAGACATCCCCAATAAAACAAGTTTTTATCTCTTTTAATTCTTTCTTTTCTCTTCTTTTTCAGAAACGTGGGTGCTGATAACAAAACGCTAAACAAAATTTTGCAAGCAGCCACAAACTTCTTTTGGCTTTGAGACTGGAAGTCCCTTTGGTTTCTTCTATTCGAGGGTTGCGTTGCCTAGTTTGAGATCCATCTTCCACTCGACGGTCGACTTGTGCATGGCCCCAGCACCCCTCCCCCCTCGCTCACAGCACCGACTCGATTTGCTTGATCTCTTGCGGTGGGTTGGGCGTGCGCGGCGAGGGCGCCGTCTCTCGTATTTCTGGAATGGTGATCTGGATGCCCTGCTGCTCCTCGTCGTCCTCGTCCTCCTCCTCCTCCTCGTCCTCGTCGATGGGGGTGAGCGCGTCCTGCTGGGGCGGCGCCTCCTCGCGCGTGGTCCAGCGCTTGAGCGGCGCCGCCAGGAAGGACGTGACGGTGGACAGCGCGAACAGCGCGGCCGCCATGTAGAAGGGAATGTCGTACGTGCCCGTCAGGTCGTACATCAGGCCCGCCAGGGGCGACCCCACCGTGGCCGCCACGCCGCGGAACAAAATCAGCAGCCCGAAGGCGTTCGTCAGTTTGTCGAGGCCCAGAAGGTCCACCAGAATTATAGACGTCAGTGAAATGTATCCAGCTGAAAAGAGGAAAAAAAAAAAAAAAAAAAAAAAAAAACGTGGTCGTAGTTCTGGGCTCATTAAAGGTGGATGGCTGAACGGCGTAATCCTTTTGAAAGGTTTCTTCTAAAACAGAACTATTTGCCCAGCCAAAAATTTTGTGTCAACCTACGTTTCGATATCGAAATTTTTACTCCATTCGACGGATATTTGTCCTCAAAATCGACGTCGAAACGATATCGTATCGACGTCGTTTCGACTGATCGACATCGTTTCGACGTCGATTTTGAGGACAAATATCCGTCGAATCGAGTAAAAATTTCGATATCGAAACGAAGGTAGACACAAATTTTTTGGCTGGGTTGGAAAAGCCGCTGCAGTGGAGCAATACTTACAAATCGACAGACCAAAAAAGACAGCTACGGCGACGTAGCAGTAGAAGCTTGTGCAGAGTGGCACAGCCGCTACAGATAGGGTGGCTACTATGAGACACAGGTTGTTCAGTAACAGGGAGTCCACCGAAGGGAAGTCCGCTATCCAGCCGCATGCAACGCGGCCGATGGTGTTCACGATGCCAATAATGGAGATGAGGAACGAAATGGTTTCCTTTGGCACGTCCGCCTGGGAACACAAAGATAAAGCAGTGAAAGTAAATGTTAAAGAGGTCTATTACACGAGCGTATTCACTAACAGAAGTAAAGATACGATTTGTGAACGTGTTTCTGAGTGTTGTTAACAACCGAGAGAGCACGCTTGCTATGCATACCAGATTTGGGTTAGTTTGAGCAGCCTTCACGAGATGCACGAACGGGACGTACAGTCCCGCCATACCGAAGAGATTGCTGACGCCAATCATCATGAAGACGGGGTCCTTCAGTAGCGTGAAGTCCATCATAGACGCTAGAGCGTGCCTCATGGAGTCAGGCAGAGTGAGGCACGGACACAGGTCGGCTGCAGAACGGAAGTCGGAATTTATGAAAAAATAATATGGCGAAACAAACAATGAAATTTCACGGATCACTGTGAGAAGTAATCGTAGGTGTATGGGAAAATTTTACACAAAGCAATGTTGTAAAATGACAATTTCAAATTTTAAAATTAAAACCAGTACATATCAACTTGATATTCAAATACGAGCAAGAGTGGGTTGTCTTAAATTTACAACATTTTTCGTGAATCGTCACTTCCAAAATATGTCGTAAACCTGCAAAGATATTTCTCAAAGTGGACGCCGTGCACTCACGCGGGGGCTTCTCGTCCACGGCGCCGGTGCCGCCCTGGCCGTACATGGAGAGCGACAGCACGCTCTGCCGGTAGCCCGCGAGGCTCTTCTGGCTCTGGTACTCGGGCAGGTTGCAGACGGAGCCCGTGTAGAAGATGTCCTTCCGCGACATGGGGCGGATCAGCTCCCGGCGCATGCGCGCGCCGCCGGGGATGCTCAGCTTGCTGCCGGTGTAGCACACAGACTCGGTGTCGACCTGGGCAGAAGAGGAGGTGAGCGGGGCGGGGCGGGGCGGGGCAAGAGCTGCTGCGGCCTGGGGCCGCCTGCCTGTATGCACCACCGGGCTACCACGCACGCGCACGACCCCGCGCATGCGCTTCCCACCCTCCCCGGAACACTCCCTGCCCTGTAGCTGCATGGGGTGGGGGACGCGACGGTATACGCGAGCTCCGAGCGAACGAACAAGAAAAGAAAAGAAAAGAAAAGATCCCTTCTTTTATTACACTTACAATCATTATTATTCAAATCCTTAAAGTACAAATACACAAAGTACACAAAATACGTAGTTGTATTTTCTTCCAAAGCTGATGGAAGATGAGTTAATTCATTTTACTTTAAGAATAAAACAATGACTTAAGAAAATAGATTCTATTCGACAAATTAACAATGGCACCAGGCACCAACTCCGAAGGTGCAAGTGGTGCAAACCACTCCTATAATTCTACTTTTAGATTACAAACTAAGTACAGCGAGCTTACACACTCCATTGACTGGGCATGAAGTAATATATCACTGTATAAGAACAAAGTCATGTCAGGTAAACGGTGAACCCGCAAAAAGTCATGATTCAATTATATACATATCAATATTTGACGTAACAAAAATAATACGCTGTAAAATACTGGATGGATGCAAAAGAGGGAAGCAACCATAAGATGTTAAAATGATAAACAATTTTTCCTCTGAAGACCTATAGCTTCCATTGATGAATTTTGGGTCTACAGCACCTAAATTTCAGCGTACTCGCACACTCAGGTACTCGTAATGTCCTAGAGGCTGCTCACTCTTCGCCCCGGCCTTGGCCACGCGCCGGCTCGCTCGCCGACACCTTATTTCCCGGCCTCCACGTCCTTGGCCGTGGCGCTCATCTGTATGCCTCCCTCCTCATCGTCGTCCTCCTCCGCGATGGGGCCCAGGTAGTCGTCGGCGTACAGGTCGCCGCCGCCGGCGGGGGCCGGCTGGCAGCGGCGCAGCAGCGGCACGGTGAACGACAGCAGCGAGGCCAGCACGAACATCCCGCCCGCCACGAAGAAGGGCACCGCATAGGTCCCCGTCGCGTCCTTCAGGGTGCCCGCGATGGGCGTCCCCAGGGTGGCGGCGACACCACGGAACAAGATGAGCAGCCCGAAGGCGTTGGTCAGCTTGTCCAGGCCGAGGAGGTCCACCAGGATGATGGATGTCAGCGAAATGTAGCCAGCTGCGGAATGCAATGGCAAGGAGGACGGATAAAGAAAGATGAAATTCCGTGCCGCATGGAAAATTGAGTTACTCTCCTCGCAACATGGCCCGGCAGTTTGGTAAGGACTTACAGATGGCGACCGCGAACACGACTGCAATGATCATGAAGGAGTAAATGTCGTGCGCGAAGGGTATGGCCCCGGTGGTCAACCCGCACAGCATCAGGCACACGTTGTTCAGCAGCAGAGAGTCCACCTTGGGCTGGTCGGCGAGCCAGCCGCAGGCCACACGGCTGGCAGTGTTCACGGCACCTATCACGGAGATGATGAGAGAGGCCGTGTTCGGGGGAACACCCTGCGCGGGGTTAATCAAGAGCATTAAACATCTACACACCTCTTGGGAAACTGCGTTAACTTCTATGATGTTGGAATCGCAATAAAAACTGAACACCAATCAGAAAAAAGCAGATGATGATTGATTATACCTCTGATACTGCTGCAGGTACGATGTACATGAAGGGGATGTAAAGGGCAGCGAAGCCAAAGAAATTGCTGAATCCGATGGCCAGAAAAACGGGGTTTGATAGAAGCGAGAAGTCGAGGAGCTGGGAGAGGGCCAGTTTAATGGAGAGGGGCACGGTGAAGCACGGGCAGCATTCCGCTGAAAGGTCACATCATAATAATATTAATGACAATAACAGATACAACAACAACAATAATAACAACAACAACAACAATAATAATAATAATAATAATAATAATAATAATAATAATAATAATAATAATAATAATAATAATAATAATAATAACTACTTACGAGCGGGCGCTTCTCCGGTCTCCACCGCCATTCGAGGAAGTGACACCACGCTTTGCCGATAGTTGGCAAGCGACTTCTGACTCTGGTATTCTCGGAGGTTGGTGATGGAGCCCGAATAGAAAATATCTTTCCTCGAAAGCGGTCTGACCATCTCCTTACGGTCTCGCGCTATCTTCATGCTGATCCTCGATGCCGTCATCATGCTCACACTATCCGACAGCTGCAGAACAAAAGCGTTGCCGACGTTAGAACACATGGGCGGCCTTCGTAGTTGTAATGTCGAAAGGAATAATTTTGAAAGTCCTCGGGTGAAAAGCGTGCTATGGTAGAAGGTGCAGTTGCAGACGCAGTAGACCCGTCCTCATTCCTGTGAATGTTTAGGACGTTCATACCTCCATACAGGGTCCATCCATCACAAGATTTTTTTTTTCTATCTTTCTTTGCAATTTGAAGCATGCAGTCCAACCCGAAGGCATCCAACATGCCGCGTGAAGAGATGCACGCAGTAAAGAACAAAACTGTTCCCCATGACAACAGGACCACAAATAAGAAAAGAAAATAGATATGGTTGAAATAAACCAAAAAGTCAGATCCCACAGAAATATCGTCATTATAGACAAAGCAAAGCTTGAAAAAAACAAATGAAAAAAAGCGCTGCGATTTTAATGTTTAATAATGTTAACCATGACACACAGCATCAAGCACGGCTTGATTCAAAACACGCGAGAATGAAAAGTCAAACGAATATTATGAAAAGAAATGGGAAAGTAACATTAACAAAACACTTTACAAATTTTACAAATCAAACCAAGGGTGCAATAACCGTTCCAAAATAAAATAGAGACCTGGTATGAAATAGACCACACGTTCTAAACTATTTTATATTACTGTCTAATAGTAAAAATTCGGTCTTACCTCCATAGAGGGAAACGCAGCGTCGGCGTGACGGATTTATTCCATTTACACACTTTTACGACAGGCTTATGCATTCCGAGGTTTCCCCATGTTCCAGACGTGCACGACATGCCATGAATGAGACAAGGACAGGCTTTTGCGGACAACTCAGCGACGCCGACACGGAGCACAACCCCTAATTTCCGAGCACGATTTAATTTTCGAGCGCAGAGCGAAATTTCAATTTCGTATGGTAGAACAGTGCCCTTGGAGCGAAGATGTAAGAGTTGATAGAGTAGGCCTTACACTTAAGGGGGCGCTTTTTGACCCTAACATAATTTAGACACTACTTTTGTTTTTGTATTTTTTGAAAGGTGCCTGATCAATTTTTTCGCACAAATCTGTGCTTTTGTGTAATCATTAGCACGAAATTGAGCATTTTTGCACACTTATTCGCGTGGAACGATTTCAACTTTGAACAATCGTTTATGCAAAAACATACAAACACAGCTACAGTGTAGATTTTTGTTATTTATTACCAAAAAATGTTGTATACACTATTACTAGAATGTATGATAGATCTTAAGGTTGAGGATAAGAGTTAAGAGTAGAATGATTGCCTCTAGTTTTCGAGACATCAAATTTCGAATAAAAGAGATACTCCTACTCTGTCATGCATGTAAATTAGGATGTTTCATATAAGCACTCGTGGAGGAGTAGATATCTATCATCCTCATTCAGAGCCTAGCAAACGGCACCCTCACGAACAGAAGCAAGCCTTATTACAGCTTAATCCTCATTTCGATAAAACATTTAATGTGCATGCAGTATTATTTTGTTTTACCGAAATTCGCTTTAAGATTAAACCAAGAGCACTGTCTAATCGCGTCCTTTTCTCATTATTGAAACAACACACTTTACTTCGAAGCGGTGTGAGTGCTGAAAAGAGAACCAGACAGAAAAGAAACCTTTATAGAGAAAAAAAAAGTTTCAAAGGTCGATTTTGCAGGTCAGCAGATGGAGCTAGTGTAGCAGTGCATCACGCGGCTAACAACACGTAAAAACTAGAATTGCGTCTCGATGTTCTAGTCCGCGTTCGACGCAGAGGACCAATAACAAATCTGGTAGCTACTAGATCGACGTAGACGCGTTGTTTGATGTACTTGACGTTTCGGTACACATTGCTAAACGGCCTTTGCGATGAAAAATAACAACCCAACGTTTTGTGTTGCCATTGTAAATTTCTTTTTGATGAATCGAGCAAGTGAGGAGAGACATATATATTTTCTACTGATTCGAACAAAAGTTTTATATTAAACATGTGAAGCAGCGAACATAAGCCCTTGGGTAGTTTTAGATCTATTCCTGGCGTCGTACGTGTGTAGATCCGGTGTGCATCGGCAGGCAGCCCCCACAAGCATGTCCACACACTCACATCGGTCCGAGACCACATGTCGTCGGCGTTGTTGTTAGAGCGACCCGCAAGCGAGGACTTGGACAGGCGAAGGTGGAGCGACTTGCGTACATCACCGTTCGAAGTCATTGTTGGCCTCGAGTTGGAAATGGCAGCCAGCGTCGGTCGGAACCTCTCTCCAGTGGACGTCTTTCGAATGCGATCGAAGAACGGAACGGATCCGTTTTTCGGAAGTCCCTGAAACCAACCCGTTACTGCACTGCTGATACTAACAAAGATGGGGTTTCGTTTTGATCGTCTCGATGACTTACTTGGACGTGCGTGGAGAAGGCTGGCTGCGACGCGTTCCTCGGAATCACGGACTTGGGGGGCACGACGCCGTGGGTCATCTGCTCTTGCTGCAGAGCGGCAGGGTTGGGTGCCTCCGGGGTGGACACCCTCCGGTCGTGCTCACGCTCTTGCTGAGGGAGGAGCAGATGTTGTCTCGTTGTCACATCAATGTGGTCAGTACAAATTATTAATTCGTCATAGAAGCTACACTACAAACTCAACAGTCAACAGTCAACAACCGGGCATTAGGAAATGCATTCAGGCATGCACTTCCAAGCAGTGATGTTAGATAAGTAGGCAAAAGATCGTACGCATACACCTGTGTGTGGCAGACGGGTATCTCCGCCTGCCTACTAGGCAAACTCTCCACACATGAGAATACATTTTGCCTAGTAGGCAGGCGGAGATACCCGTCTGCCACACACAGGTGTATGCGTACGATCGTTTGCCTACTTATCTAACATCACTGCTTCCAAGTGCATACAATGACAGGCATGCACTTCCTAGTGCATACCACGGCAGGCGTACTTTGAAGAAAACATTAGGAACAGTGTACTACGTTGACTGTTGGTTTTGCAGTGTATAGCTTTAAGGTCACCCCAGAAACAAAAGAAAATATCGGTCGCCCATCGAAACATTTCATAGTTAATCGCCAGGCGAACGACAATTTCATGTCAATGGGACGGGTCACGGTCACGGTCTAACTTCCTCGGACTCCAACAAAGGTCAAGCTTAGTTTCATTTCACGATCTTTCAACTATCTACTTACAGAGATGCGCGGGATCGAGAGAAAAGAAACAAATAAAACAAACCACTACAGGACGAAAACCATGCAATACTAAACTACAGACTAACGACGACGTATATGGCAGTGGACAAAAAAGCAAACACTCAAACATATACTGTCTCTGATTCTGTCAATATGGACTAGTAACTCCACTACTATTTAAGTCATGATATTTTCAATTAACATCGGTAAAGTTGCGTTCACAAAGTATAAAGTTTACTGTATCTATGAAGTCACATAAAAATATGGACAGGGAAAAATAAATTAAGTAAATGGGATTTCAGCACTCCTAGCACGTTGAATGGATGTTTTAAAATTAGAAAAATAAGCCAGACGACTGTGTATGGTACCGTTATCCACTTGCAGGCGAGGGAACCTCAATTCTTCTAGCGCAGGGATATCACAGAAACTTAATGGTTTTGACTAGTTTCCTTTCAAGTGGGCATAATTTTTCATAGCCATTACAGGCATAATTGGTAAGTAGTTCCATTGGAGAAAATAAATGAAAACTGAGCTGGTCCATTAAATGAAAGAAAATTGCACACTTCTTGAAGAATCACAGATATCAGTAGATTGGCTCATAGTTGTCATCTATTTTTCAGATGAATACGGGGGAGGGGGAGGAGGAGGAGGAGGAGGAGGAGGAGGAGGCTTGCCGAATTCGAGGTCCCTTCGCCTCCAAGCTTAGTTCATGGGAAACGAAGATTCCTTAGTCCCCTGAAAGAAGGTACCATGTGCCGCTCCGGACCCCTCCCCTCCCCGCCCCCGCTGCAGCGCGCTGCAGTACCTTGATCAGGTCCCTGCGCAGCATCTCGTCCTCCTCCTTGAGGTCCTCGACCCGGCTCTTCTTCCGGCCTCGAGGTACTTCCGGTGGCCGCATGTCCGCCCCATTGGAGTTGGCCGCATCTTTGACTTCCTGAACCTACAACGGGAAGGGTCGATACGGCGTGCAAGAGGAATGTCTTTCAGGACTTCGAAGGACCCGAGCGGGTCGTGAGGAGGTAGAGAGGGATGAGTCTAAGGGCACAGGTTAAGGGAGAGTCAGAAAGGCATGGCACAAAAAAAGTTGCTACGGGACGAAATGTTACAAATGGTTTACAGGGCGATTCTACGAAATCGAATTTACAGTTCTAGTAGGCCATTTCGAGCAATTTTGAACTGCTCACAAAATAATCGCAACTAATACAGGGTGTTTCTACCCTCTAAATCTTTATCGCAGTCATCATAATTTACTTTATCAAAAGCAGTAACATTTCTACGCATGGAAACAATCAGTTTTTAAATTATTTTAAATTTTTGAAGTTGGGACAAAAGTAGAAAGGAATCATTGTCATTTACTTCTTTCAACGCAAACAATAAGACATCCAGACTTAATGATGATAAGAATGGCCAGCCAGGTAGGTTAATGAGGTGTTAGTATATCAATCGAAGGCAGTGAGTCACAAAGTAGACAAACGAACGCAGAAACAATTCCTTCAAGTTACAATAGCACAACACGAAGCACTTACTTTTCAGATTTGGTGTGTTCTCAGGTCATACAGAGCGTATTGTGATGCAAGTTGTGTCCATGTTTAAGTAAAAATTGCTTTACGTACAAATTTTGTTGACTAGTGTGCGTCATTGTGAAAAAGCGATTTACAACATATGTAGCGTACATAGGTGATTTTAGAGTTCTTATAAAATCGTTCTTTTGACCTTCGAAACACCTGATAGCAGAGCCATGCTCAACCCCTATACAGCGGGGCCACGAGGCAGTTGCGAAATTTACCTGGCTATCATTTCGTCAACGAGAGTCGAGCAGCGCTGAGCGACTGCCAGCGACTGCTAACCTGCGAGTACAGCCTTCACAACAGAGAAGCTGCCACATTTAGATCAGCGCGCGAGGGGGTGGCAAGCTCGCCTCAAGGAAGTAGCTTCAACATTACATTCACTACATCCTCCTCGTCACCAGTTCAAGCCGTCGGTCGTTTATTACAATCAATAGACTCCAAAGTATTCATTTAAATGGAAAATTTTGTAGCTTCTAAAAAAAAATGGTTTTAATTGATAGTAACTGTACGCATTTTCAGCGAATGGAGCTGAAGCATTTTATCTACTGTACTGGCAGACGCAACGGCGCAACCTTACATATGCGATAAAGAAACGTGCAGCACGCAGTGCAAATGTACTAACGTCCTTTCCTATTGTTTCATCTTTAATTCCGTTCGGGACACCTGGCTTTTGTATACATGTGTCTATGAATGTGTGTCGGTGTTTCTGTGATGTGACGTGTTGGACTGGTGGCGATGGCGCCGGACTCACCTTGGCCTCGGTGATGGTAGGGAGGGTAGGCACGGTGGGCAGAGGGTTGACGGGGGTGCCGGGCACGAGCTGGTCCAGGTTGAAGGACGAGTGCACGCCCGGGTCAATGTTGATGGGCATCTTGAGGCGTTTCTCCATGGAGCCGTCGGGCAGCTGCACCACAAAGTACGAGCCGCCGATGGAGCCGCGCTCCATCTGGAAGCGCTTCTCCTCCGCCATGCGCTGCAGCAGCGGCTTCACTCCCGGGCCTTTGGGGAACTCCAGCGGCCTCATCAGGGCGCCGAACAGCTGTTCAAACACACAGCGCAGGATCTCAAGCGCGCGCCTTCACACAAATTGGAAATTGTCCCCCTGCGCGTGGTTAGCATTGGGCAGGCCAGCAGAGCCCCCTGGCGGGTAGGCAATATACCCAGCGCAGCTCACCGGAGAGCAGCGGGTGGCCTAGGCCAGCAGAGCCCCCTGGCGGGAAGGCAATATATCCAGCGCAGCTCACCCGAGAGCAGCGGGTGGCCTAGGCCAGCAGAGCCCCCTGGCGGGTAGGCAATATATCCAGCGCAGCTCACCGGAGAGCAGCGGGTGGCCTAGGCCAGCAGAGCTCCCTGGCGGGTAGGCAATATATCCAGCGCAGCTCACCGGAGAGCAGCGGGTGGCCTAGGCCAGCAGAGCCCCCTGGCGGGTAGGCAATATATCCAGCGCAGCTCACCGGAGAGCAGCGGGTGGCCTAGGCCAGCACAGCCCCCTGGCGGGTAGGCAATATATCCAGCGCAGCTCACCCGAGAGCAGCGGGTGGCCTAGGCCAGCACAGCCCCCTGGCGGGTAGGCAATATATCCAGCGCAGCTCACCCGAGAGCAGCGGGTGGCCTAGGCCAGCAGAGCCCCCTGGCGGGTAGGCAATATATCCAGCGCAGCTCACCGGAGAGCAGCGGGTGGCCTAGGCCAGCAGAGCCCCCTGGCGGGTAGGCAATATATCCAGCGCAGCTCACCGGAGAGCAGCGGGTGGCCTAGGCCGCGCGCGCCAGGCGCTCACTACTCACCGCGCAGTTGAGGATGAGGCCGGCGAGGATGAGGTTGGCGCCCCACCAGTCGTACTCGCGCACCAGCATGGTGGCGAGGGGCGCGAACACGAACGTGCCGAAGCCCGAGCCGCACACCGCGATGCCCGTGGCCAGGGAGCGCTTCGTCTCGAAGTAGTAGCCGACGCACACCACGGCGGGCAGGTAGATGAGGCCGAAGCCCAGGCCTGGCGCGAGGCGGGAGGTTTGGTCAGATTTGAATGACAGGCGAGAGATAAAAAGTCACTCGTGAGCTACAGCCAAGTGGCCGTCAACTCATTTCCACCGTGTACGGCGTGGAATATTCAATATTACAGATTATATTGGTAATTTGGAAGCAAATTCCATGCATGTATGGACAGAGTAAATCAAGAGAGGTGTGTAATAATTATGGCATTTTACAGGTAATATATGTAATATTTAGGCAATATTTGGGTATTGTCATCCTAAGTACGGAGGGACATCGACGTTGACGTCCCCTTTGGCTCCTGGTAACCCCATCCTCCCCGCGCCCGCTCACCTCCCAGGACGCCGTAGGTGATCATGAGCACGTTGACGTTTGGTGAGAGTGTGCTGAGGGCGAACGCGAGGCAGCTGATGATGCTCCCAGCGATGCAAACCGCTCGGCAGCCATACTTGTTGGTGAGAGCGCTGACCACGGGACCTGCGGGCAACAGACAGAGGTCGGTGTTGAGGCCGAAGCGGTGTCTGTCTCAGGACAGCACCCGAGGGGGAAGCAATTCTGAAATTTTTTGTACACTACCTCGTAATTCAGAAAAATTTAGAAAAAAATCAAAGAAATTCAGAAAAATTTAAAGAAATTCAGTGAAAATCACAAAAATTCACAAAAATTTAGGTGAAATTCAATCAAGAATTCAACAAAAACTCACAAAAAAAGCACGGAAATTCACAAAATTTGTTCACATAAATTCCGAGTTTGTTTCCCCCTCGACATCACTTCTCTGCGTGTGGGCACCGCCCCGCCATGGCCCCGCTCACCCGCGCTGAGGTAGACGCCGGACAGCAGCGAGCCGACGAAGGACGTCTTGCCCTGTCCCTCCTGGAACACCTCAACGAACCGGTCGAGGAAGATGCCGAACGTGTAGGCGATGCCGTCGACGATCATGTTGCACATGAAGGAGGCGAAGACGATGACCCAGCCGTAGCCCCCGTCCGGGGGCGGCGGCAGGTCGTGGTAGTCGCAGAGGGACAGCTCGTCCTCCCCCGGCGAGGTGGGGTCGCCGTCGCCATACTGGCCGGCGCCGTCGCCCCGGGTGAGTCTCGTGCTCTCCTCGCCACATGAGCACTCGCTCTCCGTCTGCAACACAGCAGGGACCACCATAGCACCGCGCCCGAGGCCCACCCGAGGGGTCCTCCACTCAAAAAAATCAGAGTACACCCTTAAACAAAGTCAGTAAAAAATCAGAAAAAAAATCAGAATTTTTTTAAGAAAAAAAAACAAGAAAAAAATCAGAAAAAAAATCAAGAAAAACTAGAAAAATTGGTGTACGGCTGAAGTTTTAGTGAAGGACCCCTCGGAAATATCAATGACATAGACATTACTGTTTTAATAATGATCTCCGTATATTACGACTACGCGTACACCCTCGCCTGCCGTGAGCAGGACTGCGGGCCGCCGCTGCAGCTGACAGGAGAGGAAGGCTGGGGCCGGGGGCCGGGGGCCGGGCGGGTAGCGCCCTCAGCCCCCTGCCGAGCCTCGGCCCCACCCCCAACAGCCCCCGCAAGCCCGCAGGCACGTGGACACACCCGCCTAGCCAGCCCACTCCACCACCCACTATGCCGCCCACACAACCCCTCGACCTGCTGCCGCAAACACTGGAAAGGGAAGACGAGAAGCCGAAAGAAGGACCGACACGGGAAGAAGCCGATGATAAATTGAAATAGATAAAAAATAATGTATGCTTGTGTTTACCAAAAAAAACAAACCAAAAAAAAAAACTGCAAACATGAAAACCTAACAATCAGTTTAAGCTTTCACTTACAGAATATTCAAATGTTTAAATTGTGACATTCGCACTTCCACTTATACCACCGCGATTTTTCTTTCTTTCCGACTTAGTCACGTTTCTCCATCCTCCGCCGTCTTCTGCCAACAATTTTTTTCTTTCCCAATAATCCATCCAGATGAGATGCCCTCCTCGCTCCCCGCCCCCACCACTCCTGCTGGCGCGGCAGCCACGGTCACAGTAGTCGAGGAAGCCGAAGCCCCCAGAACACAAACAACGAGAGAGCGCAGAAGTCATGTTCCAAAGGTTAGGGGTGAGCGGCAGCTGGAGGGGTTGGGTCCGGCCGGGCGGCGGGCCGGGAGCAGATGGCGGCGCATAACAAGCCCCTTAGTACGACTCCGTTACACTCGGGAGCTACGCGGAGCTACGAGTTATGCAGACCCCTCCCCTCGCCAGCCCTCCCGTCCCAACCTCTTCAGCCCGCCTCACACCCCACACCCTCCGACTGGGACGGGGCTCTTGCTCTTGCCCTAGACCGCTGCGTGCAAGATTCCTCAGTAATGGATATGCCAGCTATAGCTAGGGAGTCTCAGCTGTTGGTGGCGATCATACCCCGGCGCGGAAAGCTGGAACAGGAACGTGCTCGAAGCCCACAATGCTAACGACAGAGGACACGAGAAGACTACCTTTCGAACGATCCGCTGATGATGATGGTGCACGCAATTTGCGCCCTGGTCGGGCTACGGGGCCCTCCAGCTTCACGAGGGCCGTCGCGCCGGGGGGCCGACGGGCAGCTCCCGGACGGGCCGCCGTCGCCAGGAACACCTAACCTACTTACCCGGCTGACTTTCCGAAAGCGAGGCATGATGGGCTGGCTTCGCGATGTGGTGAGAGTCTTTGCGGGGGCGGACGCCATGGTGGTGCTGGTGGTCCACTACCAGGATGAGGCTCTACTCTACCAGGACCAGGGTGCGCGCGCGGGGGAGGGGCCGCCGTCGTCCCTCATCGCTGGGTGCAGGTGCAGGTCCAGGGCGTGCGCGCCGCCCGCCGCGCTGCCCGCCGCTGCAAAGCAACAGGTGCTCGATGGAGGAGGCGCGATAGTCTTGAGAGCGCCGCGCCGGCCGGCCAGCCGGAGGAGCAGGAGGAAGAGGCGGAGGCCGAGGAGGAGGCGGAGGCGCTGAGCTGAGCTGAGCTGCTGGACGGACGGCTGCCTCCGGCGCAAGACTAAAGGGGTGTCCGGGCCGGGCCGGGCCGGGCGGGGCAGCAGGGCCAGGCCGGGGCCGGGGCCGGGGCCGGGGCCGGGGCCGGGGCCGGGGCCGGGGCCGGGGCCGGGGCCGGGGCCGGGGCCGGAGGCGGCGACCTACAGCCCGCCGGCCGAGGAGACGTGTTGACACGAGATATCCAACATTTGCACGAAAAGCCGATGCTCCAGGGCGCTGCCACACACACACACAGTGAGGGGAGCCGCGAGGGCGAGGCTGGCAGTGCCATGCTGCCGATAAGTTTCCATCCCGCCCCGCCCCGCCCCGCCCCGCCCCGCCCCGCCCCGCCCCGCCCCGCCCCGCCCAGCTGATAGGTTCCGCCCGACGGGCGCGGTCGGTCGGCTCGCAGCTCAGCGCATGGAGCGTGCGGGGGTGTGGGGGGCGGCGGGGCGGGGCGGGGCGGGGCTTAGCGAGTCAGCTGAGCGCGCCGCGCCCTGGGGCCCAGGACGCCAAGCGCGCCCCTGGGACAAGCCGCGGGACAACTCGCGGTACCGCAGCGCAGCGCGGCGCGGCTGGTGCCGGAGGAGAGACAAAGAGGAAAGGTTAGGGTCGCCGCCGAGCCGAGCCGAGCCGAGCCATCACCGCGGCGACAAGTCCACCAGGGGGGTGGAGGGCGGCAGGACGGTGGCGCGGGCGGGGTGGGGCGGGGCGGGGCGGGGCGGGGCGGGGCGGGGCGGGGCGCCGAGCGGTAAGGTGGCAGGACAACGGGGTGGTGCAGAGGGGGTGGCGGGGAAGGCCAGGGAGGAGAGAGGGAGGGAATAGGCATCTAAATATACCGCGCACCGCACAACCGTCGGGCCGGGGCGGGGCGGGGCGGGGCGGGGTGGCAGGCGGCACGCGGCCACGCGGCCCCAGCACTCCCGAAGTTACTCCCACCGCCCGGCCCGGCCCGGCCCGGCCTGCCTCCTGTGCTGTGCTGCTCTGCTCTGATGAGGTACAGGCACAGGGAGAGGCCGGGCCGGGCCGGGCGTCGCGTCGTCGCCGTGCCACGGTTCACAAGTGAAGTGAAGTAAGCCCGGCGTGCCGCCTAGCGATGCCGCGGGCCCGGCCCGGCCCGGCCCGTTCCGGACAGCTGTGTGCCGTGCCGCCCCGAGCCCAGCCCGGCCCGGCCCGGCCCGTCGCTCGGTGCCGCCGTACATATTATCACCGCTGCAACCCAGTCCACTGCGGGAGAGATAGGCTGGGCGAGGCAAACAGGCAGTCGCGAAAAAAAAAGGAAAAGTAACGGCCATAGTCACCAGACCTATTTTATTTCCAGAATAACGAGCGGGGAGGGAGGTGGCATCAGACTTTGGCAAAGGCACGTCCCGTTCCGCTCCATAGCTTACTTTTCGTGAGCCGCTAAGAAATTTCCCAGTCTCTGCTTTTGGAATCTTCGATATTCGAGAGAAACGTTCAGGGTGAGAACTTTCTGCCTGAAGGCTCCCTCAACTTTGGACAGTATAATTGGTCCAGGCAGATCGTCGCCATCCTGTCCTTCGCACGTCTATTTTTTTTTCCCTTCTGCCTAGAGCAGCTGTTACCAGGCGGGTTGGGGGGAGGGGGGGGGGTACCCCGGAGGAGGGATGGGGAGGGAGACTGCGCGCTGCGCTCCGCCACGGCCTTGGCGGCCGTGCACGAGGCGGCGGGCGGGGCGGGGCGGGGCGGGGCGGGGCGGGGCGGGGCCGCGGGCACGCGTGCGCTGCACGTGCACAGCCCACAGGGGTGGGTGTAGCGGCGGCGGCGCAGCGGCGCCCCGGGACTACATTGTGCGACATTGTATCAATAGCGAGGATCGTACGGAGACGGGACGGTTCCGCCCCCTGCGTTTTCCCCAGCTATTCCGGCAATGCACAGTAAAAATAGTTCCTTGTATTTCAAGATCTTTCTTGGATCTTATGGAGAATTATAATGGACATCCAAGACAGACCTTGAAATTCAAGAAACTATTTTAACCGTGTGCCTCGGCACTAGCAAGACCAGGAGAAACAAGTATTTAACAACGAAATACTTAGTGTATAGTTTGCGCTTCTATACATGTTATGGTGTATAACAGGAACTGTACATCAATTAAAATTTTAACAGTCTACATCCACATTGACATAGAAAGAGCATAGTTGTTATCCGCTTTGCTGATGCATAGGAATAATCATTTGCTTGAGGTGCTCCATGTTACAGAATGCGAATGATTCAAAGTCAAAAGTGCAAAGTCAACAACTCAACGCTGAAACGTATAATACTACACATTTGGTAACGTTCACACTGTAAAAAATAACTGTTAGAAAACGATACTTTTAGTGGCAACCGTGTTGTTGACACACAGTGATGCTGTTCGAGAACAACATAAGTTGTCAAGGAACAGACATGTTTGTTTTCAATTCAAAACAAAAAATTACAGCAGTTGGTGTTCCTGCACAACTTGTACTCTTCGTGTACAACTTGGTCTGTTTTTGCAAAGTTCTCTGGCTGTTCCTCTACAACTTTTACTTACTTGACAACAATTATTGTTTATTGCATGTCAATGTTGTTGTACAACAACATTAGTTATTAAAAATCTTAATAGCAGAGTTTGCTGTTAATTTACAGGAATATTTTTGGCAGTGCAGTTTAACTATACATGACGAAATGTCAAGATATTATACATCAGCAGCTGATTAGAAGTATACTTTAGTTTTACCAGCGAGTGTTGCCAGAAAGGTACGCAAAAAAGTAGCATGAACACCGTGGCGCGAGACAGGCTCTATCATCGGCGCCTGCCTGCAGAACAGCATAACATCTTGGCATAGGTGCGTGCGGAGGCAAGCGATACGCAGGAGCAAAGCAGCCGCCGCACTGACCGTGTTCGCGACCGTGTTTAGACGATTTTTTCGACGATTTTTTTTTTTTTTTGGCCGCACTGATTCTAAGGAGGCTGCGAGTTCCTTGACGACGGGACGCCGTTTAGAGAAAGGGTGAAGAAAGGGCCGTTATGCTGGTCGCGTTCGCCCCTCCGGGTCGGCCTGCTCTGAACAAAGATGCCCCATGAACCGGAGCAGCTCGGCCCGGCAGGCAAACACCAGGGCGTGTTTGCTCTCCATGTCTCCGCGGCGCGGGGGTGGGGGGGTGGGGTCAAACCACGCGTTGTCTGCGTTCATCAATATGCTGCCGAAGTGGCGATGGACGAAGTACCTGAATGACGAGCCGAGTTACATGCACCGACAGCACGACAGCAAAATTATCAAGAGACGATCTTACTTTTTTTTTTTTTTTTTTTTTTTTTTTAGGATTCCCTGTGAAAAATACTCGCAAGGGTTACGGGAAAATTTTCCATGATAAAAGTCGTAAAATTACAATTTGAAATTGTAAATTTACTAGCACTCCCTATCGACTTGGAATTGACCGACGAGCAAGACTGGGCAGTCGTAAATTTACGACATATTTTGTAAATCAAAATTACAAAAAATGTCGTAAATTTACGAGGATATTTTCACAGTGATTTATGGAAATGTTGTGCTGCGCCGAACGACTTGGGCATGTGCTCTGCAGACCCGCGAGCTGAGCAGCGCGTAGGGCATGTAGCTGCCCATGGCCTGTCAGCCAGGCCTAGCTCTTACGGGCTGACCTAATTTAGACAGGAAGAATTTATTTTTCACGCGAGTAGCAAAACGTTTAACACGCGTTACTACAAAATAAAAATAAAACAAATTATTAAGAGAGGCAAAGTTGCGGCGGGGTTGAAAAATGTTTCACTCTCGATGGAAGATGCGAGCGCGGGCGGTGCAGGGCAGGCTGCCCCTGCTGCACACGGCGCGGCACCTCTCCCCCACAGAGTTCTATATGTGTAAAGCCGAAGCCCCTTTCTCTCTCGCACCCTTAGACACGGCGGACACCCCGGCCAAGACGATTCCGACCACCATAACCAGTCTCCAGGCCGACACCACAATTATTGCATTTTTAGACTTATCCGGAAATTCTCTGATGATGGCAAACTTTTTGAGGTTTTTTATAACTATCATGCAAATGTTTCGAGGCGAACAAAGCGTTGTCCACGCGCCTACTGCAGCGCCAACCGGCAGGCGGGCAAACAAAGAGCAAGTGGACATCGGGACATCGGCGCGGCGCCTCGTGCCCGCGAGCGCAGCGCGGCCGAGGCCGAGCCGAGCCGAGACCGCACGAGCCGAGCCGAGCCGAGGCCGGACAACCTGCCGTACAAGAATCACCTTCAGGCCGAGGCGTGTACACCGTGTTCTGCAGCACTGCAGCCGTGACGACACCCCGTCCCCGGAGCGGCGGCATGCCAAGGCGCAGAGATAACTTGCTCAAAGCTTTCAGGAAAGTTACACAGACACATGTTAGCGGGGTTTCAAATTGCGCTTTCGATTGGGGAACCACAACAGTGAGGTCAAACAGGGTTGTTACAAGGATCCTGGGATGAAATTCGATGACTTTTTTCCATGATTTCCCGACCATAAACTTTTGGCTTTCCCTACTTGTTGCAATGCGATCCCCAAGACAAGCGAGGCAAATAAGAGGGAAAGTACTAACTTTTAAAGTCTATAATATAGCGCCCAATGAAAAGTATTAAAAGACAAGACGTAAACACTGTTAAAAAATCCGTACCCCCATACCCCAGATAATAAAGTAAAACCCGTTTTGTTTGGTGACGGGACGACCGAGGGGACGACCGTATCTGGAAAATACGGTGTTTTCCTTGACCAATTCGGTAGTTCCAGTTTCTTTGAACTTTGAAAAAAGTTGAAATAGAGGCCCATGTGAAATACATGGTCAGAGGTAGTACGGACGGATCGTACCCAATAAAAACGGTCTGGACCTGGTAAAAAATTAACGGGGAAAAACCGTACTATTTACCGTGGAAAATTATGGCAGTGAATAGCGGATCACTTTGCCCAGCCACATCTTATTTTTGAATATTTTTCACTGAACTCTTTATGAAATAAATTCCCTGACTTTTCCCTGATTTCTAGACCCGTTTCAAAGTCCCTGACTCTTCCCGTATGCCCCATATTTCCCTCACCTGCTAGAGTGCTGATGAAGACCGTAATGAAGTCAATTAATCCAAAATATCGTCCCAAAAAGGCCAAGTAGTGGCACTGGGATTGAGGGAGGGGGGAGCAGTTGCCGGCTGGCACCCGGGAGGGGCGGGGCGGGGCCACAGCCAGTGTGCCGCCGGGTGACGAAACCCCCCGCGAAACCCTCCTCTGGACCCCTTCCAAATGCCTCCCAAACACTTCCCGCTGACAAAGGACGAGCTCGCTGCCAATCACAGAGAAAGCCACACCAGTGCAACGCTCCTGCTCCACTGGGACGGGGGAAAGGCATGAGAGCTCGTCATCGAAGTGACGAGGTGACAAAATACCCAACACAGCAGTGTATGAGCCTCACTGACGGCAGAACACGAGAGAAAGGAGAAGTGAGGATGAAACTCCCGGGGCGGCGGGCGGCGGGGCACGGCTGGGAGAGAGGCTTGGTGACGACCCCCTCTGGAGTTATGAGGAGCAACCGCAGTGACGATCGACAACCAGTCAACTACCGCCCCGCCCCGCCCCGCCCCGCCCCGCCCCGCCCCGCCCCGCCCCGCCCCGCCCCGCCCCGCCCCGCCCCGCCCCGCCCCGCCCCGCCCCGCCCCGCCCCGCCCCGCCCCGCCCCGCCGGAGGCCGGACAGGACACATCCGCGGCCGCGGGCGAGGGCTACAAGCGCCGCTGAGCGCTCACGGCTCGCGTCACGTCACGCATCAACAGGTGAGCTTGAGGGTGAGGGCCGCGCACGCCGCGCACGCGCACAGTGAGTTGGGCTGCTCCTGGACGAACAATATACTGCAAGGAGCAGAAAGTGAGTTTGTTTAGAGTGTCTGGCTGGCAACGGTGTTGGACACACGACTTTCTTCCAGACGCGCAAAAATGGTGTTTTAGCACCTTCGCGAGGCGGAGGGAAAGGGGGGGGGGAGGGGGGGTGGCACGGAGAGGGCTCACGACGGGGCTTCGTCCGGGGAGAAGGGGTGATTCACCCTGGTCACTAACGGATCTCGCGATCGCGCCCCTTGGCACACTGAAAGAAAACTGCCTCGTCAAAAGTATTTCGGTTGGAAAGCAGCCGATGCAAAACTGATAGTGGTCGCTGCTCCCCGGCTGTTTCACACGTTATCGAATGGCGACGGCCTGCCCACTTCCCCCTCTTCCTACCTGTGCGAGGAGGTTGGCCCCAATCGCTGGCGGTGACGTCACTGACGCACCCCCGCCCCCGCCCCCGCCCTGGCTCCTGGCTGGCAGGGGTCTCGCAGGCTCGACACACGGGAGCATCGAGCCCAAAGCAAAAGGGCAGGGCAGCCCCTCAGGGACAGCGCACTGCAGATGCATTTCATCCCACCTCAGCGAGACTGGGAGCCTCGAGGTGCGAATGCGCTACTCGAAAAGTTCAAGCCGTGTACAGGTAGTCGGTCTATGCAGAATGCTGCCAGCTGAGGCCCCCGCACCAGTGTTGCCAGAGAAGTAGGCAAAAAGCGAGGAGGGGATCACTCATCATACAAAATGTGTATTTTTTTTTCTCCTTTTGATTGATTGATTGATTATTATTATTATTGCTTTTGTTTGGATATTTTCTTACGATTTTTCAAGAGAATCACCGAAACTTTTTCACTCTTTGACAAATTTCATTTTTTTATCTCCTCGTTTCTGACTTAAACCATTTGTTCTCAGTTTTTTGTTTTGTTAAGTTGCTCTCAATTTTTTGGATTTCTCTGCAAATTTATTTTAGATTTTCTTTTGATTTTTGAACATTTGTTTCATTTTTAAAACTATTTTTTGGCGGCTTTACCATGCTTTTTCGAAGTGACTTCCCCCTCGGACACACAGCAGAGTGAAACGGGCCGCATCTGTGTCTGCCTCCTAAGCAGCGCCTATCGGCACACAGGGCAGGCAGGGGCGGGGCGCAGCCCGCCTCACTCCGCTCCACAGCGCGAGGGCGGCTCATTGCCTACTCCCCTAGTGACACTGCCCCACACACCTGCCGCACGGTGTGCAGCAGCACGAGCAGGCGCAGCGCGCAGCCCCGCCCGCCAGTGGCGCCAGAAAAGTTAGGCAAAAAACCGCGAAATACCTCTGTGTGCGGATCAGAGTCGCCAGAAAAGTTAGGCAAAAAAAAAAAATAGCGCAATACACCTGTGCGCAGATAAGTGTCGCCAGAAAAGTTAGGCAAAAAACCGCGCAATACTCCTGTGTGCAGATCAGTGTCGCCAGAAAAGTTACCCGTATAGAAAGAAAAAGTACCGAAACTTGTCCTGGACGGTTCCAAAGTCGTCCGTTTTGCCTCGGACAGACCCGACTCTGTTCCAGGACAGTCCGTCTTGAGTCCGAGTCCGAGTCGGACTTGCCCGATTTAAGCCCGTGGTACCCGGACAGTTCCTCTGAAGTCCGGTACCTCCCGGGCAGCCCGCAGACAGTCCGAAAGATGACGGGACCGGGTGCTTTACGGACTGTCCGAATTTTAATACAATTGCATATTAGGGTATATTATGTTGACAACTTGCCTTACCACTCAGCAAAATTTTAACTTTTTCGATATTTTTATGATCGGGATCGATAGAGCTGGGAAGTACAATAGGCAACGGGCTGGGCTTGGCGCCAGGTCCGCCCCCGGCACCACCTCCACCTCCTCCCCGGCGATGGGCGTAGCGCCCGCCCGGAGAATGTCCGAGCCGGAGCAACCCGATATTGGTCCGAAAGCAAAGGACAGTTCCAAAGTAGCCCGGCAACACAAGGGCAGCGCGAAGAAAGTCCGGTGCTGTACATGAACTGTTCGACCCCCACATGACGCAAACATCTATGGAAGTTTGGAATCTACTAAAAGCAACTTTGGATGTTTCTTTGAGTAATTTGGTTTTGTTACGTATATTGTGTTGCATAGCAAAGTAACACCAAAAAAAAAACACCCCATGATGTAGTCATGAAAAAGCGTGCAGGGGTTTTATGAATTTATTCAACAGGGCGCGAATTGCAAAGTCGAACTTGGCAATTGAAAACTATTTCAGACGATGCAATGCGCCTGGGCATCTTAATGTATTTGTCGAAAACCGCATCTTGATGCGATGATTTGTTCATCGTATACAGCGCTTTGTTTGGCAAGGCGTTGCGCGTTGATGAAGAGGCCTTCCTGAGGCACAGTCTCTCAGTTGTCAGTGTGGCTCAGTTGGAAAGAGGGTCGGACAAGGGGGCAGAAGAACCGAAGGCAAAGGAACGAATCTCGATGCTGTCGTGCATTTTTTTCGGACACCAGAAGAACAGTCCGACTTACGTCCGATCGCGCCTCTTCGGACAGCCCGAAAACTTTCTGATTTGGTACATTTTCAGCAATATTTCGGAACAGTCCAGGAATACATTTCGGGCTGCCCGTGGACATCTTACCGGACAGTCCGATTCTCGGGCTCTTTTCGGTATGGATTATTTCTATAAGGGTAGGCAAAAAAAAAACGTGCAATACGCCTGTGTGCGGATGGCGGTGTCTCCGCCTGCCAGCTAGGCAACTCCCCTGCACTCGTGCACAGACGCTGCCTAGTAGGCAGGCGGAGATACAGTCCCGTTACGCACAGGTGTATCGCGCGGTTTTTTGCCTAACTTTCTGGCAACACTGCCGCCCGCCCGCGGCCGCCATGCTTGTCCTTTCCGTCGTCGACGCCACGGCCGACGCGCCTGTAAACAACACCCACTCGTCAGCTGTTTTCCGCGGGCGCAGCGCCGCCTGGCGACGGCGGCGCCAGGCTCCCGCCCAATACATATGCAGTTTCGCCTCGGCCGCTGCGCCCCTGCGCCCTGCTCCGCCCCGCCCTGCCCCGCCCCGCCCCGCCCCGCCCCGCCCCGCGGCCAGGGCCGAGCACCCAGCTCATGCGAGTGAGCCGCACGAGGTGAGTTGAGGCGAGGCAGGCTAGGCAGGCGAGGTGCGCTGCCCAGCAGACGAGAGGATTTGGATCGGATTGCGCTGACGGAGAGCCCCAGCGCCGAGCCCCAGCGCTCTGCGGCCGGCCCGGCCCCGGCCCCGGCCCCGGCCCCGGCCCCGGCCCCGGCCCCGGCCCCGGCCCCGGCCCCGGCCCCGGCCAGCGGCCCGCGCTCTGACGCCTCGCTTCGTCTCGCCTCTCCTGCCCGTGACGGAGCGCGTCTGGAAGCCGCGTGTCGCCGTCGCCTATATACCCTCTTTTTTTCTGCGCGACACTGTAATGCATTTTTCCGGAGAGCGTGCGGTGGAGACGAAGGGGAATCAACACTGAATTTTAAAGTACAAATTTTATGAATTTTCGTGAATTCTAACCGATTATTTGTGAATATTTACTGATTTTTTGCTGGAGCTTTTCCTTAATTTTCGTGATTTCTTTTTTAAATTACCATAGAATTCTCATTTTTTTTTCTGACTTTTTTAAAATTTTCCTAATTTTTGTATCGTATTTTTCTGAAGTTTTCTAAATTACGAGGTACAAAAATTTCAGAGTTGTTTCCCCCTCGGGTAGCGACCCCAGCCCGGGCCGGGCCGGGCCCTCTGAGAGCCGCGGCGCGGGTAGCGATCAGGCAGGCGGGCGACATGACACCAGGAGCAGAGAGTGCTTGGCGGGGACCGCGGCATAGACGAGAGTGACGAGTGGAAAAGTTCGGCCACCAGGCGGCCGTGGGGTAGTCTGCGCTGGGTCCTCAGCTGCCGCCCAAAGCTTTTTAGGGAGCTCTGGTGCGCGCCGGCGCGTATTTCCGAACAGAGAGCCCAGGATGACGGTGAAATTCTTTGTCAGAGTGAAGAGAACGCAAGACTAAGCGCGACGGCGAGGAAACGGTCGATGCATATTGTCGTCGTGGGTGGTGGATCTTGTGTCTCGTTAAAGTGTCTTGTGGTGGAGTTCGTGACATGTTCTAAGCCTACGAACGTTACGAGGGCTCCAGAGAGCATTTGAACCGGCCTGCCGCCGGCGAGGTGCGGCCGGCCTGGCCCAGTCTGAGCCCCCTCCCCTCTCCCCTTAGGGTCTCCTTTTTATTTTCCCCCACCCTTTTCTTCTGCCTCTGGTCATTGAACCAGGAACAAGGGGCGACTACGTGCTGGCGATACAGCAGCGCCCGCGACAGCAGCCAAAGGTACACCTTAAGGCAGCAGACACCAGCACGTCACACTTCTAAAGTTAGGCCGGTCCACGGAATGACTGACGGACCGAACTTCGTGTTCCGAAAGGGTGACCGTTTACCAAACTGTCAGCTGAATTTCAGGCTGACGTCAAAAGCTGCTCGCGGATAAGGGTCACATTCACATCTCCCCCCTCCCTCAGGACAGCACACAGGAGTAGTTTTGCAGCAGAGTTCAGATAGCGCGACCGGAAAGGGGGTGGGGTGGGGGGAGGAAGGCCTCGTGGGCGTGCCTGCCCGGCCCGGCCTGCCTGTTAGCGGCCTGGGCTGGGCTGGGCTGGGCTGGGCCTCGGGCTACAGGTGTGTGAGGGAAAGAGTTGGTGCGAGTGAGAGCCACCCTGCTGACCGTCTGTCCTCGTCGCACACACGCGTCACTACCAAGGCCAGCACTGGACACAGCTGCAGGTGCAACACAGATGGAGCTATCTTCTGAATCAGTCTGCCGGCGCCACTGTAAACTGCTTGGCGTCTTTAGACGCCAAAATATTGGCGTCCTCTGAGAACGCCAAATCTTGGCGTTCAAAGACGCCAATATTTGGCGTCTGAGAAGAAGAACCCCAAATATTGGCGTCTTTCAACGCCAAAATTTGGCGTTCTCAGAGGACGCCAAAATTTTGGCGTCTAAAGACGCCAACCAATTTACAGCAGTGGCGCTGGCGCGGGTCACACTGGTCCGCACCACGGGGCCCGTCCTCGTCACCAGCTGGGTCTCCAACTCGTCGCTCAAAACGAAATTACTCCCTGGCTCGTTTGGATAGGAAAGTTACGATAATCTCACCGGCTTCAAAGTTTGACGTACGACCAGTTCCACACCTGCGTAATTGGTCACCTGTCTGAATCACGACGTCTAAGAAGGACTCTGTGACTGGGTTACAACTAGGCTTCCCAGTCTATTTTCTGCCTGGGTCAAGCACGATAATAACATCGCTTCGCTCAAGAAAAGAAAGAGTTAAAGCAAGCTGATACCAAGGTATCACCTGGCAAAAGAGAACGTGATCGCCCTTTTCGTATTCCACGATCTGAGGATAAAACAACTCCGTAGTAATTTCTGTAGAGGGTGTGTGCTCACTGACAGACGAGCCACCGGGACACCTACCCTGAAGCTCCCTGGCCCCGCCGGCCCCCTTCTTATAAATATACCCCGCGCGCGCCCCGTGGCGCCCCGGGTCGGGGCCGACGCTAGGCGGGGCGGGGCGGGGCGGTCGTAAAAGGGTCACGGTCGACGGTGAGAGGTTCCGCAGGACCTTACCGCCGCGGTGGACCAGAGTCAGTAGTGAAGACAAAATACCGCCGTGGCTGTGAGCTCTTCGTTGCGATATGAGCCTCCAGTCGGTCAAGCCAACACGTGACACGAAATTCGTCACACTACGAAACGCCCTGGGGCGGGTCAGGGACCAGCGGAGTCTCAGAGCCCCTCCCCCCCCCCCCCCCCCCCCCCCACCCCCCCACCACCGCCGCCATGTCACAGGAGAGCCTGTGCATGACCCCGAAACGCGAGGCAGACCACTAGATCGTGGAATACATCAAGGTCAAAAACGGAACCGGTACACCGGCATTCCGGTGGGCGGAAAAGGGGGAGAGGGGAAGGCGGAGAGCGAGGACAAGAAGGGGGAAAAGCCGGTTGTCTCGCTCGGGCAGGGACTTGCGAACCGAAACGGAGTGAAGAGGTTAGGTTCGCACCTTTTAGTACAGTACGGCGCGCCAACAAAACACTTGCCAGAAAAACACGCGAGCAAACGCCTCAACCGGCTCCTCGACCAGGGATGCAAAGGCGGTAAATTACCCGGTAAACTTACGGTAAATTACGGTAAGTAACCGTAATTTACCGGAGAGCCGAAAAATCGGTAATTAACGGTAAAATTCAAATTTTATAGGTATTTTGCCTCATATACACTTTCAATTCCCAATCTCAATGATAAAACAGCTTAATTAAAAACACTTTAACAAATTTTCTGAAAAAGCCAACCCACTATGGGCCTGATAATGACCTACGTGAGTAGGAGTGGGAACACGGTCGGGCGGTGACACCCTGGTTCTGCTGCAATGCTTTGATTTAAAACTGCCGCCATCTCGTGCCAGTGCCTCTACTGCCTCGGGAGCGTTCCTTCTCACTCGAAGTGGAGAGTGAAGGAAATACCTAGTCTCGTCGTCTCAATCTCCACTGCTGTGCTCCGTCTCGACGACTTTTAGTGTGTCAAACAACATCTCCTCCCAAGCGCACTCGGCGTGTGTAGCATCTAGCTCTTTGCATCATAATTTGTGTTTTTTGTCTTTTTGTGATTGATTCTCTGATCTGATACCAGAAAAAAAAATTCTCTTAAACTTTCAATAGATTTCATCATTAGTATTACACAAAAAAACATATGTTTCCTACTTCGTTTCAACAAAATCGCAAAAATATAGCACATATAATTAAAAAATGAAATTTACCGTTTTTTACCAAAATTACCGGTAATTTACGGTAATTTACCGTTTTTTACGTAATTTTGAAAATTACCGGTAATTTTGCATCCCTATCCTCGACAAAGAATTGGAGTAGCAAGGAGTCCTGGTTCTCCAGACTGATGCTGCGGTCAGTTTGCAAATATCGCAGCGGGATAATATGTAGCGTGAGAACAGACATTAAGCCCCAAGGATGTTTGGTTGCAGGGAATGCGTAATCCTCCTGCCCACGCATGCGGAACGACTTTGTATATCTGTTTGGCGGCCGATGTAAAAAAAAAAAAAAAAAAAAAAAAAAAAAACGGGTCACGTTTACAATACAGGCTATCTGAAAATCTTCCATAGCTTAGATGAAGTAAAATAGTACTACTTCTTTGAACATAGGACTGCGGACTTCGATGCGAAACGAGCGTCCTGTTTTCCAGAGGGGCAGACCACCGACGACGGACGACCAATCAGAGGATCGGGTACGGTTGACCATGTGACCGTTCGTGACCCAGTTGCGATCCTCAAAGCCGAGGGGCAGGGGCGGCAGGGGCGGCGGAAGGGGACTCGAAGGTGAGCCTGACATAACCATACGCCCGGCTGGGCTCAAGCAGGGAGCACGAGCATGGGTGTTCTCCTCACTGCTCTCAGCCTATCCAAACCTTCAGAGTAATAACCATGCCAATCAGTCAACTATTTCGTGCTGACCATTAATTTAAATATGAACTTTTTAATGATGAACAGTGATGTAATGTACATCATAATTAAAATTTGTATCTACTCCCACTGCTTCCGCCCGAAGTCCTGCAATTTTCAGGCAACTACAGGAGGCGTCACAGGGTAGGCAACAGGTGACCCTTCAGCAAAAATTCTCGCGGAATCGGCCACCACGATCCTCGCGACCGACACACAAGGCGTCTGCTTGGCTACCCGCGGGACACGAAGTACGGTCTGGAAATGCTGACGTGGCCCCTTGCCTGCAATGTGACGCAGCTGGGCGGGGCGGGGTGGGGCGGGGCGGGGTGGAGCGGGGTTCCGGGTAGGGGCCCGCGCCGCGCCCCGCCCCGGCCCCGCGCTCGCAGACCGCGAGCAGAGCCCCGACGCACGGCTTCAACTTCAACTTCCAATTCAAGTGGGGCTTATAACGACAGCGGCTCAGACTGAACCGCGGGCGTAAACCAACGCCACCAGTGACTTAGACAAAGCCCCGACCCCGACCATTCCTCGCGAACCGACAGGAGAGCGATATTCGACACTGTCAGAAAAAAAAGCACGTTAAGGTACGATCATTTACTGGTCAAGTCCTTGCCTGCTCTGATTGTACTTGGCTAGTACGGTTTTTTGAGGTACGAAGTACAGAAATCACAAGATAAATCTGGAATACTTCGTGCCTCAAAAAACCGTACTAGCCAAGTACAATCAGAGCAGGCAAGGACTTGACCAGTAAATGATCGTACCTTTGGTGTGCTTTGGTACGATTTTTCTGACAATGGAGAGCGCGCAAACGCAGTCCTCGTTTCCATTTGGACTGCCAGATGCCACCGCCGCTGCCATCGCGGTACTCGAGCAGGCCGTCACGCGGGTCGGGCCCCGCACCCGGGCTGCGCTCGAAAGAAAGAGACGGGTGCAAACGGGACGCTCCACCACGGTATCTCGCCCGGGTTGTATGTCGTTTGCGGCGCTAATCCCCCAGGTCAGAAAAGTCGAGTTGCGATTGCGGCGCGCCCGGGAGTCATATGCATCGTTTGCGGCGTGCGATGGGAAAAACCGAGGGAAGAAAGAGAAATCTCTCTCCAGGCTGCGTGCGGGCGCACGTGTCGATTGCGGCGCTGGAGGAGGGAAGAGGCTGCTGACTTGCACCGAGCCACCTATGGCGAGGCGAGGGGGGAGGCAGGGGCATCTCTCTGAGATAACGTGTGTACGATTTTGTGCCTAATAACGTAGTGAAACTGCACAAAAGTGCACTTTTACTTCTTTACTTTGGAAAGAAATCGTACACATGTTGCGTATGCAGGGATTCGTAATCAATTAGGAACTAAACTGTCCCTAGTATTTTAGTGTGTATTATTATACTTATTCAGTGAGAGAGACGCCCCTCCCCTTCGGTGCCTACAGCGAGCGGCCGCCTGCTCCCTCCCTCACCTCCAGCGCCGCAATCGACACATCCACGGTGCCGTACGCAGTCAGGAGAGAAATTTCTCTTTCTTCCCTCGGTTTTTCCGCGCCCGCGCCGCAAACGCAAATCCGGGCCCTCGGCCCTGCCGCAATCGCAACTCGACCCTTCTGACCTGGGGGATTAGTGCCGCAAACGACAATATGCCCTCGCCCGCACTTATACCGTTTTCAGACGCAGTTGAGGTCCCGTCGCGTAACCGAATGAAAACTGTGACGCGGCGCGCCGGTCATTTCGGTAGAACATGGTGGCCGTCCCAGCCGAGGCCAACGAGAGCTTGGCGAGGGACCGCAGCGCGAGCGAGCGCCTGGTCAAAGGCGGCGCCCACTACCGCCCGCCGCGCCCCGCCCGCCCCGCGCCCGCCCCGCGCTCGTAACGGTGTGCTCAGCTGACCACTATCGCGCCACGACCCGACCCGACCCGACGCGACGCGACCCGCGAGCCTGGCCTCGCGGTCCGGTGCGTTGCGGTGTAGCGGCCCACCCCGCCGCGTCCTGTAGGCTGATTCCGCAAATCGGTCAATGGGAGGTAGACGCTGTCCTCTCTCTCCCACCCAATGGCAGGGCCTCATGAGTGCGACCGGGACAGGGAGGTATGAAAGGTCCCATGCGGAATCAGTCTACTGTCCCGCCCTACGCCCTGCCCTGCCCTGCCCTGCCCAGCCCTGGCCGACGACCACCCCGAGTCACTTGCGATGCGCCGCGTCTGACTGGTGGTTGTGATCGATAAACGGCGCGCCGGCTGGCCGGCTGCCCCGCGCCGGCCCCGGCCGGTGCCAGCCACCCTCGCGGGAAACGTCAACAACCCCAGCTGGACTGCCCCCCGCCGCCTCCCAACATCCTTCAGTAGTGCCCTCTCCCCTGCTCCTTATGGGCGTGCCCCATGAGAGCGACAAGGAAAGACACGAAAATACTGAATCACCATACAGGGCCTCCGCAGCCTCTGCACGAGGTCGGCGTCGAGCACCGAGTCGAGCACGCGGTGTGCGAAAACTTCCCTGAGTTCGACGCGCCGAGCGGATACTCTCCGCGCACCCTTATCAAAACACGGCGGGTTCGGGATACGGTAGCTATCGGCGTCTGGCGACAGTTGTCGCCTGACCGGAAGCCGCGGGGCGGGAGTCCGCTGACACGCACCGCTCCCCGCCGCTGCCCGCCGCTGCCCCCGCGCCGCGGAGCGCGCCGCGCACAGGGCAAGGTCCTGAACACGCGCGGCACCCGTTGGCTCGACTCGCCCCGCGAGCCGCCGCGTCGTCGGCGCGCACCAGGCCCCGGGGCTGATCCGCGTCCTCTTCATGTCCCTCCTCCTCCTCCTCCTCCTCCTCCTCCACCTCCTCTTCCTCCTCCTGCTGCTGTCTGCTCCACAAGGCCGGTCCGCGCGCGCCAGCGTGCCTCTCAGAGCCTCGTCGCCGTCCTTGGCGAGGAGAGTCTTGGCGCGCGCGGCGCCACTGGGCCTGAGCCCCGCACCGCAACGCACCGCACTGCCGCGGGTCATTGCACGCCGCGGCCCGGCGCCCTCGCCGCCCAAAACACTGGACGACACACACCTACACTGAGGGGGGCATTCACAGGCGACACGCACTACTTGAACTGCGGCCGCGCTCTTCGTCACGGTGTCCGTGACGCACAGGCCATCATCTCTCTCGGACGTTGGTCACGTTCGCGACACGTTCGTCACGTCGCGGTCGAGTCACGCCGCTGTGACACCCGGTGCGTCGCGACGCTGTGGAGCCGAGCGGAGCCGAGCGGAGCCGTGCGGAGCCGTGCGGGCCGTGCCGAGCCGAGCGCAGCGGGCCACACGGGGCACACTGAGGAGGGCTGAGCGTGGAGCGTGGCACGGCCGGCACGGCGCGGAGCGGAGCGGAGCGGAGCGGGCCCCGCCGGCCCCGCCACGCCGCAGCTACGCCCCTCTCCCTCTCCCCGGCCCGGCCCCGCCCCGGCCCCAGCCTGGCCCCGGCCCCCTCGAGACTCACCGGGCCGCAAAGCGTTTGCCTGGCGTCGGGGGGGCCGTGCCGTGCAGCCGCCGCCGCCGCCGCGCCGCCCGTCCCCCCGCGCACAACACCTATGGAGGTGGGGGCCACGGGGCCCGCGCCGGGCCGGGCCGGGCCGGGCACTGGCACGGGGAGGACACGGCCGACGCGACGCGACGCGACGTCAGCTGTAGGGATACCCGGCCCGGCCTCTCCTCTCGTGAATAAACACCAGGGAGACACGCTGGGCTGCAGTGTGATTCCGAACAGCCTTCAGTATGAGGTATCTTCTCTCTTGCTCCTTACGGCCGCGCCCCCCACGAGTGCGACAAGGGCGGATAGAGAGAAGAAACCACTGTGCGGAATCACCTTCCTGAGCTCTGAGGTACGGAGGCGGGAGAACAGAACCCCTGGTGCGGCTGCGGCGAGCATCACTGATTTCCTCAACGTCGCGTTTGAGCGGGAGATAGGGGTATTTCCTGCTGTTGGAGAGAGCCTCGTCCTACGGCCACCTGTTGTTGAGGTTCTAGACCAACGTTGAGTAGCATTCCCAGACAACGATCAGTTACAGAGAAGGTTAAGGAAGCAACGTCGCATGGCGAAGTCCTCAAACAAGCTTCCGCAACGAGCATGGCTGAAGGTAGGCTTTATGCGAGGGGGCCTCCACTGCTCATTTAGAGGAACACCGGATTGCCGAGATTGCCGGATTGCTAGCGTAACGTTTGGGATACTTTAGCGTTGAACGCCTGTAAATAGGCAAAATGCTCTTCCTTGCTCCTGTATGTAGGCAAAAAGCATGAATTTGATGGTAGTTTGTTAAAGATTGGCGTCGTAATCGCTGTCGGATTGCCGGGGTGAGGAACACTGGATTGCCGGAGTGGAGGCCCCCTCGGCTTTATGACGTTTATTGAGTGAGGCTAAATATCTGATGACTTCTATTTGCGTACACTCGCCTCTGATATGACAGCGAGGCGATAAGCCAAAAGAATATATAGCTCCCATCAGTACCTGAGATCGTTCATATCCTTGGAGCCAAAGACTGGGCCGTAGTACGTACTGTTCACATCGAGGGGCCCTCAACTCACCCAAAATTTGTACACATGATTTCAGGATTTCACATGATTTTACCTCTTATAATTGAAAGAAATAATTCGTAAAGTAAATACAAGCGTATTTTGAGCTTTATGAGCCCAAAATACGTACTCAAAACAATTTTTTTCGTCAATAGATCCACATTTTTTGACAATGATTTCAAAGATATCAGCGATTGTGTACACATGATTTCAGGAGTTGAGGCCCCCTCGGTTCAGATTAGTATCTATCACATTGGCGACCAATAGCACCTTTCAGAAGTGGGTCTGAAACGGTCGGAAAGGCCTTTCACATCGAACGATACCATAAAACGTGCGGATGCAATACTATGCATAATTATTACTATCAGCAAAATGCATTGCCGTGAAATAATCGTTTGAATGTTATTCTTGCACTTTTTAAAAACTTCGGAAGGTTTTCATGTTAAGCGCTAAGGAGTCTAAACTGTTTACTGACACGCAAAGCGGAGCGCAGATATACCTGCCATTCCTCCCGTACTTCCCGCCGTTACTGGGTGAGACGTAGCACGAGAGGTGCGCGGGCGAGCCTTTGGGGTTCAGCTCGGGGAGGAGGGTGGCGGGTGGCTAGCTCGCGGATCTTACACGCAATCCAACAACTCTCAGGAACAACAATAATTTTGATCGACCTGCTCATTTTTTTCCCCGTATGCGAAGTGGAGGTTTCATTCGATCTCAGAAAGGACATTTTGCGCCAAGTCGAGGTTCATGGTGACACGAATAGGGTATTTCACGTTATTCAAACCGGATCCATAGAAGAGAAGTATTGCTTCCTGATTTGTTTCCTCATTGATGCCGATTTGCTTACGCCAACAAAGTTCTCGGGCACGCCACTAGGGCGATCGCAGACCTGGCGGACGGTCCAAGAACTTCGACGGCGTCAGCCAATCAGCGTCAAGGAGGAAACCAGTCAGGTAGCAATACTTTTCTTCTTTGGATCCGGTTTAAATAAAGTGAAACGTCCTATTGACCCGTAATGAGTAACACAATCCCCGGACGCTTCTCCTTACCTTACAGCCGCATCTTCTGTGTCCATCGTCCAGCGTGGCCACCTGCAACAACACCAAGGACAAGGCTGCGTCAGTACACGTGCATCAGGATGGCATACAGGCGGCTCTGTTGGCTCCAGTTCCTCCCCATGCGGCTTTAATTATTCACACCCGCGCTGACTCCGCACCGCACGCCACCGATTGATCACAGACCGCAGCGCAGCGGAGGCCGAGCTGCCGCCCGCGCCGTAGGCAAACCATCAGTCAGCAAAGCTGGTTGTATTGATAGCCGGCAGGGGTCCGGCTCGACCGCCGCCGCCGCGGCGAGGCACGGAGAGGGGTGCTAAGCTGGCCACAGCGCGCGAACCCCCGGGCCGTTCGAAGCAGCGGCAGCGGCACACGGAACGTCAAACCGCATGGCAACTGTACAGGTGTATCGCAATGTGTAAGCGACTAACATGTTTTATCTAAGTTCTTTTTAAAGTTGCAAATCTAGGATTTTTTTTTCCTAGACAAACCCTGCCTACTAGGCAACCTGCCACAAAGTGGTGTCCGAATGTTGCCTAGTAGACAGAGTTTGTCTAGGAAAAATTTCCTAGATTTGCAACTCCAATCTTGGGAATGAGTAAAACAGTCCCTGATTTTATCACTTTTCTGTTTCAAAAAAAAAACAAACAAAAAAAAACCAGGGAGATGACATTCCGTGCAACTGTACAGTGTCCCGTGTTCTCAACTCTTTTTTCTATCGTCAATGCAGATCACGAGCGGCGACGTGGAAAGTAGACATGCTTTATTCGTTTCGCGGACATTAAGGGTGCCTGCTGCAGCGCGGGCGTCGAGCGTCGAGGTGAGAGCGGTAAGGGGGGCGGATGCACCCGCCCCGCCCCGCGCCAACGAGGGGCGGCTGAGTGACGTCACGTTGTGCCGCCAGACAATGGGGGATCACCGCGCGCGCCGCACGTCCGCTCCCCCCCCCCCCCGGTCCCGCGAGGAGGGGTATTAGGCCCGCGCCCCCAGGCTCAGGCTCCATGCAAAAGAGGGCTGGCTCTAGGCCGCTTTGGGCTGCACTTGTGTCAGATCCAAGTCAGGTGTGCATAGAACCTTATCCACTGACAAAGTACCGTATCTATGCTCTCAAAGTGGAAAGGGGCACATGACAAACTAAAGTCATTCTTTAAACAAGAAAAAGGGGGGGGGGGGACAGAAACTATTTTCTTCCTTTTTTCTCTGCTAGAATTTGGTTTGTTGGAGGATTCGCTCGATGTCTAAGAGCGCGTTATCACTCGCCTCAGCGCCTCAGCTATGTTCAGTACAGTGCTCATTCCTTTCACCTCATTCCTCAAAACTTACTTACGAGGGAGATAAACGCAATCATTAAAAGGACAATGACGGTGAAAAATGGGACACGTGCTATGGCGGCAGAGGCGAAATTTTTGTCCCCAAGCGCACATGGAGAATAAGGGTCCTTTGAAGGCGAGAAAGCATTTAGTTTCTGGCCCATTTTTTCATGTGATATATCATACAATCCTTTATGAGCTCATTTATTTATTTTTTAGTATATATATTTTTTAAAAAAATGAACCGAACATCCGCTCAAGAAGACCAGCGGCGCGGCCTTACCTGCTGGTAGGTGGGGTTGGTGCCGGTACTCGTCATGCTGCCGGAGCGTGCTTAATCCACGTGGTTCTCTGGGGGCTCGTGTCAGCGAGCGGCGCGGGGCGGGGCGGGGCGGGGCGGCGCGGGGCGGGGCGCACTCACGGGGGTGGCGGTGGAGGTACCATGGGGCGCGGCGGCCGGCCTCGAGCACCACGCGCGCGCGCGACACGACGCGACGCCTCGCTCACGCCCTTCACGATGCGGACCAGCGCGGCGACGCCTGCTGGGCGGGGACGTCTGCCGTCGCGCTACTACTGGACCGGACCGCGGCGGCGCTCGGCGTCGCGACGCTCAGCCCGCCCGCCACCCGGCCCGGCCCGGCCCGGCCCGGCGCCGCGGCGCGCGGCCCACGTGACCGGCGGCAGGCGGAGCCCTGGGCCGGGCCGAGCCGCTCGAGGTCGAGGAGATGGTCGGGGACGAGGCCAGGGCCTCGGGGGTGCGGGGCGGGGGGTGCTCGGGGCGGGGGGGGGAGGGGGGCAACCGCTGCAGTCCAGTACCGCACCCGAGGGGCGCTCTCTCGCACCCCCCATCCCCGTCCTGGTCGCACTCGTCGGGAACACCGTACCGTCACACCGTCACCCCTAACCACCTGCTTGGGTTCCACCAGTTCCACCCTGGGTGCGACAAGGACGGAGCACCGGGAAAATGGTTTCCCTGATTCGAGGACAAAGGGAGCAGTTCACTTGTGCGTTTTAAGACCGGCGCCCTTACTGCAATGTCCTGTTCACTTTGATTTGAGGTGGGCGCCCTTAAAAGAAGGAATAAAATATTCTGTGTGCTTGAACAAGATAGATTTGACATTTTATTAAGGCCGACGGCCTGATTTCAAGGATTCAATTTTCCGGATGAGGAACGCGAGCGATCCTCGGAGTAAGTCGAGGAGTCGCAGCTGCCTGCCGGCGGGGCTGGAGGGAAGGTAGCGCGGCGACCACGAGTCTCACAGGGCGGCACGCGGCCGCCAGTGAGCAGCAAGCGTGCCCCCCTCGCTCACTGTGCATACACATTGGTAGTTTGACTTCATCATCAACGTCATCACATCACAGCCCTGCAACAACAACGGCCCGCCTGCGGAGCGGACGCATGCGGTGCCGCATGGCTTTGGACCTCGTGGTGGGGCGGGGCGGGGCGGGGAACCACCGGGCACCGGGCGGGCACCACCCCTCTCGCTGTGGAGCCCAGGTCCAGGTGAGGCGTGGAGGGGGAGCGGAGCGGTATCGAGGAGCATATGGAAAAGCGCGAAGCGAAGCGAGCGAAGGCACCACTTCTCTGCGGGCTTCACCGTAACAGTGCGAAAATTTCGCGGCCTACTTGAACGACGAGGCGTAGTTTTGGCACGACGGATGTCTCCCCCCCTTCCAAATCTCAGGCGGGTGCTGTCAATTTTCTGGTGCTGTACATTGTAATCGACGTGATCGTGTTGAACCATATATATAGCGGGTGCGAGCTGTCACACACAGGGGGAGGCGGCACGGGACAAGATTGTCCCGCCCTGCTGTACAACATCGAGTACGTCTTTATCAGGACGGACGGGTGGAGAGAATTGGGAGGGGGAGGGGGTCTGGTCGGTGTGTGTTCTCTTTCGCCGACTCGCTCTTTCCATCTCTCACAGGCCGGGCCGACCAGGCCGACCCAGCGCTTCAATAAGCGTCCTAATCAGTCTGCCCCGCCGCTGGTAGCTGGCTCACTGCGCCCCGCCGCGCCCCGCGTCCTTAGGCATGCGCCATGCGGGCAACAAGAGCAATATAATAGATTGCTTCGCATGCGGCGAAACAGACTAGATCGGGACGGGCGGCGCGCGGCGCCTCGTCTGTCCCTCTGATATCCGTGCGGGCAGAGGCGCACCGCCTCTGCATCGAGCCCCGAGGACCTTGGCCCCGACGGGGTGAGTGCCTCTGCGACAGCGACCAGAGGACCGTCGTACAACCTTAGAATGAGCCGCCTGGTCGCGACGAGCCCAGCGCAGCCCCGGGCCCGGGGGCAGGGCAGGGCAGGGCAGGGCAGGGCAGGGCAGGGCAGGGCAGGGCAGGGCAGGGCAGGGCAGGGCAGGGCAGGGAGGCGCGCTGCGCGACAGATGCAGGGCCTGACTTAGCAACCCCGGGACAAGACGAGTGGGGCCTCGCGCCTCGCGCCTCGCCCTCGTGGCGCTCCCAGGCGCTCCCTAATCCCCGGGGCCACCCGGGCCGGGCCCAGCGCGCTGCGTAATCCCACGCGACGGGCGAGATAACCCGGCGAGTCGGCGGTCGGCACGCCGGGCCGGGCCGGGCCGGGCACACCTCACCTCACCTCACCTCGGCGCACCTCAACTCCGACCGGTCACCGGTCATCCGACCCCGGTCGACATCCCCTGGGCCCTGGGGAAGGTTCCAGACAAGCACGATAGCCTCGTCGCGAATACTTACACGCTAAAGCTATGGGGCGGCATAGTGACTGCTGAATGAAAAAAATGCCATCTTATCATGACAAAGGCGGCAGGGGCTTAGGCGCGTGAGCGAACTGATCAGAGCAAGGAGCACCACACCAGCCATCGGCAGCGGCGAGAGCGGCGGCCGTGACTGACGCCTGGCCCTGAGACGGACCGGGCATCGAAACAGCTGATCATAAAACCAAGCCAAATAGAGCACTCGAGCGCCCTGCCCTGCCCCGCCCTGCCCTGCCCCGCCCTGCCCCGGGCGGGATGCACGGACACTTTCACGGTGATAAGCCTGCTGACTATCATCGGACTGCATGGTCCCGGCCGGGCCGGGCCGAGCGCGGTGCAAACTGGGTCACAAGTACAGGACCGAAAGCCGCCGCCGTGACCTCCGTCGTGAGGCCAAGCACCCTGATGATTTTGATTACTGGAAAGCAGTCTCGTTCGCCGCCCTCACTGCCAACATCTCGCTTTGACACGAGCGTACAAGCTGCGGGCCAAGACACTGAGCTCAAATAACGTTACAGAAAAGGAGCTCTCCATTTGAGTTGAAGGACTCGGCAAGACTACACGCTCCCGGATGCTGGACGGGATCAGTGTTGCGATGCAGTGGCGGATCCAGAGCCAGCCTTTGGGGGGGGGGGGGGCAAAGTAGTACTTTTTGCCTACTTACAGGGGCAAAGTATTACTTTTTGCCTACCTTTCAGGCGGCTACCGAGGAGCCATGGGGGGGGGGGGGAGGCCTGTCGCCCCCCCCCCTGGATCCGCGCATGTTGCGATGAAAGCAGGCAAAACTCCCCACAAATACACTTGTGTGAGGCAGAGGAGTATCTCCCCCTGCCCAAACACGTGCGACTACCCTTTGCCTAGTAGGCAGGTGGAGATAACTATCTGCCTCACACAGGTGATATCGTGGGAAGTTTCGCCTCCACTCATCACCACGCGTTGGACGGGACGCACCGAGGCATGGGCGCGTGGAGGCGCCTGGCAGGTAGGCACCAGCCCGGCCGCCGAGCACCCGTGTGTGCATCCCGGCATGTTGCCTACCCAGCCGGGCGCGCCGGGCTGACCACCTGCCACCTGCTCTAAAGCCTCGCGGGTCAGCCTGTGGGGTGATTCTGCTCTTTCCCTCTCGAGCGGACAAGGGGCACGGCCATGAAGAGCAGGAGAGAGGACACTAGAAAACGGTATTCGGAATCGCCTAGCTGGTCTCTGGGGGGAAGCGGCATTCCAATGGCTGGCGACTGCTAGCGGCAGGGGAGCAGGGCGGGGCAGGGCGGGGCAGGGCGAGGGTCAGGGTCAAGACTGAGGGATCCTTCTATTACGTTACAGAATTCGTTTTGGAGCCCTGCCGGCCCTGCCGTGCGCCGTGACGGGGACGGAAGCAAGTCGATCGCCTCTCCCCCCCCCCACCCCACCCCCTGCTCACCGCCGGCCCCAGTGGCCCCACCTCGCATGCAGGGAGCACCGGTGGAGCGCACGCTGAGGACCTGCTCAATCCCCTTCGTGTCTCAGGGGCGGACGGGCCGAGGGGGCAGGATGGGACTGGCGAGAGAGTGCAGGTAGACTGCCCGCGGGCGGGCCGGGGGACGGGGTGGGACTGCCGGGAGAGTGCAGGTAGACTGCCCGCGGGCGGGCCGGGGGACGGGGTGGGACTGGGTGGGACTGCCGGGAGAGTGCAGGTAGACTGCCCGCGGGCGGGCCGGGGGACGGGGTGGGACTGCCGGGAGAGTGCAGGTAGACTGCCCGCGGGCGGGCCGGGGGACGGGGTGGGACTGCCGAGAGAGTGCAGGTAGACTCAAGGGGCGGCCAACTCATGTATTTCTGTGTACACTTGCCTTGTATTTCTTGTATTTCTAATGTATTTTTCGGCATTTTTCTCGTATTTTTGTTGAGTATTTCTATGTATTTCTGTGTATTGTAGAGCATTTCCTAGTATTTTTTGTGTATTTCTAGAAATACATAGGTATTTCTGTGTACAAGTATTTTTCGAGTTGGCCGCCCCTCGGGTAGACTGCCCGCGGGCGGGCCGGGGGACGGGGTGGGACTGGGTGGGACTGCCGGGAGAGTGCAGGTAGACTGCCCGCGGGCGGGCCGGGGGACGGGGTGGGACTGCCGAGAGAGTGCAGGTAGACCGAGGGGTAAACAACTCTGAATTTGGTGTACAAATTTCGTGAATTAGAATTGAATTTGTCTGAATTAAATTGAATTCGTTTTGAATTAGCTTAGAATTTTTTGAATTTATTGCGAATTTTTTGAAATTAATGTGAATTTGTTGTGAATTTACTTCAATTCGTTTTGAATTCGCTTGAATTTGTTTTGAATTAGTTTTGAATTCGCGTGAATTAGTTTGAATTAGTTTGAATTTTGAATTAGTGGTGTACATCAAAATTCGGAGTTATTTACCCCTCGAGGTAGACTGCCGGCGGGTGCGACCGAGTCACAAGTAAGCACTAGAGAGACAGTAAGAACCACAAACATGGAGTCTCCTCGATCCCCCCCCCCTCCCCCCCGGGGCACGGGTGACGTAACTTGACTACCCTCTGTCTCTTTGCCCGGACCAGGCCGGCCCCAGCTAGCGGCGGGAGGTGCGCCCGAGGGGTGCGTAACTTCGAAAATCTGTGTTCACCTTCTCGAGCAATGTGTTTCCAATCCGCTCCAATCTTCCCAATCCCACCCAACCCCTTTGAATCCCTCCAATTCCACCAATCCTGAATCTCCAAAAATCTCTTCCAATCCTAAATAATCTCCCTCAAATCCCATTAAAATCTCTTCAAATCTTCTCTAATCCCACTCCAATCCAGCCCACTCCCATTAAATTCAAATTTTCGAAACAATCTCGAATGCACTTTGCGTGGTACGCAGATCTCGATAGTCGATTCCCTTCCGTTCTCATAGTCCACGAAACCGTCGAATCCCTCAAATAATTGTCGAATTGCCAATCCCGAACCAATCCCTTCCCATCCCGAACCAATCCTATCCAATCCCTTCCAATCTTTTCCATCCTTTGCAATGTTTCAAAATCTTCGTCAATCTCGCCCAATCTCTAGAATATCGTTTCAAATCCCACAAATCCTTTTAAATCTTTTCAGATTCCAATCCCGATGCACAACTTTTCGAATAAGTTATGCACCCTTCTCGGGTGCGCCCCGCTTCCCCGCGGGCCTCCTGGCCTGGCTCAGTGACCCACAGGCGTGAGCGCAGGCCGCAGGCCCGGACATGTGACGTGACGTGACGTGACGTGACGACCACCGACACGGACACCGAGAGGAGAGGAGAGGAGAGGAGAGGAGAGGAGAGGAGAGGAGAGGAGAGGAGAGGAGAGGAGAGGAGAGGAGAGGAGAGGAGAGGAGAGGAGCGGGTCATTTGCTGCCCTGCCCTGCCCTGCCCTGCCCTGCCCTGCCCTGCCCTGCCCTGCCCTGCCCTGCCCTGCCCTGCCCTGCCCTGCCCTGCCCTGCCCTGCCCTGCCCTGCCCTGCCCTGCCCTGCCTGCCCTGCCCTGCCCTGCCCTGCCCTGCCCTGCCCTGCCCTGCCCTGCCCTGCCCTGCCCTGCCCTGCCCTGCCCTGCCCTGCCTGCCCTGCCCTGCCCTGCCCTGCCCTGCCCTGCCCTGCCCTGCCCTGCCCTGCCCTGCCCTGCCCTGCCCTGCCCTGCCCTGCCCTGCCCTGCCCTGCCCTGCCCTGCCCTGCCCTGCCCTGCCCTGCCCTGCCCTGCCCTGCCCTGCCCTGCCCTGCCCTGCCCTGCCCTGCCCTGCCCTGCCCTGCCCTGCCCTGCCCTGCCCTGCCCTGCCCTGCCCTGCCCTGCCCTGCCCTGCCCTGCCCTGCCCTGCCCTGCCCTGCCTGCCCTGCCCTGCCCTGCCCTGCCCTGCCCTGCCCTGCCCTGCCCTGCCCTGCCCTGCCCTGCCCTGCCCTGCCCTGCCCTGCCCTGCCCTGCCCTGCCCTGCCCTGCCCTGCCCTGCCCTGCCCTGCCCTGCCCTGCCCTGCCCTGCCCTGCCCTGCCCTGCCCTGCCCTGCCCTGCCCTGCCCTGCCTGCCCTGCCCTGCCCTGCCCTGCCCTGCCCTGCCCTGCCCTGCCCTGCCCTGCCCTGCCCTGCCCTGCCCTGCCCTGCCCTGCCCTGCCCTGCCCTGCCCTGCCCTGCCCTGCCCTGCCCTGCCCTGCCCTGCCCTGCCCTGCCCTGCCCTGCCCTGCCCTGCCCTGCCCTGCCCTGCCCTGCCCTGCCCTGCCCTGCCCTGCCCTGCCCTGCCCTGCCCTGCCCTGCCCTGCCCTGCCCTGCCCTGCCCTGGCTTGCCCTGCCCTGCCCTGCCCGGCCCTGCCCTGCCCTGCCCTGCCCTGCCCTGCCCGGCCGGACTTCTGACCCTGTCAGGTCAGGGCACGGCAGGAGAGCACCGAGCACCGGTCCGCGGCGTCCCGACCCCGACCAGGTCGGCCCCAGGAGGTGCTCCGCCGTGCTCCGCGGTGCTCCGCCCGCCTCCCTATTCTTTGTTCGCGATACCAAAGCCGGAGCGCGCGGCCCAACAGGCAAAGTCTTTGTCTCGTGTGATGGGCTGAAGGCAAGGCTGAAGGCTTCACCAGCACCTTACACAACACTTTCACTGATGACGAGGTAATTCGAACTATCGGGTTCGTTAAGGCAAGGACTCTACCCTCCGATCAGAAAAAATAAAATAAAAATGAATTACCTCCGTCGGAGACAGGTAGGCGAAATGAGAAAAGTCCACCTCCCCCTGCAACTCACCCGGTAGTGCAAAATGGTGCTAATGCACTGGATTCAACTCGACGCCTCGCAAAGCCCCACGGGTTTACCCGCCTGCCGGTCCGCGTGACCCCGCTCACCCCCGGAGAGCTCACCGTGTCCCGGCGAGGGAAGGCGGCAATGGCGCTGGCGCGCGCGTACAGCTCCTCCTTGAAGCGCTGGGCGTCGTCCTCGTCGTCCTGGGCGTCGTCGCCCTGCCCGGACTCCTCGGCGGGGTCCCTGCTCGAGGCGGGCCCCATGTCCCGAGCCTGCAGCCCGAGCCTGCTCCAGCTCAACGCGCAGCACGGGGTGCGGCGGGGCGGGGCGGGGCGGGGCGGGGCGGGGCGGGGCGGTGGGCCTGCCCGCCGTCCGGCCACAGCGCGACTGGGTGTGCTGCACGGAGCGGGCGGCGGGCCAAGTCCCTTTCACTGGGAGCCCACCCCCACCCCACCAGCTGACACGGCCGAGCCGAGCCGAGCCAACCCTCAGCGTCAAAGGGGTGGGCCATGGGGGTGGCGGCGCGGCCGGGCTAGGGCCGGGGTGGGCTGGGGTGGGCCGGGGTGGGGGCCGGGCTGCCACCTTGCCGCGCCCGGGACCGGCTCGCCCCGTCGCCGTCGATCAATACCGGTCTGCCCTGCCCGGCCCGGCCCGGCCCGGCCCAGCCCAGCCCAGCCGCCCGCCCGACGCACCAGTCCTGGGAAGCCCAGGCTAGCCCAGCACCAGCACCAGCCCCTGCTGCGGGAGTCTGTTGCGCGGGGTTGGGGCAGCCTCAACACTAGTGCGAGGGCTCACTCTGACTTTGTCAATAATTTCTCCATCGATCAATCGAGATTCAGGAAGGAAAGGGAGGGAAGGGAAACTCACAAACTGTGAGGTGTAACAACGTAACTGAACTTTCAAAATGCATACCCTAAAATAGCAGGTCTTCCATGATGAACGTGAATACATTCAGTGTGATGGCAAACCTTTCATTACATGAGGAATGAGATACTAGGCCATGTATTACAACTGGAAAAACAATGTCAATGGCGCATTGTCAGTGCTCAGGGTTTAGTATGATGCCAGTAAGTTAGGCAAGCACTTCATTTTGTACGCCTTCATTTTATTTACAAATAAATAATAATACATACCAGGGAGATGATTGTCCCTATGCTGCAGTATTTGTGTGTTTAGTCCAGGCTAAGGGACTGCATTCGACAAATTACTTCTTCCCTATCTTCCACAGGCATTTGATCTCCAAGTAAAAAGTTAAGAGCAATTGAACTTGAAATCTGTGGGTGGTGATATTGTTTTGCCTCCTTGTACATTTCCCACAATGCCAAACTTTCCTCAAATTTTTCAGTTTCCAAAAGAGTGTGCATAAAATAAAGAATTACTTCAGGATCATCTGCACATCAATACAAGGACATTTTTAAGTGAAGGAAATCAGGTCGCATTGGTTTGAATGTCACAAACTCTTACCATTTTTCCAGTGAAGAGCTCTTTGAAAACAAGCAACTGCATCATCTGCAAACTTTCTTTTAATATTGACTAGGGCTTTTTGTAAATACACCCTTGCAAGCAAAGCCCTACACATAAGCACCAGTTCTTTATGGTCTTCCGTTTCACTATATTTATCAATGAGACTCTGAAGTAATTTTGCACACCTACAAAGATATTTGTATATAAAATTGGATGTTTCAAAACTGAACTGATACTAGGTCTAAAAACAAAGAAACAAAGAAATGAGAATACCTGTTCAACATGGCAGAAACATCACCAACACCATGGGACTCTTCAGCTCGAGCCAGTAAAAACAGGGCAATAACATCTTCTTCAACACAAGTAATTGCAAGAGGAGATGATCTACCTGGTAAAATTAAAAACAAACAAAAATACGTATCACAGAAAGATGACAGAGAAAATAACACAAAAATTCAGCACCTTGGTTGTCTATGTAAAAGTTTTATAAGCTTACCAAACTCTGGTTTGCTGGAAAAGAACTGAATGGCTGCTCCACAAACTTGCTGAGCATCATAAAGGCAGTTCGCTTCCAAAAAGGCAGCGGCAGTGTCATGTAAGAGCTCAGATAAATGCCACGAGTAAGTATTTTCTTGAAGAAAATCATGATTCATACTGGTAAAATGCAGAAGCTCCATTAACTTTTCAGCTGCTTCTTTAGGTTGCTGCAACAGTAGTTACCAGTTTCCATTGTTAATTTAAAAAATAAAATACACATGCTAGTTTTATTACACAGTATCAGTATTACATGAACAGAAAGGTGAGCTTTAGCAGAACACTTCAAAACTTCATCATAACTTATTTCTGGCTGAACATGCAAAACAAGAAGTATTCGATGTTCCATTGCTGCCAAAGGGGATAGCAGTTTTGGATACACAGATTGCTCTGTCGACAAATACTACAGAAAAACAAAAACATTAATAAAATAAGTAAAATGCAACTACAGCGTAATCCCTATATAACGTTTTCACTTATAATGTATCTCCAATAATAAGGTCTGATTTTTTGTGCATTCATTAGTCAGATAACATGACTCTCCACTTATGACATTGAAAAATCAAGGCAAAAGCAGAAACGTTGTAAAAGGATTCCTGTACATCAATTTTAATCTACCACATTTGTGTATCTTACCTCAGCTAGCAGGTCTAGCACCTCACACTGCTGCTTTTCTTTTCCAAGCTTTTCATAAACTTTTGAAATAAGATACGCACACAGAGGTATTTGAACTTCCTTGTGCTTAAATTCAACAGCCTGTAATGTCTCCAAGGCTGATGCAGACTTATTTTGAAGGTACAAAACTTGTCCTTTCAATAAATTTAGTCTGCTTTGCAGAAAGATGTTTGACATACAAAATGACGTTTTCTGGATATGATACAAACTTTTCTCTAGGCTCCCTTCTCTGAAGTATGCTAAAGCTGTCCAGTAGCATTCGCATAATTAGCATTTTTTATACAGAGCTTAAAACCTGAAGACAGAAATAAATGCTTCTATTTACCTGTCATGTAATGGACAAGGGCGGTAAAGTTCTCACTATCTTCAGAATTTGGGGGAACAAGTAGCTTGAGGTAGCTCAAGGCTTGTAAATCTTTGTCTACCGTCCTTCCTCGTAAGTAAATCAAAGCCATAACTATAACGTAGATTTCAGCTATGGCAATTAGTTTCACTTCACTCAAAAATTCACCAACATCAATCCAGCTAAATTTGACAATATTGCTCCCTATGGAGTTCCTTTCTGTGAAACATGAAAGACAAAAAGAGATACTTTTAAATAATTCATGTTAGGTCACAAAAGAGAGACAAATGAGCACGTACTATCAGATAAGTGGAATTTTATTTGAGGCAGTATATCAAAAAGTTTGCTTAAAGTACTAGCAAATTCCCCTAGGGGTTTATCAAAATGTCCTTCCTCATCAAGCCAATTCAGAAGTCCTAGTACTATAATTTCAACAGTTAGATAACAAACTGTTGGATTGAGTTTGATTAAACATGGTATAATAATACTGATGGCTTCAATAAAGTCAGTTTCTATTAATCCAGCAGAACGATGATTTAAATTCCAAACTCCTTGTGATTTTGACACTAAACAGAAGGGAGAGAACAACTAAAACAAGTGCACCAAAAATAACACATATTAAACATGTTAGAAAATTTAATGATGTAATTTACCAGCCTTTAGAGCAGAATATGCTATTTGTAAAGATTCTCGACAACATGAATGTTGTTGCAATGGATCCACTTTCATTACGCCCCACCGCATAGCATTCGAAGCAACACAGAGAACAACTTCTAAAGGGAGTTCGGAACATATGTGCTGACAAAATGTGATGTGAACTAGATCAATAATATCTTTATAGCTCTTTGCCCAGTCAGAAGAAGACTTCTCAACTTGGCAGCAGTCCCAGCTTTTACTCTGAAAGAAAATTAGAAATTTAAAAGATGTAAACATTCAAGTAAGTTATAGCATGAAGACACGACATACCAGCTGTTCGCAGACAAACTTGTTGTTTTCAAATATTATTCGAAGAGAGTGTTCGTCGTTATTTTTTGTTCCTTTCTTCAGTTCTTTGTGTAATACTTGTACACACTCCCCCCATTTCCCCGAAGAAAACAAGTCTCTCCAAGACAAATGTGATGACATTATGACAGGTTAAACAGGTTCGAAGTCACATGTCGAATTGTAGTGCAATGCTTTATGCTTCATCAAGCATTAATCTAGAAAGATAATCAAAAAGTCACAGCAGAAAATTCAAATACAGACCCTGCCCGGTAGCCGCGCGTGTTTTTGTTTGTTGTTGTTTTTTTTTAACCAAAACCAATACCAATAGTGCTCTTGCGGCTCTTGCTCGCACTTTGTTTTCTTTTGCTTCGAATACAGTTTAACCAAACCATTTCTCATAAAATAATAATATAATACAATACAAGATCAACCATTCCGTCTGAGGCAAAGCATTTGATTGAGAAAAGTTTGATGAATAAAGCAGAACCATCGAGCATTGCGTAACTTTTGCTAGGTGATTTTGGTGTATAGGACATTCGTTTAGGGTTGGCAGCAGTGTAACTCGTACGATACAGTCATGTACGCGGGCATTTTAACTGAAGAGGTATCTTTGACGGCCCTCATTAAGCCGGGGAGCAAATTCGACTCGCATCTCATTGCCGGGGGTCAGATTCGGCATTAGACTCACATGTGAGGTCGGTTAGCGAACTGGAATCCTGAGATTAGGTGTCGATTCCTGGGACTCACGGACATCAGTAGTGGGTAGGTCGATTTTCGCTACTCGAATCAAAGTGATTTAGGGGTTGTTTGTTGATCTTCCAATTCATCTTGCACCCCCTGTCTGGATGACAATTCGATAGATCCGATTTTGCCCTGCATTTTCCACCGGTCCGGAATCTGGCTACAGCGGACTCCATCCCCTGCACCCACCCCTCTGCGGAGAAATCGAGGTCTTCGGATTTGGTTTTTTATTAAACTGCAAATTCCTCTCCAAGCTTCGAAAGCCAACCCAGTGGGCTGGATTTTCTCCCAAATTTTTAAGGTTGCAAATCTAGGATTTTTTCCCCGAGACAAACCCTGCCTACTAGGCAACCTGCTACACAGTAGTGTCCGAATATTGCCTAGTAGGCAGGGTTTGTGTAGGAAAAATTTCCTACATTTGCAACTCCACAAATTTTCCACCCCCGGACTGGAAAACAAGCTTACCAGACACGTGGACCTTGACCTGGACCTGGACTGGAAAACAAGCCTGCCGCGCCCGGTCTATACCACTCCATTTTCCAGGATTGGAAAATGAGCCCGCCGGAGTAGGGCATTTTCTAATCCTGGACCGGAAAACGTGCCCAACGAACTCATCTCCCAGGTTTTTTTTTTTTTTTTTTTTTTTTTTTTTCACATACCCCAGCACAGTGAAAAGTCTACGAAGCATTGCTCGAAAGTCGAAAGTTTGGTGGTGCATTTTTCCATCGTTGTAAGGGGATAGGGAAAGAAGAGCACAGTGCAGGAAGATATTGTTTGATTAGGGATGTTTACTTTAACAAATACAACTGCCCTACAATTTTTTTTTTTTTTTACAAAAACAAAATCACAAGAGGAAAAATTTTGGCTCGCTCTCATATTCAAAAATCTTCATTTCTTTTCTCAAATCACTTTCTACGGAAATTTAATATGAATGAGGTATTTAACCGATACCTTAGCGGAAGCAAAATGAAGCCAAGGCTTCTCACCTCCGGTTACCTATCGGCTACAAACCAATTATTCATTATATTTTTGAACGATCCTTATGTGCTATGGTAACTTTGCTTCTTATATCTATATACAGAAAATAAAACTACATCACTCAGACTCACTCTCTCTTTCTCGCTCATACACACACTCATACACACAAAGGACTTACGTGAGCCACGCGTCCCGATCACTCAATCCGGGACGCGACATCCCCGCAAACAAACTCACGAAACAACGAAAATATTTTTAACAAATCTCAGCTAATGTAAATCACAAGGAATAATTACAAAATAATGACCATCAATATTATTTTGGCAGTTGGGGACTTTCGCAGTTTGCTCACATGCAGTACGAGGAGAACAACTTCATTACAGTTTCAGGTGTGTGCGCGATGCGCTTTATGGCTGGCACAAGGGGCGAGACAGTAAGAATAGGCTAAGAGCATAGGGTCTGCGCTAGCTTCACACGCCTTGCAGAGTACCCATTTGGCGAGGAACGAGCGTTAACTTCCCTCCACGCTCGACGACTTAGAGGGGGAGGGGGACACTGGTTTGTTGTCTTTGGGGCCTGCAGCAGCCTGCAGCAGCCTGCAGCAGCCTGCAGCCACATCAGTTGCCGCTGCTGCCCAGGCGCGCCCCCCGGGCCTGCGCCGCCTGCGCCGCCTGCAGGTACGCGTCCTCCTGCGCTTGAAGCAGTGCCTGCCGCTGGCGGCCGGACAGCCGGAGCTGCGGCGCCTCCGCCTGCTCCGGGACCACGATGGGGGCGAACCTCTGCGCCGCCTGCTGCGCCTGGTAGTCACCCGCAGCGCTCGACCGGTAGTACGCGGACGCGGTGGGGTCGCGGGCCTCGGGGACGGGCGAGACGTCGAAGCCGGCGTCGATGAGCTGCTGCAGGTCGGCCTGCGTGAGCGTCTTTGGGTTGGCGGGCAGGCGCACGACGGGCAGACCGGCCTGCTTCGGGACGCCGTCGGCGTCCTCTGCGCCGGCGGCCAGCAGCTGCTCCAGGGTCACCCTGGGCTGTTGCGGCGCGGCGGGCGCGCGCGCAACGGGGCTGGCGGTGGCTGTGGACACGTAGATGGAGGAGCGCGGCGTGGTGAGCTGGGGCCCGGGCCCGGGGGCGGGCACCCTGGCGGCGGCCGGCCTCGCGGTGGCGGCGGCCGCGGCGTAGCGCTGTGGCTGCCTGATGTACTGCACCTCCTCGGTGGGCTGCTGCTGCTGCAGCTGGTGCTGCTGCAGCTGCTGCTGAGCGGCGATCTGCTGGCGGGCCAGCGCCTGCTGCTCGGCCAGCTGCTGCACCTGCTGCAGGTACAGCGGGGACGGCTGCAGCACGCTGGGGGGCGGCTGCGGCCGGGGCTGCGGCTGCGGCGCCAGCTGCTGCAGCTGCTGCGGCGCGCGGGCGGGGTGCAGCGGCAGCGGGGGCGGGCCGCCGGGCGTGGTCTCGCGCAGGTACTGCTCCTCGGCCTGCGCCTGCGCCTGCTCCCTCTGCGCCAGCTGCAGCGGGGACTCCTGCACCTGCTGGGCGGCCAGCTGCGCCTGCAGCTGCTGCGGGCCCGGCTGCAGCAGGAAGCGCGGGCCCGGGGGCGGGGCGGTCTCCTGCTCCTGCTGGCGCTGGACGAATCTCAGCTCAGCCGGCGTCAGTTCCTGCATTCCAAATTAACAGTACATAGCACGCATAGCGAGTTAAGTTTTGTTTCTCCGTCACCGTTGTCGACGGCGGTGAGATGTCGAGACTCTGACCTGGAAGTTGACGTACTGCTGGGGCTGCGGCTGGGGCTGCGGCTGCGCGCGGGGCGCGGGCTGCAGCTGCAGCTGCTGCGGCTGGCGGCCCTGCTGCTGCTGCACCTGCTGCGCCGCCTCGCGCACCAGGCTCAGCTCCGAGGCGGGGCCGCCGCTCAGCGCGGCCAGCCCGCGCGCCTGCAGCTGCTGCACGTACTGCGGGGAGATGTACTGCGGCTGCGGGCAGGTGCGGGCAGGTGCGGGCAGTCAGTATCCGTCAGGTGCTAAGCACAGCGTGGTCAGGGGGGAGGCTGCACTCACCTGGGGGGACTGGATGACCTCGGAACTCTGCAGGGCGGCCCTGAGGCGGGCGTCGTGGGCGCCGAAGGCCTGCAGCTGGGGCTGGGGCTGGGGCTGAGCGGCGAGCCCGATGGCCTGTCCGCGGCCCGCGGGGCCGAGGCCGCTCTGGGGCTGCGGGCGCGGGGCGCCGGGGTGGTAGAGGCCGGCCAGGGCCAGGGGTCCAGCGCGCGGAGGGTCGGCGCCGACGGGGCCGCGGGGCGCGAGGAACACCGTCTCCTGGTCGCGGATCGCCTTGCGCTGGTACTCGGCCTGCAGCTCCGAGTTTTGGCGCGAGATGGCGTTGAGGACGGGGTCGCGGGGCCGGAAGGGCCGCGGCTCGCCGGGGGCCGGGGTGAAGCGCTGCGGAGAGCGGTCCAGCGGGCCGCCCGAGATCACCCCGGAGGGCGTTCTGCACCAGAACAGGATTATTTAGTTCAATTTCAATATTCAATTTGATTTTAGTTCAAACATAATACACAGACATGGTAAGTAAAAATTTTAAGGACCTAATGGACCTAAGCCCCGTGTAATAATTTTCGTTCATACACCTGATGTTTATTTTATATTTTTTAACAAATTTAAATCAGTGGTCCGTGTCTATACAATCATGTATGCGTTGCGTTATATGGACGCAAACTATCCACCCGCCAAGCCTCTCATCTTCACGAATTATTATAAAGTCTCACGCTCACCGGGACTGTGACCTATTCGAAATGCCGTCGCCACCCCTAACGCCATGAATACTCTTTTGACTTTCACTCTGATTGGCCAGCGCGGTGCGGCGCGACGGTGCAACGCTGTGCATCATACGGCCGCAGCAGCCTCTACTCCAGATGTGGTACAGAGCCAACTGGAATAGTTAATATAGTGACGTCTGCTCGAAGTTTCTGTGAAGATAGGTTCTTCTTTCCAAACACAAAAACACTTGTCCTGTGTATGAATAATGTGATTTCTTCGGTCAGCAGGCACAAAATTTATATAGGCAGTTTAATCCTTTAATTAAGAAGGGGGAAAAATTAACCCGGTAAAAAAAGCCACACACTTTAAGCGCATATCAAGCGACATTTTCTGCGCTGAGGAAGGGCGTATCCGGATAGCTTGTTCGCCTAACCTGATTCAGAGCCGCCCCTCCCCTCCCCCTCCCCTCCCCTCCCCTCGCCGCTTCCCGGTGAGGCTGTGTGGTTATGTAGTCCGCCGCACCGGCCGGCCGCGCGGAGCGGGCAGGAGGGCAGGGCTCGGTCACGGGGTAGGGCAGGTCAAGCTGACTCGAAACATTACACTGCCGCCCCGCCCCGGCTGGAGACCTCTCCACATACTTCCCCTCGATCCCACGTTCTTGCTCCAAATAAAATTACGAACATCTCTGTTCAATTTTTTCAACCATTCCTACATGATGTTGTGACCTTATTCTGGAAGCTAGAAGCCCATAAAATAATATGACGTGGCGACTCACTTGGCGATGTAGTACTGCTGCACGGGGGGCTGCCCGTCGGCGGGTCCGACGGCCCCCTCACCGCTCTGCAGCTGCTGCAACAGGCTCAGGTACTCGGGAGGAACCTGACGACACAAGACAAGGGGTGTAATGAGAAGTGTCTGTTTTATCTAACTACTTTAACCTTAATGCGCGCAGGATCATTCAATCACTCCAGTCGTATGTTAAGTTGGCTAATCTGACGCGGCCACATCTCCCGCCTCGCCTCTCGTCTCCCTCCCGTCCATCACCGCCCTTTCTACTCTCTTCCAGAGCCGAGCACTTAAATATACGGTTCAGATTTTTCAAGTTCAAATTTGGTCGTCTTTCTTCGAGAACGCGCCCCTCCGCTTCGACCTCCGACCTCACTTCCGACGACACCGGCATGGCCGGGCATGGCAGGTCGCCTGCCGATACTGAGGTAGGCCACCCGGCACGAACGCGTGCGTGGTCTTGCCTACCTACCAGGCGTTCTGTGCTGAAGCGAATGCTATGGGCTGAGCGCGCGTTGATGCCCTTCGTACTTCGTACCCTCTCCTCTGCGTTCCTCTTTCTCTTTCTTTCTCCTCCGTCCTTCCCTCTCTTTCTCCCTTCTTCTCCACCTCCCCACCGACTCCTCTCCCACACAGACCGAGCACCGTGGGAATAGCACACTCCACTACTTTGTATCGGGTTCTCCTCTCTCTCCCCCCCCCCTCCCCTCTACTTGCACTTGCCTGCTCAACCATTGCGACATTCCCCCTCTGCACTGTCTCTAATTGATCGGCAGTCTATTGGCAGTCTCCGGTAGGCGGACATGTCTCCCCATAAAGGTTTGCCTCCAACGTCATAACATTACGCCAGCTGTCTTTTCCTCCGTCAGTCTGTCTCTCCCCCTTTCTCTCTATCCCGACCCATACACGAACACAAACGGGCGTGCGCCTTCACGTCACCTCATTTTTCCATGTTTTCCACATAAAACTCGTATAGCGATAATCTCTGCGACCGTGCAAGTTATTGCGGAAGTTCAGAGCCCACGCTGCGTGTCGTTTGCATAAACATTTGATTACTCGGGAACCTGGAAAGTTGTCTCAGAAGTGGTCGAGGGTATCAGGCGCCGTTCGGCCGCACAAAGGTGAGGGGCGTGGCACCGCGCGGCACACTACATGGGCATGACTCGGGATAGTTGAATGGAACGGACCAGTTCTCGTTTTTCGGGTCACGAAGCTGTAAGGCGGCCGCCCCCTATGGGACGTGTCCTTGGTCCACGCACACTCCATTCATCGTATCCAAACAAACAGAAATATCTCTTCGTTGGGGACGGGAAAAAAAATCGCTCGGCAGAAATTAGATGTGAAAAATTAGCACTACGGCGAAAAACTTGAAATAGCGGAAAAATAAATAGCAGGGTATAGCTAGAAAATAAGTACGGTAGCTTAAAAATTAGCAGCATACCTATACAGCCAAAAAATAAAAAAAAAAGTATATACAGCTGCTAATGTCTTTTGTTTGACACGATTTTTTTTTCGTGGCTCGCGATATGGAGTGTTATTTGAAACGTTACTCTCCCACAACCCACAGAGCACGAAAGAAAATTGGTACCAGCATTGCATTTTTTTTTTCTAGTACGAATGAGACAATACCCTCACCGCTCTTACACCAACAGGATCCCTTTCTCGGCGGTCAGTACCTCCCTGTTGCTGAAGTCGGCCTCGCCCTCCGTCTGCCGCTTGTCCCTGGAGTCCCCGACCCTCTCCAGCTCGAGCATGATGAGCTCCTTGCCCTGGTTCTTCTCCTCGGTGAGCTCGGTGGCCTGGTCGGCGGTCTTCTTGGCGTCCTCTGCGGCCGCGCTGCTCAGCGCCAGTGCCAGCAGCAGCACCGCCGCCGCACCTGCAACATGGCGGCGAGGACAAGATTTAGACTCCATCGCACTCGACACTCGACAGCGCCGACATGTGTTCCAGATCGATAAACTCCGTTTGCAGCGATGTCATAGACACCCGCCGTGGGCGTGGGCAGAGCACTGGTAAAACCAAGGGGGAAACTACGAAGGTAATCCGGCTGACAGCCGTCAGGTAATCCGGCAGGATGTAATCCGGGGATATTCGAAGTAATCCGGTGTAATCCGGGAAAATTTTAGGGTAATCCGGGGAAATCCAAGGGAAAAAGCACCGTTATCCGGAGGACACTCCAGAGGTAATCCGAGGTAATCCCGGGGTAATCCGCTGACACGAAAATTGACAGTCGTTTCCCCCTCAGGTAAAACTAAGGCGCAATCACTGTTCGCTTGAATGAGGCGTACAGCCGAGCTTGAAGTGGAGCGTAGGAAAGAAATTCTCCCCAACATTAAGATAGGATATAGGACGAATATGAGAGGACACACAGGTTACCTCGCCCGTTACGCTTAATCAAGCCTTTTACCAGTACACTTGAAAAAGGGCGTAAGGCTACGCCTTAGTTTTACCAGACCAGTGCATCAGAAGAAATTCGGAACGGCCGGTGCCGGTACATCCGAGAAGTTCTTCAATGAAAAAAAATCAGTGCACACCCTTACACAATATCAGTAGAAAAAAACATAAAGAAAAAAGGAGAAAAACGCAGAAAACCGTCAATAAAAAAACGTATGAAAAACGAGAAAAATCAGAAAAATCGGAATTTATAGTGAACGACCCGAACGACCCCTCGAGTACATCGCTATGCACTGCGATAGTCCATCAGTATAGTCCGCGAGCTGACGTCATCACCGCGTCATGCGGGACAACTCCGATGAGGTGGGTCAGGTCAAGGCGCTTGGTGGGGCGGGGCGGGGCCGGCTGCGCCCGGAGCCATTCCCATGGCCCATAAGTCAATACGTGTACAGAGGGGTTGCGCAGCCCGCGTGTCTTAACATCATATCTAGCCATAGTGCAAGTTTTTCATTTCTTATTTCATTAAAAGCGTTAAGGCTTTACAATCAGGACATTGCCATCCACATCGAAACTGAGCAAGTTGCAGAGAACACACTGAATATCTCCTACTAGCCGCCCCGCCTCGCCGCTTCCTATTTCTATGCCGTCACCAGCCTGTTCTGGTCGCGGGGGCGACCCCACCCGCCCCGCCCCGCCCCGCCCCGCCCCGCCCCGCCCCTCCCCGCCCCGCCCCGCCCGGCTTCACCCCGCCCCCACGCCCCGCCCCCGGGCCCCGGGCCATACCCGTCCGCCGCCCTGCCGCGCGATCCAGTCTCCGGAGCTGAACCTTGACTTTGAAAAGTCGGCCAGTGTTCTAATTCTGAAGGCGTGGCCGCGTGGCCGCGTGGCACTGAGCGACGCTGAGCGAGCGGAGGGCGTGGGCTTTCTTTCGCAACAGTCTCCCTCACCTCCGCCCCACCCCGAGGGGGCCTAGTTCCTCGTGTGTGTGTGTGTGTGTGTGTGTGTGACAGGAAAGAAAACTAAAAATAAATGGCTGCGGCAGACATGAATTCCGACCTGTGCTTGTCGTGAGAAACAAATCTGACGTTATTTTTGTCCTGGCCATATTAGTCATGCACAAATGGAGAGCAGGAGGGGGGGGGGGGGGGGGGGGGGGCTATTCCCATGGCAACTTACCGAAGCGCCACGCCAAAGACGGGGGAGCACATTGCTTTCTGCGCTTTTTCCCATATTTCGAGAAAAGAATGGCCTGTCTTCGGTCTGCTGCGGAGCCTGCTCTCAGCCTTGTGCCGCAGTGTGTATTGGACTATGATGTCATCTCTCTCTCTCCCGATCCAACGGTAGTAGTAATAGTAGTTGGCCTATTGTGCGAGCAACAATGCCACCGTCACGCTCATGGAGCCGTGGGTTCGAATACGTCGCTCAAAAGACTTTTTTTTTTTTTCTCTGATAAAGTGTGACCACAGCGCCGGTGTTATGAGCACCCTGTGTTGTCACCGGATTCCTCCTGGACTGTTTCCAACCCATCATGAGGTGGATGTTCTGTCCGGCAGGCCAACGGGCATATACTACTGGGGCACGGCCTTCACAAGGGCGGAGACACGACCCCCCCACCCCCACCCCACCGCGAGGAAATTTGGAGCACATCAACCGCATCTGTCGCCAGCCGCTCAGCTCTTCCTGCTCCAGATACGAGGCAGTCCCGGGGCCGCCGCAGTGCCCCCGGCTCCCCCCGCACCCTCCTCGGCACGCGAGATGAGGCGGCCGATCTCAGGAGCAGGAGTCAGGAGTTAAGTGGGTTTAGCGCAGTCACGGTCCCTTTTCGCATAGCGCTGCACGGCGGCTCTGCTTTCTCCACCGCGGCGCTGCTGCCGCCGGCCCGGCCCGGCCCGGCTCAGTCCACCGCGAGGCGGAGTGTGTGACATTTAGCACTCCTCCCCACTGGCTCTGGCCGTGCCGTGCCGTGCCGTGCCGTGCGTCTGACAAAATACAAGAGGGTGAGATTGTTAACCGCGCGCGGTATGCAGAGGAGCGGGAGCCGAGCCGAGCCGAGCCGAGCCGAGCCGAGCCGAGCTGAGCCGAGCCGAGCAGAGCAGAGCCGAGCCGGCCCGGTCATTCCCCCAAGCAGCGAGCGGCTGCGTTCCTCACCTGCATCCTGCACGGCGCGGCGTGGCGAGGCGAGGCGCGCCCGACCTTACTGCACCGCCGCGCTACACCGCGTTACAGTTCCTGGTTCCAGAGCACGTCCTTCCAGCGGCTGGAGACGGGGCGGGGCGGGGAGGGGCGGGGCGGGGCGGGGCGGGGCGGGGCGGGGCGGGGCGGGGCGGAGGGGTGCCCCCTAGCGTGTGACGTAAGCCTGGTGGAGGGGACCGCGCGGCCCAGCCCAGCCCGGCATAATGTCATTGACGGCCAGGCCGGCGCTCAAACGTTCGACTTTTAAACACATGCCGGGCAAAGGGGGGCGGAGTCAGCGTGATGGAGTGAGGGCGCGAGGGTGCAGAGGGGGAGGATGGAGGAGAGGAGGAGGGGGAGGGAGTGCTCAGAGAGGAGAGTGTTGCCCAACGCGGAGCACTGGCGGCGGGACGGGACAGCGTCTCATTGTTGGCGGTGACAGGGTTGGCAGTCGACGTGCCCCCTGTCTGGCCACGGAGGGTATCGTCCTGGGGTCATCGGGCCCTTACTCACCGGTCAGGTCGCGGGGGCGGGGCGGGGCGGGGCGGGCAGAGTCCCTTAAGGAGGACGGCCCCATAAAGACATCACGCGCTGGACGTAACCAGGCAGCGGCAGCCGAGGCGCGCCGCGACGGCGCCCGGGCCCGGCCTGCAGCAGCCGAGCCGTCTCATTCCGAATATATCGCTCTCGTACCTCCGTCCTTGTCGCACCCATGGCGGTGCCGCAGGTCGGAGAGGGCAGTGCGCCATGAGTGCGACAAGGACGGAGGGAGGAGAGCGATCTCGGAATCAGACGGCAGCGCAGGCAGCAGCACGCGGCCGCGGAGAAAGCTGGGACACTAGGAGCAAGGGCGCTCCGGGGCGGGCGGGGCGGGCGGCAGTCTTCTGACCTTGCCGATTGAGATGCGGGGGTGGGGAGACGGGGCGTGGCTACTGGCCGGTGGTAATTGTCGTTGCGTGTTTGGTCGGTCTGGTCTGGTCCGAACACAATGCCGGCCGCATCGTTAGCGCTGGCCGGGCCGGGCCGGCCTGACCCGGTCCTGGTGGGGGCGGCTGCGGCTGCAGCCCGGCAGGTCCAGGCGCAGAGCCGACCACCTCCGCGCTGCCCCGCCCCGCGCCGCCCCGCGTCGCCCCGCGCCGCCCCGCGCCGCCCCGCGCCGCCCCGCGCCGCCCCGCGCCGCCCCGCGCCGCCCCGCGCCGCCCCGCGCCGCCCCGCGCCGCCCCGCCACAAGTAATTGGCCGGCTGGGCGCGCAGCGCGTGCGGGGGATCAAAGAGCAATCGTGTTCGCGTCAAGTGGGGCGGGGCCGGGCCGCCGGGCCGGTGAGGCCGAGTGGCCGAGGAGGTGTGTTTTTATTTTAATTTTCGCCTAGGTGAGTGAGGGGGCGGCGGGCGGCGGTGGCACTCCCATCCTCCATGAGGACTGTGTGGGAGAGAGAGAGAGAGAGAGACAGAGAGAGAGAGAGAGGAGGGAGGGCTGCTCTGCCAGAGGGTCGGGCCAGGCAGGCAGCTGCAAGGATCTCAGCTGTAACCCTGCCGGCCTGCCGCCGTCCCCACCCCGCCGACCCGCCGCGCCGTCCTTCGCAACCGCGATAGGAGCTGAAGGGCCTAGGCTCCCGGGGTGCAGCAGCAGGGCGGGACAGTTGGGAAGGCTGCTGTGTCTTCTGCGGCATTCAAAGAGTCATTTGGCTGCTTGTTGCGCGGGGCCGGCGGAGTGCGGGCGGGGGCCAGTAGCTGTAACCTTACGCACCTCCAGTGAGCCACAGTGAGACAATGAGGAGGCAAAGGGTACCAGAGGCTACGAGTGCAGCATTTAAGTTATTGTGATTAAAAAGCCTTTTTTGGAATAATTCAAAATTAGGGAACAGAGCCCGGCTGGAAGGATCTATAGTGGAACAACAGACTGTATAATCTCTACAGACAGCTTTGAAACTGTAGTAATACCAGTTCAAAAATTAACTGCAAGGTGCGTTCTTTCGTGCGAATTCAATTTTTTTTAAAAAAAAGAGTTTTAAGTACACAATCCCTTTACAACGCAAAGCGAGCTATATAGTTTGTGTTAGTGGTTCTTTATTTTTTAGCGTTAAAGTATAATTATTTGCTTGACATACTATACACATCAACTAAAGTGTTTATTTTTTCAGAGCAAAATGACTCGCTTTTCGGAAAAGTATCAAAACTATTCCCGACTCACCCAATCCTTCAATTTGAGTGGAAAAACGACTCACATGTAGTACTCTCATGTAGTAAAAATTGAATTAAACCCCTCGACCCGAGATGCCTTACGTCCTGAGGCGTTACCTAGTCAGTCCCCGTAAAGATTATACTGAAACCTTTGAGTGGCGTGTCACAGCGGCTCATAGCTAAAAGCAACCGTTAAGAAATTAAGCAAGAGGGGAAAATGATGGTTGCTGGTGGCGTCCAGGCCGCCGCGCCAGTCTCCTCTCGTCAGAGTGTGCGCACGTGCTGGCTGAGCCAGCGCTAGGTTAGGTTAGTATCCTGTTTTCGCCACAGGCCGGCCCGCGCCGCGCCTGCACGCCTAGTCTGCGCCAAGTTGTGGAATCGGACGACATGCAAAGGGGCGGCAGGAGAGCAAAGCGCACGGCTGGGGCTGGAGGCGAGCTGGAGGCGAGCTGTGGCCGGGTGGTTCGCTCGCAGCGGCCGATAAGCCATTGACTAACCAGAAACAAAAAGAAGGAAACGGGCTGATTCGTTCTGTACAAAAATGCAGGAAGAATCGTACAGTGTAGGCATTACAGGACCATTACCGCGACCATTACACTCTCTGTTAATAAGACCCCACCAGATACATAAATTCATATTTTTAATTTTCTACAACAATAACATTCACTTCAAGTTTGGATCATCGCTCAGGGACAGCAGTATAGTGCATCTTCATATGATGACTGCCCGACCTGCGTCGCGCGGCGACCGCTCAGGCGCGGTTTAAGGCCCAACTGGAAAAGGGGTGGGGCGTGCGTACTCCGGGTTGCCTACGTACAAGTTTTTTTTTTTTGCCGCGCTATTTGCCCACTTTCCAGGCGGCTATCTCATGACGACAGGGGGCGGGGGGCGATCGCAGCGGCCTCTCAGCGTTGGGTGAAGAGTCTATGAGTGCTAGGGGGAAACAACTCTGAAATTTTTGCACACCTCGTAATTCAGAAAAATTAAAAAACTCCAAAAAAAGTGCCGCGAAAATTCTGAAAATTTTTATAAAAAATTCAGGAAAATTTTGAAAAACTTAAGTGAAAATTCACGAAAATTTACAAAAATTCAATGAAAATTCACGAAAATTCACAAAACGTGTACACCAAAATTCGGCGTTGCTGTCCTCTCGTACGAGTGTCGTTGGGAGTGACCCCCCGCGAGGCTCCTGTGCTCCGGGGCCTGCGGCGTCTGGCCTGCGGTCTCTTAACTGTTTGAGCTGAGCAGGTGCTCCTTGCCTGGTCTGGCTCCGGCTGCAGCGGATCCCTGCCAGGCGGAGCCGCGCCGCTCCACGCCGCGCCGGTGCCGGGCGGGGGCCGGGCCGGGCCGGGCCGGGCCGGCCAGGCATTATGAAACTGAGTTGATCGCGTCCGTTTTCCCACCGGCCGGCCCGGGGCCCTGCCCGGCCCTGCCCGGCCCCTGCCTGCCTGCACACTGGCGCTGGCGAGCAGAACCGTGCGGTGTGGAGATGGAGACACCCCGCCCGGCCCAGAGTGTGGTGCGGTCGAGCTCTCGTTAGCGTTATGTCAGGCAGGGTTTTAGTTTATTTATAAAACCACCTGTTTACAGGGCTGCTGCTGCGGTATTACCTCAGATAGGGTGCTCCAGATCAGTCCAGTTGAAAGTCATCCTCATCTTCTTTCGATTTATTATTCCTTATCAGGGTTAATATAATTTCATATGCTCATATCCCTGACATATAGATTCACGATTTGTTTTTTTTATTTTAAAGGGGGGGTCTTATCTATTTGGGTCGTCTGTAACTTTTTCCCCGGGTGCGTCTCCTACGACTGTCCTATGCGCTGAAGACGCTCCCCATTCAAAGGGCGACGTCGTGACCGAGGCTCTGTGCCCCCCCCCCTGCCCCCTGCCCCCCGCCCCCCCCCCTCCTGAAGGAGTCCCCCCCCCTCCCGACTGAATCGTACCGTGCTGCTGAAGCAGATACAGCTGGCTGAAGGAGTACAGGTGGTGCACACCATGTGCACACTGCACACGCAAAACCGATGAGAACCCAAGTTTCCTCGTTTTTCACGTACATTATTTGTCGGTCGACATTTCACGGTAGGAACTGATATTGGCACGTGTCATCTTAGGCAAAGCAACCGCAAGTAAATTACATCGGAGGCACGGCACAAGTCCAGTATTCCGCCAATGATGTTCCCGTCTCTCTCACATTCCTAGGGGTGCAAGTACTTTCGACGGGCTTCCAGGCAGCCGAAACACATCTCCTTGTGTATATCAGGAGGCTACTCCCGATCCCCCTCCACACTGTGGAAGGAGGAAGTCCATCAAACACACCGAGGAGAGGGATAGGCGTTCGTCATTAAGAGAGGAGAAATATTGCAGTTGCGAGTGGCGTGAGCCTCACACGCCAGGCCGGGCTGGCTGTTTTAGATTCCAGCGCCATCGGCCTCATCTGGTCGACACCTTTCGAAAGTGAAGGGATATACATTACGCGCGCAGTCCTATCGGAGCCGGGCTGGGGAGGGGCTCATTCCCACATGTAGCGGTGGGGCGGGGCGGGGCGGGGCGGGGCGGGGCGGGGCGGGGCGGGGCGGGGCAGGGCGGGGCGGGGCGCTCCCGCTCCAGCTTAGCCCATTTCACACCCGCTGCCTAATTTGTAGCCCATCCGGCATGTAATGTCCCGAAGTCAGCGCACCTACGTTGCCTGTTTTAGGAGACGTATTCCCCCCACTCCCTTTATTTTAGTAGTATAAGAATATACAAGTGACTTTGAGCAGGTATCCCTGAGTTGTCACGGATGTTTGTCCCAGTGTACGGCGTGCAGCGTGCAGCCCGGCCGGCTCGGCAATGCAGATGAGGTTCTGTTCCTGCAGCAGACGCACCCGCAAAGGCTAGGCTCCAGGGTCCACCCTTTACACTGCAAGGCGCCCCTCAATTTCACCCTCAAGTTGAAATATACAATACTGTGCTTCGTAGGGGATTTTTAGGTGACGCTCGGCTACCACATCTATTTTTAAGCGTTCACAGAAATACGGCTCGGGCAGGAGCGAGCACCGCGCCTCTGAGCTCTCTTGGTGAAATACCATATCGCTCCCACGTCAGGCTTGGCCTGGCAGGAGAACCGATGCCAAGTGGTGTGCTGCTGGCTCATTAGCGGGTGGGGGAGGGGCGGGGGAGGCAAAAGAAACAGAAGGGACAATAAACCAGGGCGTTATAATAACCGTAACTCTTCTCTTGCGTACCCTGTATACCCTCACCTCACCTATTCACTTCAGGGCGCGAATAAATCTCTCGCGCAGGAGGCGGCGGCTGATACGCGACCTTCGACACGTTGCACACGACGGACCCTCATTTTCAAAAAATAACCATTGGCCATGCTGCTTCGTCCCTTCAATTTCTCTCTCTCCATCTTTTCCTTCCCAGCCGATTGGATCATGTGAAGAAATATGGTATGGGCAGAACGGCTCCGCCGTAAGAGGGGCGTGCTCTTCGTTGTCGAAGAGCGCAGCGCAGGAGTGGCAAGCGGCGGGGGCGGGGGGGGGGGGGAGGGGCTGGGGAGTCCGCCGATCCGCCTCAGGCCCTCCAAATTGTTGCAAGCAGACACGCTGACGACATCGTCGTGCCCAGCCGAACTCATCGCGCCGCGCCGGGACTGGGACCTGGAGACCCGGAGACCTACACGCGGGAGGGGCGCAGGCACTGCAGAGTAGGGCAGGGCAGGGCAGGGCAGGGCAGGGCAGGGTAGAGTCCTAGAGTGACAGAGAAACGCCAACGATGTCTTACTCATCCGCTCAGAGAATTTTCCATGACTGCCATTTTTAGCGTTCTCTTGGCTATAGCCGTGCTAGCAGCAGATGACCGAATTTAGAGTCTCGAGGAGACTTAAACACTCAACAAACGTTTAATTTGATGAAGAAATCGTACTCTGTTTTCAACAGCAGATGAGTAAGACAAGTTCGGCATTTCTCTTCCACTGCAGAAGACTTGAGACCACACAAGACGCCGCGAGAACATTAACAACAGACCGCCATGTTTAGCGTACAGGGGAAGCTGTATGAGGGATTGCTGCGCGCATTATTCGCCTTGGCGTTTCTCTGTCACTCTAGGACTCTAGGGCAGGGCAGGGCAGGGCAGGGCAGGGCAGGGCAGGGCAGGGCAGGGCAGGGCAGGGCAGGGCAGGGCAGGGCAGGGCAGGGCAGGGCAGGGCAGGGCGAGATGCGCACCAACCGGCTCGGCTCTCGGGCTAGTCTTCATGCGTTGTACGGTTTGTACTCGAGGAGGGAGGGGGAGGATCATTTCAAAGGAACATTGTGCGGCCCCCCAAAAAATCATTTTAAAAATAATTAATTAAAAAAAAAACAAGACAAAAATTACAATAACTGCAAGAAGAAAGTTACAGAAAAATTCCATAATAATGAAAAAAGTATAAAGCTAAATTCTAAAGTAACCGACAGAAACGTGTCGCGACCCGCTCGGTCCTTAGTTCCTTTTGCTGCAACGTTGTCCGGGGTCCTCTGGTGGGAGGAGGGGTGTGGTCTATAGACAGTAAGCGTGACGCGGAATGAGGGCCACTTTTCCTGTCGTTGCGTCGGACGACGACACGTAACTTAACGATCGCTCAGGTCCATCGCGGCGCCGAGGGGGGGGATCTCTGTCAAATCGTCTCCAATCACCTGGTCGGCATCTTTGTGTCTCTCTCCCTCCCCCTCCCTCCCTCCCTCCCTCCATCCCTCCCTCCCTCCCTCCCTCCCTCCCTCCCTCCCTCCCCCCCCTTCTCTCTCTCTCTCTCTCTCTCTCTCTCTCTCTCTCTCTCTCTCTCTCTCTCTCTCTCTCTCTCTCTCTCTCTCTCTTATCCCGTTTACGGGTACCGGAATGGAGCTGCGGCGTCGTGCTGATAGAGATAGGGAAAAGGTTGACGAGAGGGGTAGGGGGTAGGGGGGAAGGGTGCGCATTTTTCTTGCTGGGTCACCATGACAAAAGCGTGATATGTTCCGTCCGTTGCGATATGAATGGGGGTCAAGGCAAGGCGCAGCGTACAGCGCTCATTGATGAGCTCTGTGTTGTCGGACGATTGTTCCTTCCTCTGTCGCAATAATAATAATTCCTTGAGCCAGTACACGTATTGAAATATGCATCATCCTAAATAATAAAATACAATGTCGCTAAACTACCAAAGTACTAAAAAAAAAAAATCCAGTTTCTTCAAAGAAGATTATTTAAAGAGGGGCGGCGATGGTAGGTGGGAGTGGAGTCATTATTGCACACTCTGGGTGTCAAAGCGAGCGTATACCGCGCTGTGGTCACTTTGCACTGTGCGACTGGAAGCAATAATACACAACACCCTCCATGCTGACCTTTGAATAAATGTAGAATACGTGAGATAGCGCTGGCGGGGCTGTGCCAAGGAGACGGCCGAAGATTGGCTGAGTATTGTGTGTGGCGCGGCTCGGCGGGCTGTGAGGCGGGCTGCGGCTGGTTAGTTGCAGTAGGCCTGAGGAGAGAGGGGGCTGGCCTTCACCCTCCCGTGCAGTTTACTTAAAGCTTAAGATCGAATACATCACTTTTTCCCCCGAGGAGATTTTTTGATCAAGATGTCAAAGGTTGTTTGTGACGGTTATGAAAAAGAAAAAACTGTACTATGGATAATTTGAAGAAGTTATGGGACTGTGAGAACACATTTTGCCACTTATTAAGGTTAAGGACAGTTGCGAATGGAAATCTCACGTGTAGATTTAGTATCGGCATTTGTGTTTTCGAACCACTAATCGCACAAGCAGCCAGCATAGACTCCAGGTCCCCGCCCCCTACCACATGCCCATTAAAAGCGCAGTGCGGCGAGGAAAAAATCATATCCCTGATTCTCACACAAGGACAGTTTCCGATAAGAGCTACTTTATTCAGAATACTCTTAAATTCTTACAAAGAAAATTGTTGTTCTACTAAGAATTCTGTGCAACCGTAATGTAAAGCCATTTTTTCTTTGAAATACAAAGAAAATTTTTTGTAATGCAAGGAAATTTTCTGTGTATTACGGTTGCACACAATTCTTTGTATCATACGAAAGAATTCTGTGTAGAAGGTTAAGAGGGAAGGATTGCGAAAATTATAGCCAAATTCTTTTCTCCAAAATCAAGTGTTGGTGCAGACAAAAGAAATGAAAATATTATTGTTTTTGCTTGAGTACCGGGTGTTTCTTTGAATGCGCAACAGTGTTGCGGGTTTGCCTACCCCATTCGCACGTAAGGCGCAATGGTCCCTGCAGCGCTGGTGAGTATGCAATCCCGCAACACTGTTACGCATTCAAAGAAACACCCGGTTCGTTTATACGAATGCCGTTGGTCAGCTGCAGTCGATCCGGTTGAAATATGGTGTCCTGCATTCAAGATAGACTTGGCGCAGATCTAACAGATGTAACACTGAATTGCAGTTTTTGTCAGCGGCCGACACGAATCGGATTGCATGGAGCTGATCGCGTATCTGAGACTACCATTTGGAACTGGCCCGCAGACCGTAATTGACCGAATTAACGCACTGCACTCCTGATTGCAATGGCACTCTTGTTCCATTCGTACATACACTCTCACTTGTTGTGCAAGAAAGTCACCAAAAACAAAGCAGAAAACAAAAAGAATAGAAGAACAGAATAAGGCACACCTTCACAGGACCAACCTGTTGCGAGACGCATCGTGGTACCGGCGCTGACGGTCAGGTCGGCTTGCTGTTGGTCACACACTACGTACAGCACTCACTCCCGTGGGTCACTCGGACACGAATAGCGCGAGCGCCGGCCGCTCCGTGCTTATATACGGCGGAGGGGAGGGGGAGCGGGGGGCGTCTGCACCGGGGCGGCGCCGCGGGAGGGGAGGGGGGCGGCCTGTCCTAATGGTCTGATCTTATTCATCGACATAATATCATTGGCAGGCAGGCTGTAAGGGCGTAACAGAGCTGGGGCTCGCTCTGCGTTTGTGAAAACAGTGTTGGTACGCGATGAAGTAATCATCACCCGACTGAAAAAATGGCGCCAGTTTGTTACCTGGTGTTAGGTGGTTTACGCTAGAGCATCTATTGCAGTACGAAAAGTAATTTTTTTTGATAAAATTCTTTTACCTACTTCGGTGGCAAAGTTTATTCATTTTGGGTGGGCTCTGTTGCCATTCTTCATTCACTCAATCGCTCCTCTTTTCCTGCTTGCGTGGAAGTAATGCCCGCGGGTTGACAAGCCCTTCTTGATCCCGGACAGAGTTCAACTTTCTCTCCCCCTCTCCCTCTCTCACTTATTTTGTTACCTCGGTTATTTGGCTGTTTGGTTCGTGATGTTGGCCGATTTGGCAAGCGCTGCTCTCAATTAACTGACTCCCCGCACACGAAGTACTGGTTCCGAATCTGCACTCCTCTCTATTCGAAAATTATACACTGCGGAAAAATGAGTTCGCAAATTCACTCGGCAAGGAGAGAGGGGGGGGGGGGCAATCCAAACCTTCTGATATTTGTGTTTCTAGTATTTTACACTTCAGAGTTCTGAGGAAAAAAGTTGCTTGAATATGACTAGAAATCTGATGCTAGAGCTTTGCGAATTGTTCGAATCGGATCGACTTCGAATTTGTTTGATTCGAATGTCGAATAATTCGACATTTCGATGGTTCGTTTCGACGCCGAATCATTCTGGGATCTTGAATCTTAAGTGCATCACTCGCACGTCGGATCACTCCACTGCCGGATTATTTTGGTTTCCTTTTAAAATACCCGCGTGACATTTTTGCAGTTTTCTTCGATTCGATTCGAAATCGAAATTTAGGCGATCATATGCAAACTTTTTCGGGTTGATTCGATTCGGAGATAATTTTTAAGAATCGATTCGTATCGAAGGGAAAACCCTCTATTCGCACACAGCTCTATCTGAGAGGCTCACATATTTCAAATGTTTTCGATCACACTCAAAAAAAGGTTTAACAATTATTATTTTTTTAAATACAATTACGTTGGACGTCCGATACTTCCCTGGCAGCGCTGCGATGCTGCCAATTTTGAGAGCAGCCGCCTTGCTATCCCGAGGGAAGTGCCGGCCGGCCAAGGTTCTCAGCCTCACGCCGTTCAGCCAACGCCCCGCCCCGCCCTCCCCACCCTGCCTCACCCCTCCCAGCCCAGTGCACCGCTCTGGCTGGATCCAGTACTTCACAGGCGTGGGTGGGGTTAGGGCGGGCAGGGGCGGGCAGGGGCGGGCAGGGGCGTGGCTACCCGACAACTGCTCCCGGCCATGCAGAGACTATTAATGAACGGCCCGCGAAAAAAGAGGAGGCGCCATTCAGCGACCGCCTACACCCCCCCCCCTCCCCCGCGCCACTTCCTGGGAGGAGCCCTGTTCCTGTTTCGGCGGTGAGTCAATACGGGTTTAGAAAGGGATCACGACGCGTGTGGGGTCGCCGGTGCCTGCTTGCCCACGGGGTGCGGCCCGCGCGGCCCTCGTACGTGCACAGCTCTCGCGGCTGTGACCCGACCGGAGGATTGCTTCGTTCTCAGCGAACCAGAAATAAGTTTCTACCGCGCCTGATCATCTCATACTGCACAAAATAATTTCTGACGATGGGAGCTGCTCATCTTTTCGGCAGCAGACTCGTCCTCTTTTCGTTCAAAAAGAGGAAGAGGAGGGGAGCAGCTTGTCACTGAATTCCCTCTCTGTCTTGTCGGTCATGTACCCGATGCGATTTGCATCGCTGGGTGCTGGCCTCCCCCGCCCCTCTGTTGTTGTTCCCAGAAGCGGCAAGGTGTTTAATTTGGCGGGACAGCGTCGTGGCGTGCGCCACCTTGGCAATAATGTCCCCAGCTGGGCGGCGGTGGTCCCTGAGGTCGCCTGCGTTGGACCATGGAGCATGGACCGTGGAGCAGCAGCGGCAGCAGCAGCAGCAGCAGCAGCAGCAGCAGCAGCAGCAGCAGCAGCAGCAGCAGCAGCAGCAGCAGCAGCAGCAGCAGCAGCAGCAGCGGCAGCAGCAGCAGGGATTCAAAAGCACAACTAACTGCCCGGCCGGGCCAGGCACCAGCATGTGCGACCCCAACCGACCGCTAACGTACGCCAGGCTGCTAAAACGTTGTTTGGACCCAATTACCGTCAAAGGGAAAGGCCCTTTACTCTTATGCTCCAGTTAACGGGAAACTTTGCGGTGACTTTGTTCCAGCGCGTTTGAAGAGAATTTAGTTCGGGGTCACAGCACAGCAGTGCGCATCTAGGCTGAATATTGCGCACATGCTCTTCGGAATCGACTTCCAAGGCTAAATAATGGTCACTTGCTTTTGGGAATCGAGATAGATTGATAAGTGCTTAAAAATTATACTAAAGAATCCTGCAATGAAACCACTTCCCCGGGTAATAACCAAACCAGGACGTAATTAAAATGCGAGAGTGGGTATTTTCTTTCATGGTAACTGGCCGGCTAAGGCAGCATTGTGCACCGAGTGGTTTGCAGGCGCCCGGGGCGGGACGCTAACCTTCACCTTCATACCAGCGCGGGCAGAAAAGTTAACGGGCATAGAACTTGACAATAAGCAACAAATGCGAACTTGCTTATCTTTAAAATCAGTCACCGATTTTACTGACAGTAATTTCTGAACAATTTTTGGGATTTGGGGATACATTTTTTCTGAAACACAATAAGGATACCAAGTAGTCTGTGGATAGCGAGGTGCATGCTTGTTGTTATGCGGCGTGCGCCGGGCGTGGTACTCGGTACACGTAACTACAGAAGCACTCAGGGGGTGGCCAACGTGGAATGAAAATTATAATTTGTTTAAGAGACTGAGCGGCGCTCTGGCGCTGTCAGCCCTGCCCGGCCCTGCCCTGCCCTGCCCTGCCCCTGGCCACCGCGCGGGTGTCTGCCGGCATGGCCTTGTCGCCCATCCCGGATCCCGCCTGGAGCCTGGAGAACGCATCCGTCCCGCTGGAGCCTGGGGCTCCTGGAGAGGATAGAGGCCTGGCCTGGCCTGGAGCCGGATGCGGAGCAAAGCCTGTCGGCTTGGTGGCGATAAGAATTGCGACGCCCGCGCGTCAGCAACGTACATCACATCATGACATTCAAGTAGTACGTGGCCTCTCGAAGAAAACTCTAAAAATGCTTCACATCTAATGCGCAGATATAGTAAAAAAAATCTCTGTGTAAAAATTCTCTGTGTATTACAAAGCTTCCACCTTCATCATATTTAAGAGAAGATGCGGTGTTTCGTAGGCAGGGTTGGGAACGTTACTTTCAAAAGTAACGGCGTTAGTGCGTTAACGTTATCGTTAGGTAACGATAACGATAACGCGTTACATTTTGGTCGGCTGGTAACGGGTAACGAAACGCGTTACTCAACCTCTGTAACGATAAACGCCGTTACCGCTACTTTTGATCGGGAGCTTCTTAACAAGCGCCTAGAAGACAAGTCTCCTCTTAGCTCTCAGAGCCGGCCCGCCCTACTTAATTCATAGATTACAGTAAAATTCTTCATACCACTATAAAAACGCGTCTTACTTGTTCTCCTCATAATTATGTAATTTCTAGCTTTTTTTACAGTTTTAGAGGCCACTTAAACTGAAAGTAACGATAACGCCGTTACAAAGTAACGGTAACGATAGCGCGTTAGTTTTGGAAAGGCCAGTAACGATAACGTTAACGCGTTACTTTGGATCGGGATAACGACAACGATAGCGCGTTACTATTTAAAAGTAACGTTCCCAACCCTGTTCGTAGGTTATTTGTGGTGATGCAAATTTCTATAGGTATTCAATAGTTTTTTCTCTCTTGACAACAAACTTAGGAAAGGCGAGCACATTTTTTACCGTTTCATACGCGCGCTACTGGTGCTGGATAGCGGAAAAAGGGGGGGGGGGGGAGTCAGGGGGAGAGGTAGGGGGTGGGTGTCTGCCCATGGCGCCCATGGCCTTGTCCCCACGCGTTGCGTCACCGGCTTCCTCTTTCCGCACCGGCGTGAGAGTCCGAGAGAAAGAAGGAGAAAGAGGAAGAGAGCGGGCCTGGCGGGGCGGTGCGGGCACGGCGGCGATCTGGAAAACGGACAATCATGCCGTGTAGTAACGTGCGCGGCCAGCGCGCCATCAGTAACCACACTTTGCGTTAAGGTCTTTTTTTTTCTTTTTTTTTTCTTCAAAACTTTTTCTGGTCCAGATTTCATTACACTTACAAAAACAAATCACAGCCTCTTGCAGTCTCTTGAGACAGAAATTTACGAATTTACCTTGTCCATAGCATATTTCTATTTTTATTTTTTTATTTTTTTTTCTCGAGAAATGACAACTTCCAGGTCCAGGGCACTTGTTTCGGCTGGCCACGGCATTTCCTTTTACCTTTCGCTGCTGCGGCGTGGCCTTGTGGGCGGGGCGGGGCGGGGCGGGGCGGGGCGGGGCGGGGCGGGGCGGGGCGGGGCGGGGCGGGGCGGGCCGGGGCGCGGACCGCTGCGGTGCGGTTACGAGTTTAGTGCGCTAATGCCTGTCGGCTCCTGGTGGAGGCGATGCAGCCCGCCTGCTCGCTGTCCCACGCGGACGTCGACCCCAGCTGACCGGGGCGGAGAGTGCGACCGGCTCACCAAGGACGAGGCCCGCATTCGTCTGCCAACGGACTGTTGTTGCCGGGGAGCGGAGGATTTTCATTTATTTTTTTCTGTGTACCCCAGATACTTGTTGTCACGTTACGTCGCTGCGTTGGATTATGCCACGCCTTGCAGTATTGCCCGTGTATGTGTGAGTGTTTGGGAGGGAGGGCGGGAGAGAGAGAGAGAGAGAGAGAGAGAGAGAGAGAGAGAGAGAGAGAGAGAGAGAGAGAGAGAGAGAGAGAGAGAGAGAGAGAGAGAGAGAGAGAGAGAGAGAAACGCTTATTGGCACCACGGCCCCGTTTCACTGTCACTTCTACTCTGGTCCGGGCCGCGCCACCCTCCCCCGCGCTCTCATTCGGGCCGAGACCGCCCCCGCCTGCCCACCCCCTCCACCCCGTTCCGACTTAGTAATCCTCGGCACATGCGCCGGTGCGGCGCCGTGGTCACGCGTGGTCACACCCCGCTGCTGGGCGGCGGGCCGGGCCGGGCGGGGCTGGGCTGTCTCGTTCCGAGAATGACTGTGGCCTGCCGGCTGCCGGTCCGGTCCGGGTCCAAACGCCCCGCGCCGTCATCCACCCCGTGAGCAACGCAGGCAGCGGCACACTCCGCCGCCTCGTCTGCATCCTGGTGGGCTACAGTCTGTCAAGTTAGTTGTCCCCCGACGCTAAAAACGTAGTTACAAATGTTCCGGGGTACTGGCTGTTAGGTTGTTAGGTGTCAGAGAAATTCGCCAACCAAACTTCTTCTGCAAGGATCGGGAGGGTTCGGGGTCATGTATCGAATCCCTTAAGGGTCATAGTTTTCACCACGAATAAGCGAAGCAACTACCGGTTCAGAAATAGGAACTTCCGAAAAAAAAAGACTGAAACCAATGACGCAGGGCTAGTGGTCGGTCACTCTATCCACCGCACCTTTGCCCAACGTCGTCCCGGATGGAGGAGCCCGGGCCCTAGGTGGGGATGGTTCCCTCTCCACCCCACCAGCCGCTGCCCAGTCTCGAACCCGGGCCATACGTAAGTGTCGCGCACCGCTCGGCTTCCCTGCCGGCCGGGAGTCGTGGCGTACTCCTGTAATCCAGCTACTTGGAGGCCGGAGGTCGAGGATGGCTCGGTGCTGGGGGGGACTGCTTCGCAGCGACCCACGGTGACTGGGCGTCCGCACGAAGCTCGCCGTCAACATGGGTACCTTGGAGGAGTCCGAGGTAGCCAGGTTGGTTAAAGAGGGGCGAACCGGGCCAGGGGGGTAACCCAGCAGCCAAAGGTCCCCGCGGTGAGCAGTCGTGGGATCGCGCCTAGGAGTGGGAGCTGCGCGGTAGCTCGGCAACACGGCCAGACCGACCTCTCTTTTCCAAATTTTAAGCATGAAAGCCAATATCAGAATTGAGCCAAAAGCGGGGCATGTTAGACTTTTACTCGTTCTTTACCAGCCACTCAACGAGGCTCGGTTTCGTGCGATGAGATGCCTTAACTTGATTCCATTTTTATCTCAGAACACGGAACGCCTACAGAAATGAAACGTACACCATTCCCGGTCGGAATTGCACTGTGAAAAAATATTCAGAAATTTACGACTTTGTTTTCGAATGTTGTGATTACGACACAGAGTTGTAAGTTTACGAGCACGGTCGGCAATTTACGACACCAAATTCTTGCTCGTCAAAGTAAACTATCAGTCTAAATAATTCATCAGAACAATGCAACTGGAAGTTGGGACCTTACGACATTTATCATGGAAAATTTTAGCGCAACCCTTTACGAATACCTTTCACAGTGTTGCTGGATTTGATTCAAACAATACACTTTTTCTCAAACTTAAAAATTGTTTCTTCGCGAGCTTTGATTTTCATACCATGTCCCTAACACCAACTCATGCCTGGAAATTTCTATCTCAAGACATGGGACAGCCTCCAACCAAAACTTGGTTGTGGTGGTTTTTTTTTCTTTTTTTTTTTAAATTAGCGTGCTTAAGGACTAATGAAAGATGTGTATAACAAAGGTAAATCTATATTTGTTCTCCCAACAAGTCTCGAAGTGATAGACAATCATGAAATGATGAAAAACAAATGGCAAAGCACCTACCTTTTTATCCCAGTCTTTTCAGAAAATGAAGAATTCTATTCCCGCTGCGACAGTTACCACAAGTGTTCAGAAAAAAAAAAGTTTGCCGCAGACAAGATTCGAACCAATGACGCAGAGCTAGTGGTTGGTCACTCTATCCACCGCACCTTTGCCCAACGTCGTCCCGGATGGAGGAGCCCGGGCCCTAGGTGGGGATGGCTCCATCTTCACCAGCCGCTGCCCAGTCTCGAACCCTGGCCATACGTAAGTGTCGCGCACCGCTCGGCTTCCCTGCCGGCCGGTAGTCGTGGCAGACTCCTGTAATCCAGCTACTTGGAGGCCGGAGGTCGAGGATGGCTCGGTGCTGGGGGGGACTGCTTCGCAGCGACCCACGGTGACTGGGCGTCCGCACGAAGCTCGCCGTCAACATGGGTACCTTGGAGGAGTCCGAGGTAGCCAGGTTGGTTAAAGAGGGGCGAACCGGGCCAGGGGGGTAACCCAGCAGCCAAAGGTCCCCGCGGTGAGCAGTCGTGGGATCGCGCCTGGGAGTGGGAGCTGCGCGGTAGCTCGGCAACACGGCCAGACCGACCTCTCTTTTCGAAATTTTAAGCATGAAAGCCAATATTAGAATTGAGCCAAAAGCGGGGCATGTTAGACTTTTACTCGTTCTTTACCAGCCACTCAACGAGGCTCGGTTTCGTACGATGAGATGCCTTAACTTGATTCCACTTTTATCTCAGAACACGGAACGCCTACAGAAATGAAACGTACACCATTCCCGGTCGGAATTGCACTGTGAAAAAATATTCAGAAATTTACGACTTTGATTTCGAATGTTGTGATTACGACACAGAGTTGTAAGTTTACGAGCACGGTCGGCAATTTACGACACCAAATTCTTGCTCGTCAAAGTAAACTATCAGTCTAAATAATTCATCAGAACAATGCAACTGGAAGTTGGGACCTTACGACATTTATCATGGAAAATTGTAGCGCAACCCTTTACGAATACCTTTCACAGTGTTGCTGGATTTGATTCAAACAATACACTTTTTCTCAAACTTAAAAATTGTTTCTTCGCGAGCTTTGATTTTCATACCATGTCCCTAACACCAACCCATGCCTGGAAATTTCTATCTCAAGACATGGGACAGCCTCCAACCAAAACTTGGTTTTGGTGTTCCTTTAAAATTAGCGTGCTAAAGGACTAATGAAAGATGTGTATAACGAAGGTAAATCTATATTTGTTCTCCCAACAAGTCTCGAAGTGATAGACAATCATGAAATGATGAAAAACAAATGGCAAAGCACCTACCTTTTTATCCCAGTCTTTTCAGAAAATGAAGAATTCTATTCCCGCTGCGACAGTTACCACAAGTGTTCAGAAAAAAAAAAAAGTTTGCCGCAGACAAGATTCGAACCAATGACGCAGAGCTAGTGGTCGGTCACTCTATCCACCGCACCTTTGCCCAACGTCGTCCCGGATGGAGGAGCCCGGGCCCTAGGTGGGGATGGCTCCATCTTCACCAGCCACTGCCCAGTCTCGAACCCTGGCCATACGTAAGTGTCGCGCACCGCTCGGCTTCCCTGCCGGCCGGTAGTCGTGGCAGACTCCTGTAATCCAGCTACTTGGAGGCCGGAGGTCGAGGATGGCTCGGTGCTGGGGGGGACTGCTTCGCAGCGACCCACGGTGACTGGGCGTCCGCACGAAGCTCGCCGTCAACATGGGTACCTTGGAGGAGTCCGAGGTAGCCAGGTTGGTTAAAGAGGGGCGAACCGGGCCAGGGGGGTAACCCAGCAGCCAAAGGTCCCCGCGGTGAGCAGTCGTGGGATCGCGCCTGGGAGTGGGAGCTGCGCGGTAGCTCGGCAACACGGCCAGACCGACCTCTCTTTTCGAAATTTTAAGCATGAAAGCCAATATTAGAATTGAGCCAAAAGCGGGGCATGTTAGACTTTTACTCGTTCTTTACCAGCCACTCAACGAGGCTCGGTTTCGTACGATGAGATGCCTTAACTTGATTCCACTTTTATCTCAGAACACGGAACGCCTACAGAAATGAAACGTACACCATTCCCGGTCGGAATTGCACTGTGAAAAAATATTCAGAAATTTACGACTTTGATTTCGAATGTTGTGATTACGACACAGAGTTGTAAGTTTACGAGCACGGTCGGCAATTTACGACACCAAATTCTTGCTCGTCAAAGTAAACTATCAGTCTAAATAATTCATCAGAACAATGCAACTGGAAGTTGGGACCTTACGACATTTATCATGGAAAATTTTAGCGCAACCCTTTACGAATACCTTTCACAGTGTTGCTGGATTTGATTCAAACAATACACTTTTTCTCAAACTTAAAAATTGTTTCTTCGCGAGCTTTGATTTTCATACCATGTCCCTAACACCAACCCATGCCTGGAAATTTCTATCTCAAGACATGGGACAGCCTCCAACCAAAACTTGGTTTTGGTGTTCCTTTAAAATTAGCGTGCTAAAGGACTAATGAAAGATGTGTATAACGAAGGTAAATCTATATTTGTTCTCCCAACAAGTCTCGAAGTGATAGACAATCATGAAATGATGAAAAACAAATGGCAAAGCACCTACCTTTTTATCCCAGTCTTTTCAGAAAATGAAGAATTCTATTCCCGCTGCGACAGTTACCACAAGTGTTCAGAAAAAAAAAAAAGTTTGCCGCAGACAAGATTCGAACCAATGACGCAGAGCTAGTGGTCGGTCACTCTATCCACCGCACCTTTGCCCAACGTCGTCCCGGATGGAGGAGCCCGGGCCCTAGGTGGGGATGGCTCCATCTTCACCAGCCACTGCCCAGTCTCGAACCCTGGCCATACGTAAGTGTCGCGCACCGCTCGGCTTCCCTGCCGGCCGGTAGTCGTGGCAGACTCCTGTAATCCAGCTACTTGGAGGCCGGAGGTCGAGGATGGCTCGGTGCTGGGGGGGACTGCTTCGCAGCGACCCACGGTGACTGGGCGTCCGCACGAAGCTCGCCGTCAACATGGGTACCTTGGAGGAGTCCGAGGTAGCCAGGTTGGTTAAAGAGGGGCGAACCGGGCCAGGGGGGTAACCCAGCAGCCAAAGGTCCCCGCGGTGAGCAGTCGTGGGATCGCGCCTGGGAGTGGGAGCTGCGCGGTAGCTCGGCAACACGGCCAGACCGACCTCTCTTTTCGAAATTTTAAGCATGAAAGCCAATATTAGAATTGAGCCAAAAGCGGGGCATGTTAGACTTTTACTCGTTCTTTACCAGCCACTCAACGAGGCTCGGTTTCGTACGATGAGATGCCTTAACTTGATTCCACTTTTATCTCAGAACACGGAACGCCTACAGAAATGAAACGTACACCATTCCCGGTCGGAATTGCACTGTGAAAAAATATTCAGAAATTTACGACTTTGTTTTCAAATGTTGTGATTACGACACAGAGTTGTAAGTTTACGAGCACGGTCGGCAATTTACGACACCAAATTCTTGCTCGTCAAAGTAAACTATCAGTCTAAATAATTCATCAGAACAATGCAACTGGAAGTTGGGACCTTACGACATTTATCATGGAAAATTTTAGCGCAACCCTTTACGAATACCTTTCACAGTGTTGCTGGATTTGATTCAAACAATACACTTTTTCTCAAACTTAAAAATTGTTTCTTCGCGAGCTTTGATTTTCATACCAACTCATGCCTGGAAATTTCTATCTCAAGACATAGGAGAGCCTCCAACCAAAACTTGGTGTTGGTGTTTCTTTTTTTGAAAAAAATTAGCGTGCTAAAGGACTAATGAAGACGTGTATAACAATGGTAAATCTATTTGTTCTCGCAACAAGTTTCGAAGTACTAGACAATCATAAAATGGTGAAAAACAAAAATGGCAAAGCACCTATATTTTCCATCCAAGTCTTTTCAGAAAATGAAGAATTCTATTCCCGCTGCGACAGTTACCACAAATGTTCAAAAGTTTGCCGCAGACAGGATTTGAACCAATGACTCAGAGCTAGTGGTCGGTCACTCTATCCACCGCACCTTTGCCCAACGTCGTCCCGGATGAAGGAGCCCGGGCCCTAGGTGGGGATGGTTCCCTCTCCACCAGCCGCTGCCCAGTCTCGAACCCGGGCCATACGTAAGTGTCGCGCACCGCTCGGCATCCCTGCCGGCCGGGAGTCGTGGCGTACTCCTGTAATCCAGCTACTTGGAGGCCGGAGGTCGAGGATGGCTCGGTGCTGGGGGGGACTGCTTCGCAGCGACCCACGGTGACTGGGCGTCCGCACGAAGCTCGCCGTCAACATGGGTACCTTGAAGGAGTCCGAGGTAGCCAGGTTGGTTAAAGAGGGGCGAACCGGGCCAGGGGGGTAACCCAGCAGCCAAAGGTCCCCGCGGTGAGCAGTCGTGGGATCGCGCCTGGGAGTGGGAGCTGCGCAGTAGCTCGGCAACACGGCCAGACCGACCTCTCTTTTCGAAATTTTAAGCATGAAAGCCAATATCAGAATTGAGCCAAAAGCGGGGCATGTTAGACTTTTACTCGTTCTTTACCAGCCACTCAACGAGGCTCGGTTTCGTACGATGAGATGCCTTAACTTGATTCCACTTTTATCTCAGAACACGGAACGCTTACAGAAATGAAACGTACACCATTCCCGGTCGGAATTGCACTGTGAAAAAATATTCAGAAATTTACGACTTTGTTTTCGAATGTTGTGATTACGACACAGAGTTGTAAGTTTACGAGCACGGTCGGCAATTTACGACACCAAAGTCTTGCTCGTCAAAGTAAACTATCAGTCTAAATAATTCATCAGAACAATGCAACTGGAAGTTGGGACCTTACGACATTTATCATGGAAAATTTTAGCGCAACCCTTTACGAATACCTTTCACAGTGTTGCTGGATTTGATTCAAACAATTCACTTTTTCTCAAACTTAAAAATTGTTTCTTCGCGAGCTTTGATTTTCATACCATGTCCCTAACACCAACTCATGCCTGGAAATTTCTATCTCAAGACATGGGACAGCGTCCAACCAAAACTTGGTTTTGGTGTTCCTTTAAAATAGCGTGCTAAAGGACCAATAAAAGATGTGTATAACAAAGGTAAATCTATATTTGTTCTCCCAACAAGTCTCGAAGTGATAGACAATCATGAAATGATGAAAAACAAATGGCAAAGCACCTACCTTTTTATCCCAGTCTTTTCAGAAAATGAAGAATTCTATTCCCGCTGCGACAGTTACCACAAGTGTTCAGAAAAAAAAAAGTTTGCCGCAGACAAGATTCGAACCAATGACGCAGAGCTAGTGGTTGGTCACTCTATCCACCGCACCTTTGCCCAACGTCGTCCCGGATGGAGGAGACCCGGGCCCTAGGTGGGGATGGCTCCATCTTCACCAGCCGCTGCCCAGTCTCGAACCCTGGCCATACGTAAGTGTCGCGCACCGCTCGGCTTCCCTGCCGGCCGGGAGTCGTGGCGTACTCCTGTAATCCAGCTACTTGGAGGCCGGAGGTCGAGGATGGCTCGGTGCTGGGGGGGACTGCTTCGCAGCGACCCACGGTGACTGGGCGTCCGCACGAAGCTCGCCGTCAACATGGGTACCTTGGAGGAGTCCGAGGTAGCCATTTTGGTTAAAGAGGGGCGAACCGGGCAAGGGGGGTAACCCAGCAGCCAAAGGTCCCCGCGGTGAGCAGTCGTGGGATCGCGCCTGGGAGTGGGAGCTGCGCGGTAGCTCGGCAACACGGCCAGACCGACCTCTCTTTTCGAAATTTTAAGCATGAAAGCCAATATTAGAATTGAGCCAAAAGCGGGGCATGTTAGACTTTTACTCGTTCTTTACCAGCCACTCAACGAGGCTCGGTTTCGTACGATGAGATGCCTTAACTTGATTCCACTTTTATCTCAGAACACGGAACGCCTACAGAAATGAAACGTACACCATTCCCGGTCGGAATTGCACTGTGAAAAAATATTCAGAAATTTACGACTTTGATTTCGAATGTTGTGATTACGACACAGAGTTGTAAGTTTACGAGCACGGTCGGCAATTTACGACACCAAATTCTTGCTCGTCAAAGTAAACTATCAGTCTAAATAATTCATCAGAACAATGCAACTGGAAGTTGGGACCTTACGACATTTATCATGGAAAATTGTAGCGCAACCCTTTACGAATACCTTTCACAGTGTTGCTGGATTTGATTCAAACAATACACTTTTTCTCAAACTTAAAAATTGTTTCTTCGCGAGCTTTGATTTTCATACCATGTCCCTAACACCAACCCATGCCTGGAAATTTCTATCTCAAGACATGGGACAGCCTCCAACCAAAACTTGGTTTTGGTGTTCCTTTAAAATTAGCGTGCTAAAGGACTAATGAAAGATGTGTATAACGAAGGTAAATCTATATTTGTTCTCCCAACAAGTCTCGAAGTGATAGACAATCATGAAATGATGAAAAACAAATGGCAAAGCACCTACCTTTTTATCCCAGTCTTTTCAGAAAATGAAGAATTCTATTCCCGCTGCGACAGTTACCACAAGTGTTCAGAAAAAAAAAAAAGTTTGCCGCAGACAAGATTCGAACCAATGACGCAGAGCTAGTGGTCGGTCACTCTATCCACCGCACCTTTGCCCAACGTCGTCCCGGATGGAGGAGCCCGGGCCCTAGGTGGGGATGGCTCCATCTTCACCAGCCACTGCCCAGTCTCGAACCCTGGCCATACGTAAGTGTCGCGCACCGCTCGGCTTCCCTGCCGGCCGGTAGTCGTGGCAGACTCCTGTAATCCAGCTACTTGGAGGCCGGAGGTCGAGGATGGCTCGGTGCTGGGGGGGACTGCTTCGCAGCGACCCACGGTGACTGGGCGTCCGCACGAAGCTCGCCGTCAACATGGGTACCTTGGAGGAGTCCGAGGTAGCCAGGTTGGTTAAAGAGGGGCGAACCGGGCCAGGGGGGTAACCCAGCAGCCAAAGGTCCCCGCGGTGAGCAGTCGTGGGATCGCGCCTGGGAGTGGGAGCTGCGCGGTAGCTCGGCAACACGGCCAGACCGACCTCTCTTTTCGAAATTTTAAGCATGAAAGCCAATATTAGAATTGAGCCAAAAGCGGGGCATGTTAGACTTTTACTCGTTCTTTACCAGCCACTCAACGAGGCTCGGTTTCGTACGATGAGATGCCTTAACTTGATTCCACTTTTATCTCAGAACACGGAACGCCTACAGAAATGAAACGTACACCATTCCCGGTCGGAATTGCACTGTGAAAAAATATTCAGAAATTTACGACTTTGTTTTCAAATGTTGTGATTACGACACAGAGTTGTAAGTTTACGAGCACGGTCGGCAATTTACGACACCAAATTCTTGCTCGTCAAAGTAAACTATCAGTCTAAATAATTCATCAGAACAATGCAACTGGAAGTTGGGACCTTACGACATTTATCATGGAAAATTTTAGCGCAACCCTTTACGAATACCTTTCACAGTGTTGCTGGATTTGATTCAAACAATACACTTTTTCTCAAACTTAAAAATTGTTTCTTCGCGAGCTTTGATTTTCATACCAACTCATGCCTGGAAATTTCTATCTCAAGACATAGGAGAGCCTCCAACCAAAACTTGGTGTTGGTGTTTCTTTTTTTGAAAAAAATTAGCGTGCTAAAGGACTAATGAAGACGTGTATAACAATGGTACATCTATTTGTTCTCGCAACAAGTTTCGAAGTACTAGACAATCATAAAATGGTGAAAAACAAAAATGGCAAAGCACCTATATTTTCCATCCAAGTCTTTTCAGAAAATGAAGAATTCTATTCCCGCTGCGACAGTTACCACAAATGTTCAAAACAAAGTTTGCCGCAGACAGGATTTGAACCAATGACTCAGAGCTAGTGGTCGGTCACTCTATCCACCGCACCTTTGCCCAACGTCGTCCCGGATGAAGGAGCCCGGGCCCTAGGTGGGGATGGTTCCCTCTCCACCAGCCGCTGCCCAGTCTCGAACCCGGGCCATACGTAAGTGTCGCGCACCGCTCGGCATCCCTGCCGGCCGGGAGTCGTGGCGTACTCCTGTAATCCAGCTACTTGGAGGCCGGAGGTCGAGGATGGCTCGGTGCTGGGGGGGACTGCTTCGCAGTGACCCACGGTGACTGGGCGTCCGCACGAAGCTCGCCGTCAACATGGGTACCTTGAAGGAGTCCGAGGTAGCCAGGTTGGTTAAAGAGGGGCGAACCGGGCCAGGGGGGTAACCCAGCAGCCAAAGGTCCCCGCGGTGAGCAGTCGTGGGATCGCGCCTGGGAGTGGGAGCTGCGCAGTAGCTCGGCAACACGGCCAGACCGACCTCTCTTTTCGAAATTTTAAGCATGAAAGCCAATATCAGAATTGAGCCAAAAGCGGGGCATGTTAGACTTTTACTCGTTCTTTACCAGCCACTCAACGAGGCTCGGTTTCGTACGATGAGATGCCTTAACTTGATTCCACTTTTATCTCAGAACACGGAACGCTTACAGAAATGAAACGTACACCATTCCCGGTCGGAATTGCACTGTGAAAAAATATTCAGAAATTTACGACTTTGTTTTCGAATGTTGTGATTACGACACAGAGTTGTAAGTTTACGAGCACGGTCGGCAATTTACGACACCAAAGTCTTGCTCGTCAAAGTAAACTATCAGTCTAAATAATTCATCAGAACAATGCAACTGGAAGTTGGGACCTTACGACATTTATCATGGAAAATTTTAGCGCAACCCTTTACGAATACCTTTCACAGTGTTGCTGGATTTGATTCAAACAATTCACTTTTTCTCAAACTTAAAAATTGTTTCTTCGCGAGCTTTGATTTTCATACCATGTCCCTAACACCAACTCATGCCTGGAAATTTCTATCTCAAGACATGGGACAGCGTCCAACCAAAACTTGGTTTTGGTGTTCCTTTAAAATAGCGTGCTAAAGGACCAATAAAAGATGTGTATAACAAAGGTAAATCTATATTTGTTCTCCCAACAAGTCTCGAAGTGATAGACAATCATGAAATGATGAAAAACAAATGGCAAAGCACCTACCTTTTTATCCCAGTCTTTTCAGAAAATGAAGAATTCTATTCCCGCTGCGACAGTTACCACAAGTGTTCAGAAAAAAAAAAGTTTGCCGCAGACAAGATTCGAACCAATGACGCAGAGCTAGTGGTTGGTCACTCTATCCACCGCACCTTTGCCCAACGTCGTCCCGGATGGAGGAGACCGGGCCCTAGGTGGGGATGGCTCCATCTTCACCAGCCGCTGCCCAGTCTCGAACCCTGGCCATACGTAAGTGTCGCGCACCGCTCGGCTTCCCTGCCGGCCGGGAGTCGTGGCGTACTCCTGTAATCCAGCTACTTGGAGGCCGGAGGTCGAGGATGGCTCGGTGCTGGGGGGGACTGCTTCGCAGCGACCCACGGTGACTGGGCGTCCGCACGAAGCTCGCCGTCAACATGGGTACCTTGGAGGAGTCCGAGGTAGCCATTTTGGTTAAAGAGGGGCGAACCGGGCAAGGGGGGTAACCCAGCAGCCAAAGGTCCCCGCGGTGAGCAGTCGTGGGATCGCGCCTGGGAGTGGGAGCTGCGCGGTAGCTCGGCAACACGGCCAGACCGACCTCTCTTTTCGAAATTTTAAGCATGAAAGCCAATATTAGAATTGAGCCAAAAGCGGGGCATGTTAGACTTTTACTCGTTCTTTACCAGCCACTCAACGAGGCTCGGTTTCGTACGATGAGATGCCTTAACTTGATTCCACTTTTATCTCAGAACACGGAACGCCTACAGAAATGAAACGTACACCATTCCCGGTCGGAATTGCACTGTGAAAAAATATTCAGAAATTTACGACTTTGATTTCGAATGTTGTGATTACGACACAGAGTTGTAAGTTTACGAGCACGGTCGGCAATTTACGACACCAAATTCTTGCTCGTCAAAGTAAACTATCAGTCTAAATAATTCATCAGAACAATGCAACTGGAAGTTGGGACCTTACGACATTTATCATGGAAAATTTTAGCGCAACCCTTTACGAATACCTTTCACAGTGTTGCTGGATTTGATTCAAACAATACACTTTTTCTCAAACTTAAAAATTGTTTCTTCGCGAGCTTTGATTTTCATACCAACTCATGCCTGGAAATTTCTATCTCAAGACATAGGAGAGCCTCCAACCAAAACTTGGTGTTGGTGTTTCTTTTTTTGAAAAAAATTAGCGTGCTAAAGGACTAATGAAGACGTGTATAACAATGGTAAATCTATTTGTTCTCGCAACAAGTTTCGAAGTACTAGACAATCATAAAATGGTGAAAAACAAAAATGGCAAAGCACCTATATTTTCCATCCAAGTCTTTTCAGAAAATGAAGAATTCTATTCCCGCTGCGACAGTTACCACAAATGTTCAAAACAAAGTTTGCCGCAGACAGGATTTGAACCAATGACTCAGAGCTAGTGGTCGGTCACTCTATCCACCGCACCTTTGCCCAACGTCGTCCCGGATGGAGGAGCCCGGGCCCTAGGTGGGGATGGTTCCCTCTCCACCAGCCGCTGCCCAGTCTCGAACCCGGGCCATACGTAAGTGTCGCGCACCGCTCGGCATCCCTGCCGGCCGGGAGTCGTGGCGTACTCCTGTAATCCAGCTACTTGGCGGCCGGAGGTCGAGGATGGCTCGGTGCTGGGGGGGACTGCTTCGCAGCGACCCACGGTGACTGGGCGTCCGCACGAAGCTCGCCGTCAACATGGGTACCTTGGAGGAGTCCGAGGTAGCCAGGTTGGTTAAAGAGGGGCGAACCGGGCCAGGGGGGTAACCCAGCAGCCAAAGGTCCCCGCGGTGAGCAGTCGTGGGATCGCGCCTGGGAGTGGGAGCTGCGCAGTAGCTCGGCAACACGGCCAGACCGACCTCTCTTTTCGAAATTTTAAGCATGAAAGCCAATATCAGAATTGAGCCAAAAGCGGGGCATGTTAGACTTTTACTCGTTCTTTACCAGCCACTCAACGAGGCTCGGTTTCGTACGATGAGATGCCTTAACTTGATTCCACTTTTATCTCAGAACACGGAACGCTTACAGAAATGAAACGTACACCATTCCCGGTCGGAATTGCACTGTGAAAAAATATTCAGAAATTTACGACTTTGTTTTCGAATGTTGTGATTACGACACAGAGTTGTAAGTTTACGAGCACGGTCGGCAATTTACGACACCAAAGTCTTGCTCGTCAAAGTAAACTATCAGTCTAAATAATTCATCAGAACAATGCAACTGGAAGTTGGGACCTTACGACATTTATCATGGAAAATTTTAGCGCAACCCTTTACGAATACCTTTCACAGTGTTGCTGGATTTGATTCAAACAATTCACTTTTTCTCAAACTTAAAAATTGTTTCTTCGCGAGCTTTGATTTTCATACCATGTCCCTAACACCAACTCATGCCTGGAAATTTCTATCTCAAGACATGGGACAGCGTCCAACCAAAACTTGGTTTTGGTGTTCCTTTTAAAAAAAAAAAATAAAAAAATAGCGTGCTAAAGGACTAATGAAAGATGTGCATAACAAAGGTAAATCTATATTTGTTCTCCCAACAAGTCTCGAAGTGATAGACAGTCATGAAATGATGAAAAACAAATGGCAAAGCACCTCTACCTTTTTATCCCAGTCTTTTCAGAAAATGAAGAATTCTATTCCCGCTGCGACAGTTACCACAAATGTTCAAAAAAAAAAAAAAAAAACAAAGTTTGCCGCAGACAGGATTTGAACCAATGACGCAGAGCTAGTGGTCGGTCACTCTATCCACCGCACTTTTGCCCAACGTCGTCCCGGATGGAGGAGCTCGGGCCCTAGGTGGGGATGGTTCCCTCTCCACCCCACCAGCCGCTGCCCAGTCTCGAAACCTGGCCATACGTAAGTGTCGCGCACCGCTCGGCTTCCCTGCCGGCCGGGAGTCGTGGCGTACTCCTGTAATCCAGCTACTTGGAGGCCGGAGGTCGAGGATGGCTCGGTGCTGGGGGGGACTGCTTCGCAGCGACCCACGGTGACTGGGCGTCCGCACGAAGCTCGCCGTCGACATGGGTACCTTGGAGGAGTCCGAGGTAGCCAGGTTGGTTAAAGAGGGGCGAACCGGGCCAGGGGGGTAACCCAGCAGCCAAAGGTCCCCGCGGTGAGCAGTCGTGGGATCGCGCCTGGGAGTGGGAGCTGCGCGGTAGCTCGGCAACACGGCCAGACCGACCTCTCTTTTCCAAATTTTAAGCATGAAAGCCAATATTAGAATTGAGCCAAAAGCGGGGCATGTTAGACTTTTACTCGTTCTTTACCAGCCACTCAACGAGGCTCGGTTTCGTACGATGAGATGCCTTAACTTGATTCCACTTTCATCTCAGAACACGGAACGCCTACAGAAATGATGATACTTATACCATTAACGTTCGGAAACGCACTATGAAAAAATATTCAGAAATTTACGACTTTGTCTTCGAATGTTGTGATTACGACACAGAGTCGTAAGTTTACGAGCACGGTCGTCAATTTCAAGACACCAAATTCTTGCTCGTCAAAGTAAACTCAGTCTAAATAATTCATCAGAACAATGCAACTGGAAGTTAAGACCTTACGACATTTATTATGGAAAATTTTAGCGCAACCCTTTACGAATATCTTTCACAGTGTCGCTGAATTTGATTCAAACAATACACTTTTTCTCAACCTTAAAAATTGTTTCTTCGCGAGCTTTGATTTTCATACCAACTCATGCCTGGAAATTTCTATCTCAAGACATGGGACAGCCTCCAACCAAAACTTGGTGTTGGTGTTTCTTTTTTTGAAAAAAATTAGCGTGCTAAAGGACTAATGAAGACGTGTATAACAATGGTAAATCTATATATTTGTTCTCCCAACAAGTTTCGAAGTAATAGACAATCATGAAATGGTGAAAAACAAAAATGGCAAAGCACCTATATTTTCCATCCAAGTCTTTTCAGAAAATGAAGAATTCTATTCCCGCTGCGACAGTTACCACAAATGTTCAAAACCAAGTTTTCCGCAGACAGGATTTGAACCAATGACGCAGAGCTAGTGGTCGGTCACTCTATCCACCGCACCTTTGCCCAACGTCGTCCCGGATGGAGGAGCCCGGGCCCTAGGTGGGGATGGTTCCCTCTCCACCCCACCAGCCGCTGCCCAGTCTCGAACCCGGGCCATACGTAAGTGTCGCGCACCGCTCGGCCTCCCTGCCGGCCGGGAGTCGTGGCGTACTCCTGTAATCTAGCTACTTGGAGGCCGGAGGTCGAGGATGGCTCGGTGCTGGGGGGGACTGCTTCGCAGCGACCCACGGTGACTGGGCGTCCGCACGAAGCTCGCCGTCATCATGGGTACCTTGGAGGAGTCCGAGGTAGCCAGGTTGGTTAAAGAGGGGCGAACCGGGCCAGGGGGGTAACCCAGCAGCCAAAGGTCCCCGCGGTGAGCAGTCGTGGGATCGCGCCTGGGAGTGGGAGCTGCGCAGTAGCTCGGCAACACGGCCAGACCGACCTCTCTTTTCCAAATTTTAAGCATGAAAGCCAATATCAGAATTGAGCCAAAAGCGGGGCATGTAAGACTTTTGCTCGTTCTTTACCAGCGGTTGTGGCCCTACGGGCTACGTCTACGCGCTGACCGTATTCTTCACCAGCGTCCTATCTGGTGACGTAAGGGCCAAATGTGAAGGTCACGCCGGCTAACGCCGGTTAACAAGGTGGCGCACACCGCGAGCACTGGCCACCCTCGTTACTCACACACAGTGCGGCTGAAGGGCGGCGCACGACAACCGAAATGGCACGAGGCGGACGTGCGACAGAGTGCGACACATTCCAATCATTTCGTTGATTCAAGAGGCTGTTAGTTATTATTGAGGAACTGCAACACGCAATAACTGGTTTAACATACAATGAAATTTTCTAATGCGACTGGACCCGGCTCTCCGTCTCTGGGTTGTCACTACCTCTATAACGTATTCGTCGATTACTTTATGCGCGAGAGCTTGATTCAGCTGAGATCCACTTCACTGCTGCTCTTCGCCACCGGACGCAAGACTGCATGCCCTTTTTGGATTTGAAGCATGGTAATAGCATCGGCAGGATTCGATATGTTACCGTAACTTACGGTAATATTTCATCTTGCCGGTAAGTTTGGTAAGTTTGAGTCGCGTATGTGTCATTAATTGAATACTTGAACCTATTCCTGAAGTTGTGGTTGTGTCACTCATATTTCGAACTTTTGCGCGTGCTGGCACCCGATTCCCCCTCCTCCACTCTTGCAGGTGCCGGCGGCAAGTAGACTTGGGGAATACATCATTTAATTCTACTTCGTTGTGTTTCACTGTTTGAAAAGTCTTGTTAAATTTCACTAAAATGTAATGTAATTTGAATCACTATTTTGTTTTGAAATTTCATTACATATTTTTTGTTATGAAATTTCAAAACAGAGAGTTTTGCAATTTCAGGATTTTGTAATGAAAAGTCAGAACCTAGTTTTTATGACATTTCGATACCATAGAAAACAAAAATTGTCGGGGTTCTGAACTTTTCTCTCTTCCTTCCTTTGTCGAACTGTCCTTTCCTTCTCTTCTACCGAATTAATCATCATTCAGTATGATAGTATTCACAGATTTTACACTTACCGGATGGTAAACAACGAAAAATCTTAATTTTCAAGACGTTTTTGAATTTTCACAACAAATTGTCATAAAAATTCAACTCCGTGTTGAAATTTCATTACCAAGTTTTGAATTTTCATGGTGCTTCTAAAAATTTCACTTTATTGTTGTTAAATATCACTTCATTATTATGAAATTTCATTTCATGTTGTAAAATTTCATGAAAGTGTCCTTAAATTTCATAACTATCATGATATTTTAGTGAAGTAATGACATTTCATGATAATTTTGAAATTTCATCACAAATATGTCTTGAAATTTCAAAACATTTTTAACAGTGTTTGAGAGTGGAGTAATTTTGTTTCGCGAGGCAAACCCAGAATTTTCTTTCTTAAATTTTCTTTATACATGATTGTAAAGTGAAAAGTGGAAGAGAGTAAATTGTCAAGGTACGTAAAACCAGTAAAACAAATTAAGATTTTGATAGAGACACTAGTTTGCTCAAAACAATTAATACGTTGCTAGGAATTCACCCATTCATACGTGTTTTTTTAGATTCAAAAAGCCAAGTCATTTGCTTTGAAATTTACTGACCGAAAATAGTCTGTAAGTCTATCGATTTTCAGTTCTTGCGATGTGCGAAAGGAGTCAGAAATTCAGTGTGCCATGTTAATCTGGGTAAAACGTTAAATTTTCGTTAGATTGAGGTTTGTTTGTTTTTTGGCAACTGCACAGACTTTAAGCACACTACCTAACTTGCCTGTTCGAAACATCAAGTCATTATTTAAACTTTCTCATCATCTTATGAAATCATGCTTGAAAGCTATCAAATGTAAGGTAAATTTCATAAAATCTAATTAAAAAAACAACGGCAGGGCCATTTTGCCGATCTTTCCAGACATTTCCATACATCACTGTCAGTTAACGTACATTCTCACCGTAAGATGGAATCTGACCGGCAATTTTAAATCCCTATGCTCTTCGACCACATTTAGCGCTCTAAGTCCATCAAAGTCATTGCCATATTTCATATTTCTTTATTTAATTTCAAAAAGCTTACCATTGAGTACCCATTCAAAATTGCAAAGGAAAAACTTGTATCATTATTCATATAATCACATTTGAAGGAAATGACCATTTTGTTCATGCTGAAAATTACCACGATGGAGGTATGCAGGCGTCACAGCATCAAACTTCCGGCGCTGCGAGGAACTGATAAGCCCAATTACATAGCCAGCGTCAGGCGCCAATCGAGCAAACCCCTCACATCCGAAGCACAATGGGCTGCCTGCCTTCAGGCGCCCCGCCATCAGAAGCCTCTCAGTCCGAGCACGAAGTGCTGCCTATCTTCGGGAGCTTCCCTGTCGTACTCCAGACAGCCCCCGCCTGCAGCCAAGCCCGGCAGGCAGTTGGCAACACGAACCCCCTGAGTGTCGGCAAACCATTGTGCTTCCGCTCACAGCCCCCTCCCTTCCCCCTAGCTAGACCCGCCGGCAGTTAGTTTGCAACACGATCCTCCTGTGTGTAGGCAACTCATGGTGCATCTACTCACAGCCCCACCCCTCGAGGCCACCGCGCCGCGGTCAAGGCGACAGTTCCGATGCGACGTCCAGTGAATAGAAATGGTCGGGACAGGACGGACCGTGTAGGGCGGCACCCGTGAGTGAAGAAAGAGAGGGGGTGGGGGAGAAGGAGGATGCGTTGTGCAATTAACTGCTGCTGCACCAGCGCCTGTCTCCCAATCAAGTAATAAAGTGAGACATGGAAAAAAAAAAGTGCTGGATGCTTTCGCCGTTGCGCGACTGTGGCTTCGTGCGCGGATTAGATTTGGAGTGCAAAGCGCAACGGAAACGGAGCCGATGGAGCCGCAGACAGAGCTGGTATCTTCAGGGAGGGACGAGGGTGGCGTGGCTTCGTTAGGCACTCGGTGCTAAGATATTTAAGGCTTTATGGACGTTGTTGACCGTGTTGTCAGCTGAACAGAATCGGATGAATTGCTTTACTTTATGACGAAGAAAAATAAAATGTAACGAATGAATTTCGGCCGATTTCGGCGGTTGGCCTCCATGAGTCACGCTGCAGACTGCCGGAGAAAGATAGCGGAAGTGAACTGCTTCCAGTCCCTGATAAATGGTGCACATTAAAGCTTCTTGGCCGTCAAGGTCAGTCGCCGATTGGGATTGAACTGCCCGAGCCGAGCAACCTGAGGAGGGGAGACACTCGGCGACAACCACCTCTCTCTCTCTCTCTCTTATTTGACCCGCGTATGGCAAATGGAGCGACAGCAGCACGACGAGTGCCCGTGCGGCCCCGGAGGAAGGCGGCAGGGGGCTCCGCCGGGGACCCCTGAGCCCCCTGAGGAGCAGCGGGGCTCACGCTGGGGGCAGAGCGCGGCGGGGAGGGGCAGGGGCTCCGTGGGGGTGTCCTCAGCGCACGGCTCACCGCCCCGCGCCGCCCCGCGCCGCCCCGCGCCGCCCCGCGCCGCCCCGCGCCGCCCGCAGTAGCCACCGCCCATCGCTTCATATGCCGCTCCCGGGCCCGGCCCGGCCCGGGCGCTCCGCGCTCCGAACTCCACCAGCGCAGTCGTCTCCAAACGGCGTCAGCAGGCGGACGTGCGCGGAGCATCCAGCCGCATCCACCAGGCAGAGGACAACCATGTGAGTGAACCGCGCGATGGATCGAGCGAAACCACGAACGGTCTACATTGCTAAGACAACATTCTGAATTATGGGGAGTAGTGGTGTGCGAATAGTTCGAAACCGAATCGAATCGAATCAAGGTAGATTCGATTCGAATCCGAATTAAATTTCTAAAATCTCGAATTCGAATTAATACCGCTACAATACAGCATTTTTCGGAAAAATAAGTCACTTTTTCACTAATTTAATCAGCATTTGATTCGAATCCGAACCGAATCGAATCAGCACAAATTCGATTCGATTCGGGGAATAAATTTAAAAATTCGATTCGATTCGATTCGGCCTGAAAAAAGGTGATTCGCACACCTCTAATGGGGAGAATTTTAAAATAGACATATTTGATAAAATGATCGTAAAGTGTGGACTTGCTCCTATTATGGCTTGGCAAAGGGTCCATAGAAGGAGTCATCTTGTTTGAGGGGGACGCGAGAGGTCCCTCACTCGGTTTAGGAGCGTACTCACGATTACCAATTAACCAGTGATTCTCATTAATTTTTTGGAAAACCGTTGAAATTTATGTCAATTTTTGCATATTTCAATGAGGGAAAACCGAAAACAGCTCGAAAAACGACGAAAAGAGGAGTTTTGGGTACAAGATAACCAATAGTTATCGGGTAAGGTGAGTACAAAGGATTACCAGACCAGAGTGGTGGACCCCTCAGGAGGAAACGTAAAAAAGTCCGAAAGCTGTCACTGGAGTTAACCCTAGACTTAATGGTATGTCTATTGAGTCAACTACTATATTTCCCTTCTGCTCTCTTCCTATTGACTCGCATTGCTTATCATCAATGCGGTCGCTTATTATCGCGACAGCACCTTTTTTTTTTACCGACGATAGTCACACGAAAGTTAAACTGCTGCAATGCGTACAAGAGGCGTTAGTGGAACCCGTGAGTTAGTTGTAGTCATCCCCTATTCACTAAAAGTCTCAAGGTTTCGTTTCCCAGACTCCCCTTCATTTTCTGGGGTCCTCACATGCGGGTCATGTTCGGCCCGCTTCTCTCAAGTCAAGTTTTACGGCTTGTCGGACGACTTCAGACAAAAATAGACGTCCCAGCCCAGCAGGCAGCTGGGGGCGTCCAGAAAACGTTTTTATCTGGGAGTGAGTGCGTGAGCCCCGGTGTGGCCTCTTGCGCCCGTGTTTTAAGGCCCGTTTGGGATGCGTTCTTCGCCCAAAGGACGGTCTGGTATTCATGTTGTTCAGCAAAAACTGGCAAAATTGCATTTGCGCTGCGTGTCTGTGAGATATTCTAGACTTTTCTCGAGTCTTGTCTATGATATTTTCCGAAACACTGGGACTCTCGTTTCAATACTCTCCTCTTATTCGCGATCACGCCGTCCCGGTAATGTCTTATTTTCGAAAGAAGAAGGGAAAACTTTGACGCACCCCAAGACTTTGAGGAAAACTCCTCAGATTTTGAGTGTCTTCACAAAAAATTAAAGGAATTTCCATCATATTTCATGGTAACTTCCTCAAAATCTGAGGAGTTTTCCTCAAAGCTATGCATGCAGTCGAGTGGAATACACTCTGGAAATCCTGTGAACACGTTGTCCAATAACTACTGGTTATCTTATTCCCATAACTCCTCTTTTCGTCGTTTGTCGTGCTGTTTTGGGTTTTCCTTCATTGATATATGCAAAAATTTATATAAATTTCAACGTTTCTTCCAAAAGTTTACCGAAAAGTGTAAGTAATCACTGGTAATCGTTAATCTTGAGTGATGGACCCCTTGCATGCATCCCCTCAAAGTTTTCCGTTTCTAAAAAAAAAAAAATCAGACATTTTTTTTCCGTGTAGACTTGGTAGTGATTCCCCGACATTCCCTTCGGATGGGCGGAAGGACCTCTCCCAGCACCCCTCCGTAGCGCTCCTCCTGTCTCAAAACCAGGGGTCCGTAACTTATCAAAAATTGGAGGGTAAACCCAAACCAAAAGTTGAAGTTATAACAATATCTTTATAAACTATATCAGCTATAAATTGTTTAAAGTTTAAATTTAACAAGTATTATTTAATGTTAATTTTTAATTTTGGTGCCTTCAAATTTGGTGTGCGCGTCACACTCACGCTTCTTATCTTATTCATTTAGACAACTTTAAATTTTTTAAATTTAAGTTATTCAACAACTTTAAAATAATAACAACATTATCTGTTACGTGCTAATATTTGTTATGCTAAAAGTTATGTTAAGTTACGGACCCCTACTGATGACGCCTGAAGCACCGGAGCCAAGGGCCTCTCCCTTCTACTCCCCTTCTAGTCTGTCTCCCGCGCTGTCTCCCCACCCCATCGCACCTTCACCTTATGTCCTCCGATTGGTCAGGAAGGCCCACAGGCGCCAATAAACTCGTTAAAAATAAAAGAAAAGAACGCGCATTATTATTCGCGGTAAACGTTGTCCGCCAGGCCTCCAAAACTGCCGGTAGACGCCCCCGCCCGTGTTTTACAGCCTGGTTGCGGGTTGTAAACTCAAACTCCGACCCGTCGTTGAGGCCGCACCTGGTCGGGTCGGGACGGCCTTGCTCGCGGGGTGTTTCCTGGACCTGCGCTCCTCACGCGTCCTCCCCCGCGTCGCGTCACGTGGCGAGTCACTGGACCCGCGACAAACGTCAGCCCGGCACTTGGATGCGGGCGCGCCCTGGCGCGCCAGGAGAGAAACAGTGGGTAGAGACGTGGTACAGGAGGACAGCGGCAATGCTCGAACCAACGACATAGGTAACTGGGGCGAGGTCCAGCTCTTAAACGGCTTCACCGATTTGAAAAAACGAGAAAGATTTGGAAAGATGATGAAATTTCGCAGGTCGTAGGGTACGTTTAGACTCTAGGAACGTTCGCGTCTGCGAGCGTTTGGCTTGTAAAATTTGAATTGTGATTTTGGCGGGAAAGCGCTTACTGGATCCGGTTTTTTGGTCAATATGAAATGCTGCATGCTCTAAGGCAGTAGTGCTATCGACCTGCACCCCTGGCCTACGTGCCGCAAAATTTCTTCATCTTTTCAAATCTTTTTCGTTTTTTCAAATCGGTGAACTCGTTCAGGAGCTGGACCTCGTACCAGTTACCTATGTCTCGGTCGGTTCGAGCACTGCCCCCGACCTCGTCCAGGGCGTTTCTACCCACTGAGAGAAACCAGTTCCCGGCATGCGCTCGCCTCTCCACCTTCGATATAATTGTCCATTTCATTTTATTTATATGACCCGTGAGGCGAGAACGCAAAACTCTACCGATTTTATTAAATATGAATTGTCACCCAAACTCTGCACTCTTCTCATCGCTGGCGCAGCACCCTGCCTGACTCGGCCCGGCCCGCCCCAGCAGGCCCAGCCGGCGGGGAATTGGTGTAATTTACCACTCGAGCTTCCAGCCTATCCGGCGCGGCATGCGAGGGAATTGTTTTTAAAAAAGCAAACTAATTACAGACGCAAGTAGACAGACTTTTCAACTTTTCAGCACTGCTGGAAACATCCTTAAGCTTTTAACTCGTCCTCGCCGGTACCGCCTCCTTTGGATGACAGCTGACTGTGGCGGTCACAGTCTGCGTGCGATAGACTGCAATTTGCCTCCCCTCCCCTCCAAAGGCTACTCGTCGCTCAGCAGTGTTGCCAGAATACTAGCCAAAAAGCGTCTAACACAGGTGTGTGGAGCGGTCGGTATTCACGCCCACCAACTATACAGGGGGCAAAATTATCCGCCTGTGCTGCCCGCCTGGATGGTGCAGTAAGCAGAAGTAAATACCAGGTAAATACCGATAGCTCCACACAGCTGTGTGTGTTGTGTCGGGCGCTTTTTGCTCACTTTTCCGGAAACACTGTCCCTCTGTATCATGCTCGAGTAGGCAATGCATTCCCCGGCGCCTGGAGGGTCATTAGGGAGCTCCCCACGATAGTCTCGATCGGTTAACTTCCTGGTCGACTCTCAATGGTTCGAGTTCGAGACTATTGGGAACTAATATATACCGGATTTTGGACTCGAACCAGCGAGAGTCGACCCGGAAGTTGCCCGTTCGAGACTATCGAGGGGAGCTCCCTAATGACCTTCCTGCAAGGAGAACGGTACCCTCACACCTTCGTCCACCCTGAGTCACAACCATCACCCCTTTTCCTAAAGTGCCGACAAATATTTGTCTCCTGATTTCGGACGCTCGAGCCCGTGCGACCGCCTGGCCTGGCCTGATGTGCCGAGCACGTCCGTGTCCAGCCGAGGGCAGACAGGCAGGGTCCGGATGCCTGACCCTAACCTTACCGACCGTGCAGCCGCGCGCCGGGCCCTGCCGGGCCGAACCGGCCGGCGCCGGCGCCAGTGCTGCTGATACCGCTCCACCCTGCAGCTGGGTGACACAGCTCGCGTGTCGTCACGGAGCTGAGCACACCACTGTGCATCGTCTGCCCTTCCACAGCTCCATTCGACAAACAAACAAACCAAAAAAAAAAAAAAAAAAATCCTGCTATAGCCTATGCGTATTATGCTCTTTTACATTCCACATTCCACACATTTTTGAAAATGTGATTGTGAACTCGCGGCCTCTTCTCGATACCTCACTGCAAGAGTAGCCTATCTGGCGTCGGTGCGTTAAAACTAGCCTATCTTTCCAGCGGCCAACAGGACTAGCCTATCTCTCTTGACTCGTTTAAAACAAGCCTAAGTGACTTTTTGGAACAAAATGAGAGACATATACCATTCGACGTGGATTTTCATGAAACGGATATTTCCACCAAAATCTCAGTTTGCTCGAAAAAGTCACTTAGGCTAGTCTGAAACGAGCTATGAGAGATAGGCTAGTCCTGTTGGCCACGGTAAAGATAGGCTACTTTTAACGCACCGACATCAGATAGGCTACTCTTGCAGTGAGGTATCGTTCTGTCCGCACCAGCCACGTCAGTCCCTCCGTCTTCCGTCGCAAGTCCAGAACGCCCACTACATCGCTCTGACTCACAATCGACCGAAGCCGTGTCCAGACTGTGGCTCTATCTGTCCTCGGTATCGCCGACGTGCAAACTGGTGCACAACTAACATCAGCATTCATTGCCGTGTTTCCGCTGCTGCTCGAGTTTCGCTGACGCGTCTCTCCTCCCAGGCTTGGGCATGCTAACAGAGACTGCCTGCTCCTCCTACCGTATGCCAGTACTTCGCAATAGAATTGTAGCAGCACCCAGAATGTTATTACTTTCGACTTGATATTATCAACCCTCAAATGCCGGCTTTATCATCGCTAATAAAAATACTAGCACTTTTATGTTCTCGCTTTCGGCAGCCACCCCATTTTCGACTTTTTATGCATTTATTTATTTTTTATTTGGAACGCTCCTTTACGACGTCCGATAGCCCTCCGGATCTCATTTTATTATTTTTATTTTCCTCTTATCTTGTTCGCCATTGTTGTTCGCAACTGATTCGCCACGAGCATTCTGTTCGTCTTCTTCGAACTGAAATAGAAAAGACAAGACGGGAGTTGAAAAGTCTTCTTTGGGTAACGTCAGCCGCACGTCCGCGCCTTCGCTTTAGGAAACGAACGCCCCGCCCCACCCGGCCCACCCGCACCCCGCACCTGCCCCGCCCCGGGCCGGCGCTACTGCAGGGCGTGGAAGGAAAGTTATCCCTTAACCCTGCGCTTACCGTATTAAAGCATTCCTCACAGTTTCGGATTTATTAGCAGATGATACGAATGTATCAGCCTGCCTGTACTGTCATACAGCGAGCAGAGTGGCATAATTTTTTTAACTATTCGGAACTTAGTTTTGATTATTTTCTTTTGTTGCTATCTTGCAATATTTTGGAATGTATATTCATAGCTGAAATATTTTGGTGTATCTGGAATAAGTGGATACTTTTAGGGTGTTTTTCGGAGAGCGCGTAAGAGTATGCGGGAGTGCCTCCCCGACCCGCTCCAGCCATGAGGCGCCTTGACCCCCTCGGGTCGGCGTCGGCAGACCCGCAACACTGACTTGCCCAGGTGGTCGGAGGCTGCCGGGCCGGGGCACGGCGCGGGGCTGTCGGCCCCAAACCATTGAAAACACTCCGCAGAGGGCGAAGCATAAAGTAAGCGAAGCGGGCGGCGGTGACGCGCTTGCTGCTGTTCGGGCTTCAAAAGCTCTGCTCGGCTCGCTCAGTATCTCGGCCCGTCTCCTCTCAGCTGCGTGGGTCCTGGAGGTCCCGCACATGACCCCGGGGCCCGGGCGGGGCTAGGCGGGGCGGGGCGGGGCGAGGTGGGGCTCCGTCTAGGGCGCCGCTCTCTGGGGCAGGGCAGGGTGCGAGTGAGCGAGCACGGCTTGACGGGCCGGGCCGGGGTGGGGCTACACTGTCGATAAAAAAGTAGGCCACAAGAAGTAGCCTCAACACAGTGAGTGCGGCGGGCTGCATAAGTTGAGTCCAGTTAAGATCGCCGAGTAGGATCGCCGACTTGGATCGCCGACTTTTCGCCGGCTTCTCGCGCCGAGTCGACGCCGAGGAGTAGAAAGGGGAGTCAGCGATAAGACAGCGAAAAGTCGTCGAGAAGTCGGCGATCTAACCCGGCGATCTTAGCTGATACAACTTTACACGCAACACTCTGGGACAGGCGCGAGCGTTTTGTCCAGGAGGCAGGCGCGGCGCAGGTATCCTGCTGGCCATACTTGTTCTTGTTGCCTACATTTCAAGCAAGGTGAGGGAGGGCCGAGGGCTCGGGTGCCACACTGCGCCTGGCCGGGCCGGGCCGGGCCGGGCCGCGCGGCGCCGCGGGCATTGGCATGCGGGAGTAGTGCCAGTGTCTGCTGCGCCCGCGCCGCGCAGCGCCTGGCCTGCACCCGCAGAGACATGGGCCCGGCCCCGCCCGGCCCCGCCCGGCCCGCACTGCGCGCGTGATGTCACATTGTGGTGGAGGAAGGCGAAAGTGGGGGAGGGGGTCACTCGAACCAAGCGGCAACAGCTGCGTGATAAGTCCACCAACGCCAGGAGCACCAGGAGGAGCAATGCGTAGGGACAAAGTGGCTCGCAAGAGATGATGTCTGGGAACGTTCAAGACCCAGTATTCAAGAGCGGATTTTGCATGACATTAAGTTTTGGGCGGTATTCTGTACCTAGGAAAATGTTTCTTAATTACGGTGGTACTCTCTGGTCCAACACCCAAAGGTTTCACTCAGAAACGACAGCAAATAAATAGCCACGTGACGTACCACCATGCACGAAGCTGGGGACAGTCAGGGTCATGGGCCGCGGCTACACTCGAATCACTGGTGCGTCCGTCCGCACCTGATGTGACGATCATGTTCGCGGCGTTAATTGGCTGGCTGCGCTGGGCTGCACTCGCTCTGGGCTCTCGCGGCTCTCGCGGCTCTCGCGGCTCTCGCGGCTCTCGCGGCTCTCGCGGCTCTCGCGGCTCTCGCGGCTCTCGCGGCTCTCGCGGCTCTCGCGGCTCTCGCGGCTCTCGCGGCTCTCGCGGCTCTCGCGGCTCTCGCGGCTCTCGCGGCTCTCGCCCGACTCTCGCGGCTCTCGCGGCTCTCGCGGCTCTCGCCCGACTCTCGCGGCTCTCGCGGCTCTCGCGGCTCTCGCCCGGCTCTCGCCCGGCTCTCGCGGCTCTCGCGGCTCTCGCGGCTCTCGCGGCTCTCGCGGCTCTCGCGGCTCTCGCGGCTCTCGCGGCTCTCGCGGCTCTCGCGGCTCTCGCGGCTCTCGCGGCTCTCGCCCGGCTCGCGGGAGGCAGTGACCGGACCGGACCGGCCTGGTGGTGACGCGACCCCGAGGTCACGTCGCGGCGTCGCGGCGCGCGCCTCATGCCCTCATGCTGCTGTGTTTGCTCGCCAGCCCCGCCCCGCTCCGCTCCGCCTCGCCCGGGCCGACGCGACCCGACCACACCAAACATAAAAGGGTGTCCAAATCACTCCCCCCTCGAGGACTCACTGCAGTGTCATAAGCCACAGCGGCGCGCGTGAAAATAACGCTTTGTCTCGTTTGGTGTGTTCCAGAGCCGCTCGCCGTTCGCACCCAGCACCGCAGCCGGCACCATGGCGGACGCGACCTCAGGGTGAGCTGGGCTGAGCACGGCCGGCCGGAGGCGACGCACTTTTACTGCCGCGCTAACAACGGCAAACGGCGGCCCTCACGCGTCGTCTCGAGACGAGGTTTCGCTGATTCCAAAGGTTTCACACTGTTTCTCTTTCCTTGTCTGCCACAGGGTCAACAACCACGCTGAGCAGAGACAGAACGGTTGCGCCGGGTGAGTGTCAAACTCTAAGCCCTCCATGTACTGCGGTGCCCCTCCGCGCCGGGTGGGTAGGCAGCCCAACGTGCACGACTGACGGATCTCTCCTCTCCCTGTGCGCAGCAGACAGACCGAGGGGCCGGCCGGACAAGTGCTTGCAGTCCTGGTCCTGCTCCTGGAGACCGTGTGGATGCAGCTGCGCGTGTGGGCGGAGGTGTTCCGGGGCGTGTACCAGACCATCGTGCCGCCGGCGGAGAAGTCGGTGGCGGGCGAGGTGGTGCTGGTGACGGGCGCGGGCCACGGCATCGGCCGCGAGATCGCGCTCAAGTACGCCTCGCTGGGCTCCACCGTGGTGTGCATGGACATCAACGAGAAGGGCGCCGCCGAGACCGTCCGGGACATTAAGGCACTAGGAGGCGCTAAGGCCGCCGCCTACAAGTGAGTACAGTTTCGTCAGTTTTCTGAGGCAACGTATTTTAGAGCTCATTTCGCTCTGATTTTAAAGAAATAAAACGTTCATTCCCAGATGTGACGTGTCTAATCGCGACGAGGTGCTCGCCGTGGCCAAGACTATCACTCAGGAAGTGGGCCCCGTGACCGTGCTCGTCAACAACGCCGGCATCATGCCCACCAAACCTTTCCTCGAGCACAGCGCTGAGGAAATGAAGCGGATCTTTGACATCAACATGCTGGCGCATTTCTGGGTATGTCTTTTGATTTGAACGCGCAGTTTCGGCGACGTATCAATCAATTTTATTCGACAAAAATGTCCTCTGTCGTGCCCCCTGTAGCTGCTCCAGGCCTTCCTCCCCTCCATGTACGAGCGCAAACACGGCCACATCGTGGCCGTGTCGTCCATGTGTGGCCAGATGGGCTGCACCAACCTGGCGCCCTACTGCGCCTCAAAGTTTGCCGTGCGCGGCTTCATGGAGAGCCTGGCCGTCGAGCAGCACGATCTGCGACCCGACATGGACGACAAGGTCCGCTTCACCACCATCTACCCCTACATGGTGGCGACGGGGCTAGTCAAGTCGCACACGGTGCGCTTCAACGGGCTCATGCCCATCCTCAACCCTAAGGTGGTCGCCGAGGAGGTGGTGTCCGCCATGCGCCGCAACCAGACAGAGATCTCGGTTCCTGGCTGGCTCTTCCACTTCAACAGGTTTGTCAGGTAAGTAACTCCTGTCGAAGCGCCAGGCAAAGGTACTCGAAACGGAAAATGACAGTGCAGCAAATGAAGATTATGTCAGTTTTACTCAAAAGGTAAATCTCCATCTCTCAGGCTCTTCCCAGGATCAGTGGCTCTTATGGTCCGTGACTTCCTTCAAGTGAGGATCTCCGGAGAATAAATCCTACTACGCTGTGAAGCAAGTAGCACTGGTAGCACGTTCACAGCGCCATGTCCAAAAAGTGCTACACTCACTGTACTTCTTCACTTCCAAGTACCATCTTTTCCGTGAAATGTATTTTTGTTTCAGTGGCAAACATCACAACCAAAATAGGGCCCCAAACATCACTTTTTTATTGTTTAAACATAAAGCGACGATGACTTTGTTTCGCCTAGTTTTATCCCATATTAAGACAACGGAATTATGTTCCATCTGTTGTAAACCATGTGATTTGTGTTAAGGTTTCTCTCTTATGTGCGATTCTTGTCAATAAACTTGTTTATTTTTTTTTCAAATAGCATTCGTTTTATATCTTATTTAAGAAACTGTTTAAGAGTCGCTAAGCGGGGAGACAGGGGTGTGGCGACTTTCTCCTGACCTGCTAAGAGTCGAATTCAGACCGACCTTTCTTGTCCGAGGTTGCCGTGGCTGTGGGCAGAATGTTGCCAGGAAGGCGTCCAGCGCGGCCCTCTCTGGCAGCAGGGTCAGCGCCAGCTCCGTCATAAGAGGCCGCTTGGACACGATCTCCAGGTACTCCTCCAGCGGCAGAACCCCCTCTTTGCCGGCCTTGGTGCCCCGGAGCATCGCGTCGACGAACTCCTGCGCGGCCGCAGCCAGCGAGGGTCGCGAGTGAGATGGGTTGCCTAACTGTCGGGCGCCGACGAGCGGATCGACTCGATGTGAGGCTCCAGTCCGTACCTTGCAGAAGCCGTCGAAGTTGTCGATCCCCGCGTCCACAAACATGGCCTTGGCGTAGGTGCTAATGTCTGAGCGGGTGAGCACCTGTGCCTCCCTCCTGGAGGTGAGGGCTCTCCAGCACAGCTGCGCCCGCTCCGTGTCCGAGCCCTGGCGGCGCGGCGCGGGGAGCACTGCAGTACGTAACACACACGGCCTCCCCTCCGCCGGCCCCAGAGGCCTCCACTACCTGCATCGCGACGAGGCCTCGGACCCAGCGCGGGGCGGTGAGGTAGCGCCTGTTGTCGGGGTCCAGGGCGCTGAAGAGCGCGTCCAGCGCGGCGTCGTCCTGGATGTCCAGCAGGGTGCTGCAGGCGTCGAGGAAGCCCGCGCGGTCCAGGCGGTCCGAGCGGCTCTTGCCCAGCGCGCTGCCCCACCACTCTGTCCAGACCCAGACTGACCAGTCAGTATCGAGCGGGGGTTTCAAGTTCTCTCATCGGTGAGCGAAAGTTTTTGCCATGAAACCCCTGACATTGGCCCCCCGCTGCATGTCCGCCCCTCGAGCACAGAGGCCCCCTCAGAGTCTCCCGCGGCTCCGCGTGTTATACGCGAGCATGACCCCAGCCCGGCCCGGCCCGGGCCGGCCCGGCGCCAGCCCGCCAGCTGTCCGAGCGCTTTGGTGCGTCCTCGACCACGTGACCGAGGGGAGGGAGGAGCAGCGCGGGGCGAGCACGTGCCCGCTGGACCGTGCAGTGTGTGTTGTGTTGTGGACAGGATAGGACGGCACGGTGTGCGGAAGCGACGAGCCGGCCCGGGCCGGGACGGCCACGCATCTAGATTCTAGATGGCTGTGGCCGCGTCCCGTACAGCACCCCGGCGAGCGCTGTCTACGTACAAAAAATAAAAATAAATGGGTGCTATGGAAAAGCGAAAAATAAGTACATTGCTGCCGCCCTGGCGTGACGCACGACTTGTACCACGTGAGAAAAGGCTGGAATCTCGCTATCCAGCAGCTCTTGTAATCAATAATATCTATGACAATTATCTAACACCTCTCTAAAAAGAGAGAAAAAAAAAGTTTCTTTCCCAACTTGGTATTTTGACCCCTACCGTGCGTTTCACAGAGCTTGTGGAAGATGAGGTACAGCGCTTGCAGCTGGTACTCGTCAAAGACGGGTGTCTTCCGGGCTAGCGCCCTCACCCTGGCGTCCCACACGGCCTGCAAGTGCCGTGCCTTGGACGGCAACAGCGTTGTGTCGCGGTAGATGTTGGATGTCATTATTGCACCCCTTAGTGTAACTATCAATGTAAAATAATTTTGAAAAAATTTGAATGAGGCCAAAAAATACAGAAAATGCACGTCATAATTTGGAGAGTGGTTGTCTGAACATGTTTCCGATAATGGCACCGCGTGTGGCAATGTGGCGCTGCCGTGACAACACAGCTGCTGCCATTAAAATACAAAAGAAAAAATAAAGCTTCCCAAACTTCGTTGCTGAACGTTCTTTTTAATTGTATGCACACGTATCATTTTAAAAAAATCAATAGAAAAATATCAATCAATTATATTATTTTATCTCTGATCTTAAGAAACTGACAGTCAGGCATGCGGCGACAAACTGGCAGCAGCAGCAGCAGCTATCGTGTACGGGAGCTACGGCCCGTCGCCTCAGGCCTCGCTCTTGGCCGCAGACGCGTCCTCGGAGCTGATGGTGTTGGGCTTCTCCGGCATGCTGTCCTCCGCGGGCGCGGGCGCGCTGGGCCCGGGGCGCACGAACGGCGGCGGCGGCGGCCCGCGGCGCCCGTCGAAGAAGTGCGGCGGGGGTCCGCGGCGGCCGTCGAAGAAGTGCGGCGGGGGCGGCGGGTGGGGGTGCGCCAGGCGCCGCGCGTGCCAGCAGGTGCGCAGCTTGGACGCGGCGTCCTCGATCTCGTCACACGAGCGATCTGCAAGGAGAGGAAAGGCCACCGCCCGCGTGTTCCAGTCGCTGCTCTCAAAGACAAGGCCGAGGGGTACCTCACTCTTTGAATGGGTGTACACAGATTGGAGGGTTGTATCGTGATTGGAAGGAAAATTTGACCAAACTTTGAAGAAAGCTATCAATTTTTTGCACCAATACGATATTTTGCGATTTTAAGGTGCTTCAAGTAGATTTTTTTTTTCGAAAAATTTTGTGACCGGATAGTGATTGGAAATTGATTGGAACGCAGGGTGTACACTGATTGGAGAAGGAGACGTACCCCTCGGACAAGGCCCACCGTCACCACGCTCTACTTACGTCCTTGCCACTTGGAGCCGGGGCAGGTCTGCGACAGACAGAGAGAGAGAGAGAGAGAGGATTAGGGTGTGATTGAGGGTAGTGCCAAGAAGGGGAACGACAAGGACAAGTTATTGTTCGGCGCGGCTGGGCTGCTCACCTCCTCCAGGGTGCGCTGCAGGCAGAAGAGGATCTCGTCGGCACCGCTCTGGCAGACCTGCTTGGCGTGCACCATCTCGGCGCCCATCTCCATGCAGCTCTTGATCGCGGCGTCCACCGCGGCCGTGATGTCTGAGGAGTCTCCCTCCTCCTTGAGCAGGTTCGCCATCGCCTCCGCGTCCACCACCACGTCCTTACCGTCCTCGGTTAGCTGGGAGGAACGCATAGCTTGGAAGTGAACTACTGCACAACGAGCATCGTTTCCTCTATTTTGTCCACAAGTACGACGGGGCTTACCAGTTCGAGCTCCAGGAAGTGGCACTGCATATCGCACTGTAATTGAAAAGGGTAGAGTTGGAAGGGGTTGTGAGAGAGACAAGATTAGATGTCATAGAAATTATCCTAAAATGTTACTCACCCCTTTGTTCCACATAAGGGACCTGCGCTGGGTTGGTTTGTATTCTAGAAATAAAATAATTTAATTTGAGCTAAACATAATTGGGCGCACGTCCTCAAAACTCATTTATCAGGCTGTGTTAAGCTTCACCCACTTGCTACATCGAAGCGGTCCTCTGGCGCCATGCCCATCTCCTTCGCCGAATCACGTTCCCATCGATCAAAGCACCCAACCCTGGCCGTGAAGTTGAACTTGTCGGGCACGCGGAAAAGAGGGCGCAGCTTGCAGGGCGGCCCTTGGTACTGCGGACACATCACAGCGAGTCCTGGTTATGCGCCCCGCCGGCCCTCCCCTCCCCTCCCCTCCCGCGGACTACTCCTAGCCTCACCTCTGCGCCCATGCGGTGGGGGTGGGGGCGGTGGTGTCGCTGCGGCCCCCATGGACCCGGGGGCGGCGGGGGCGGCCAGCATCCTCGCGGGGGCGGGGGCCCGCGCGGCCGCCCGCCCTCCTCGGAGCTGCCGTCCGGTCCGGATGGAGGCGGCGGCGGCGTGTCGTCGTCATCACCGCCCGGGAACGGGGGCGGCCCCGGGGGCGGGCAGCGGCACTGCGGGGGCGGGGGCGGAGCAGAGTGAGTCGCCGTGCAGCCGTCTGATTCCGAAGATCGCTCCCGTGTCTCCATCCTCGTTGCACTCACGGCAGAGCCCAATGCTGGGGGTGGCAAGGCCCCATGAGTGCGACAAGGAGGGAGGCGCGAGAGCCTGCAGGGGTACCTCTCGTCCTCGTCTCGGCGGCTGGAGGCGCGCCGTGGACCTACCTGCCGCTCCTGGTCGTCGGCCTGCCTGCGGGCGCGCTGCAGGGCGTGCATGGTCAGCGCGTAGCCCTCCCGCTCGGCCAGCTCGGCGAGCGCCGGCTCGTCCAGGAACTCGCCGGACGTCATCAAGGTGCCGAACGCCTGTGGGCATAGGAAGCAAGTTGTGCCGAAGGTCAGGTCGTACACCCGCGATGCCGTGGCGCGCATGTCGGCAGCGCAACGGCCCAGCGCAGCGCAAACTCAATGCTGCAAAATTTGGCAAACGAGACGCAAATATTCGGAACTGGGCAAATAAGCGATAATTTGAAATATTGTTGGTTACTGAAAAAACTTCTTGGCCATGGTATAATTTTTTAAAATCGATTTTTATCAGAGTGCTGAATGGGCAAGCTCTGCGGCTAGAGGGTAACCTTCCTGTCCATTACGCCGCGCACACCTCAGCTCCCACGTCCGCCACCCAACACTTTGCTAAATTGACGACAGCATAATCATAGCAGAGGGTGCTATTGAATGGAAAAAGTTTTCAGCGGAGAAATGTGCATTGGAAGAACGGACATGGTGATATACCCCAAGTAGGAATCAAAGTCATGAGGATGGCAAAGTGACTTCAGGATAAGGTCATGACAGAAATGTCACGGTGATTTCAAAATGGTCCCCCAAAATGACAGTAATGTGACTGTTTTTGACATCATGTTGAAGTTATTGTGCCATGCAAAATAAACATCATTTTGAGTTTAGATTGACATCAAGTTGAAGTCATTATGAGACATATGCAATAAAACATCATGTTGAGGTCAGATTGACTTCTTGATGCGGCGAAGCGGACCTTCTGGGAATTTTCGGAATAGATTTTCTCAATTTGTGTGTGAATTAAGGAAAAAAGATAATGCAAGTTCACAAGGCATCCAGATTTATTTAAATTAATATTTAACTTGCCTCTTAAAACAATAGTCAATTTTCAACAAAACAAAACTAATAACACAAAACTACATAATGAATATCATTTTCACTACTGCTTCCATGACAATTGTTGTGCTCTTCTAAGTCTTTACTTCTGTCACTATCAGCATTATATTCAATGTCTATTAGCCGTAACTGACGTCTGCTCTGGCCCGCCTTCTACGCCTACGTCGCACCTAAAGTAAAAATATTGATAATGATTAAATAAAACTGACTGAGATAATAATTTTATTTAAAATGATATGCGCATGATTCTGAAAACTTCAGCATATAAATTCTTTTCAGTTTCCGAAGTGTCTGCTCTTGTGTCACACATTCTTGATTACTTTAGTACAGAGTACATTAAATATACCCAAAAAGGGGTCAGGACAATTTTGGTTCAATATGTATTGATAAATATCCGCAACAGAGAATCACTCAGTTATAATGTTCATAGTCTAAAAAGGAAATGTCCCAATATGGGGATCCATAACCTTAATTAACTAACAACAAACAAGCAGATATATCACTTAAGCTTGTAACAGCGGTTAAGGAGCTCACAACTACATTCAATTGTACTTACAGGTCTGTTGTGATCCAAGGCAATGATATCATATTACGATTTAAACAGATCGCGACAGATCGAGCAGCGCAGAGTGGCACCGGCACGCATACTATACAACCCAAAACACGCACCATGCACCAGATTCACGTCATTCGCGTGATCAGCTGACGCCAGGCTGTCAGGCACGCGGAAGAGGTAGCAGAACATTTCTGCCTAAAGCTGGACCGGAAACCGTTTAAATACGAAGCTTGTCACAATGAAGTCAAATATACGTCATGCCTTTTCGCGCTCGCAGCCATAAAAGTCATTTTAAAGTCCGTGATTTGGAATTGATTTTAGGATGATCATTTTGACATTACATTGACGTCCTCGTGACTTTGATTCCTACTTGGGACTGTACGTATTCTAGTCGGAGTATAGTACCATATAGACACAAACTGCGCCCAACTTGGGGGCCCAACTCGATGAAATTGTGTACACTGGATTACCAAAGAACTAAGATTACCAAGGATTACCAAAGATTAGCAAAGAATACCAGGGATTACGAGGGATTACTACTATTACGAAGGTTGCAAAGATTACCATTGATTACCTAAGATTATCAATGATTACCTAAGATTACCGGAGATTGCCAAAGATTACCATGGATTTCCAAAGATTACCATGGATTACCAAAGATTACCGAAAATTACCATCGATTACCAGTCAGTAACAAGGTAATTTCAATGGTCATTATAGAACGTAACACTAAGTGCACTAAGGAACAAAGTTTTAGTTCACTGTGGCATCAGGACGGATCTTGAATTACTTTATAAATATTTTTTGTAGCAGCAGATGTGGACAGGACGTCCTGTGGAGGGAGTACCTCTCCTGCTAATGGACAAATATGTAATAAGAGCTCTCTATCGGGGACGTTTAAGCCCCACAAAGAGTGTGACGTTTAAAGGTGCCGTGGAAGGGGAACCATACTACTATACAAACAGGCGCATAAGGAGTCCCAGAATAGTTGGGAAACGTCGGATACGTTCTAAATGCGCAATGACGCCTGCCACTCCGCTAGGGGGCGGGGAGGGCGGACGGTGAGCACCACTTTGTGACAGAGCTTTAAAAAAAAGTTTCACTCACGAAATCGCCACGGGTGTCACAAAAACGTCAAAGACACGTGTCTCGACATCACCAGTGACATGACGTGAAAAAATTATGACCTCTTGAGTCATGAAAATTTCTCAGTGAAATGTAATTGTGAGGAAAGCACGAGGGGGAAACGACTAAGGTAATCCGGCTGACAGCCGTTAGGTAATCCGGCAGGGTGTAATCCGGAGAGATTCGAAGTAATCCGGTGTAATCCAGGGAAATTTTTAGGTAATCCGGGGTAATCCGAGGAAGAAAGCGCCGTTATCCGGAGGACACTCCAGAGGTAATCCGGGGTAATCCGTAATCCGGGTGACACGGAAATTGACCGTCGTTTCCCCCTCGGGAAAGCATTTTTATTGACAAAGAGCCCTTTTAACGTTGCTAAATGGCACTAAGCACAATCGGTAGCACTCCTTTTCCTCTGAGCAGTGCCTCTATATTCCCAAACTTTACTTCACATTAATTGAAAAGTGGAAAATTCTCTTTCGAATTAGACGAGAAACCGACTTACGATACCAGCAGTTATTTTCCGTGTCATGGTTATTGTTTAAGCTACTCTTTCGCTCACCAGGACGGCGGGGAGGACCAGGAGCACGCAGCTCAGGAAGGACTTCATGGTGGCGGCTGCGAGTGGTGGGTCACGCGGCCGCTACTGCTGCGCACCTGAGGATGCTGCCGTTTATAATGTAGTTGGGACCAGCGTCCGAGCCCCCCCTCCCCTCCCATCTCTCCAGCGCAGAGGGGGGGGGGGGCATAGCGGGCTCGCAAAATTGCAATTTGGACGGCACGCTCTGGAAAACACGTCATCGGCCCTTCGCAATTTTTTTTTCTTTTTTTCTTCTTTTCGTATTATGACTATTACGATTATTTATTATTTGTCAGTCACGGGCCGCTGCCCCCGCCGCGCAGCGCCGCTATGACTGGCACACGCCTAGTCGTCTCTTCCCTCCCCCGCGCGCACACTAACGCACACACTGGCAGCTGCACTGCATGGTCGGGTGAAAAAACACCGAGCAGAACTCACTCTATCCTTCCCTGTCCACTCCCCTCCGTCGCCCTCCCTGCTGTCAGGGTCCCCCATGATTGCAATCAGCCAATGTCCTCGCATAGGAGGGGGGATGGGGGCGATTGCAGCCCGCCTTCATAAATGGACCGGTGAACGGTGCTCCTTCAATTTGTGGGTACAGCGAGGGGTTCCCGCGGTCGGCCTGAATCGCCCCGGGCGCCTCTTCGGGCAGCAACAGTATAACGCCAGAAAAGTAAGAGCAGCCCTCGTAAAGTCTCGTTTTCTTATAGCGCAACCAGCAACAAATCCCCAAACAGCAGGGCGTTATGTCCAGTGGCGCGCGGCGAAAGGGAAAACAAAACCAGGGAATACCACCATCCTCCCGCATAAGCCTCTGTGAGCACCAGCGACATCGAAAGGTGCTTTTTGGAAGCAGTGAATCCGAAAATCTGCGAAAAACGTTCAGAATCCGGCCAATGATTTTCAATAACTCTCTTAATCTCGGAGGTATCTTAGTTGAGGTTATTGGCCTTCTTGGCCAGCGGAAAGAAGAGGGGAGGGGTGGGCGCTTCTTTCAGCTTCTTTCTTCTTTCTCACCCCCACCCCTCCCTTTACCCCCACCCTACTCCGTCACGCCGCCCGGCCGCCCGCCCGGCAATAACCTCCCTTTCCCCCTATCCCCCTGACTCACCCCCCTCACCCCTTTCCCCCCTTCCCCCTCCTCCTCCCCCTCCCCCCTGCCACCGCCTGCCTCTTAGAACTGCTTAGAACCATAAACAAGCACAAGCCGTCTGAACCTGCAACCGCCGAACAACCTCAAATTCTAAACTTTGTTGAAAGTGGAGTTTCACATTTAACCGGAATGTTGAAAGTAAGCATATTTCTTGGAAAAGATTTAGCTTTTATGGTCAACGCTAGTTTTCGTAACAAGAAGTCTTTTATTTAATTATTTGTTGCGATACATCCTACGTGTTTTCAATATAATGAACGGAAGAGGTTACCTGATGACAGTGCTGAAATTCTTGCTGTTTGCTGACAGTAGACATAATTCATTGTGATATTCCTCTGTCTAAGTAGGCCTTTTTAGTTTATTCTTTCCTAACTGACCGAATCGCCCTCAGCTCTCTCTTAGTTTCTTGATTTTTTTCCCTTACCGGTCTCCCCGCGATCTCTTCTTATGTGATATTTCATGATTTTGGATATTTCTTTGTGTAGTAATTTGTAACTGGCTGTATTCTCTTCAATCTGAACCTTCTAGTATTATAAATGGTCAGTCTCCGATTGACCACTCTTCCCTTGGATTGTGAGAGAAACTAAACCACGACCGGTGGTCCTGCCATATAATTTTGATTTTGTCAGCAGGATAAAGGACAGCAACACACTTTTGAGGATAAATGGCCTTCAATGAGAGCCATTGTTTTAAAACTCCTGCAACAAGAACCAGTGACACAGAATGAATGGCAAGATTTATTCTACAATGTTCATTCAGTGTGTCTTTGGGATGAGAAAGGGGCTGTCAAAGTACGTGATGCTCTTACAGATGACATCATGGAGTTCATCAAAAAAGCCCAAGTGGTAAGATTTATATCCGCAAAAGCCAGCTAGTACCATTTTATTTAACCTTAACCAAAAAATTTTTCAAATATCTTCAGAGAGTTATGTCTCATCAAGAGGATCAGGCACTGCTTAAGGCTTACATTGCTGAATGGAGAAAATTTTTTACACAATGTAATTATTTGCCAACACCTTTTAGACAGCTGGAAACTTCACTTGTGGGTTACAAAGCCCCAGGATTCAAAACAACTTCCGAAACCAGTATTGTTCGGAAGGTAAGGTTTATCATACTTATTTGACATTTAATTTTGGAACATGAACCATTTAAACCTTTTATTTTATTTTCATCACAGCTAATGCTTGATAGCTGGAATGAAAGTATTTTTTCAGACATTAAACAACGTCTTCAAGATTCTGCTATGAAGTTAGTGCATGCTGAAAGAGCTGGAGAGGCATTCGACTCGCAGCTTGTGATAGGAGTCAGAGAGTCTTATGGTAGTTAGACAAATTTCAGTTTCTCAGGAATCTCCTCTATCAATACTTTTATTCTCATCTTATTTCCAAATTTTTTCAGTCAATCTGTGCTCCAACCCAAAAGACAAGCTACAAATTTATAGGGATAATTTTGAGAAGGCCTATATGGAAGCCACTGAGGCATTCTACAAAATGAAAGCTCCGCAGTACTTACACGCCAACGGAGTCCAAAATTATATGCGTTATGCTGATTCTAAGTTAAGAGAAGAGGAGTTGAGGGCTCACAAGTATCTTGAGTCATGTAGTGGTTCAGTGCAACTAGTAAGTTTTTTTTTTTTCCATTGCTTTTGTTACTTTTATATTACTGTATGATGTTCTTCAATAGTATTTTTTTTTTTTTGTTTAGAAAATTTATTCATGTTAATCCTCTATTCTAGCTTACAGAATGTTGTGTTAATGTGCTGGTGACAGCTTTCAAAAACACAATTCTTGCTGAATGTGCTGGCATGATAAAAGCAAATGAAACTGATAGTATGTAATAATTTGTTAAATGCATGTCCTAATCACCCTCTCTTAAATTACATGCTCTAAAACAACATACTCTGGGGATGTTTTTCAGAGCTTCAACTTATGTTCAAACTGATGGATAGAGTTCCCGATGGTATTTCTCCTATGCTAGATGATCTTGTTGAACATATCTTACAAGCTGGGCTTGATGATATGTTAGCTTCTGCTGATATAATTACTCAGGTATATATATTTTTTATTTTTTTTATCAACTTTGATTTGAATTAGAATCTACTCTTTGGCATCTGCAGCAATCTCATAAGTATAGGTGGTGACTGCCTCTAGTGGAGTCAGTTTGTAAAATTTCCAATGAGTGCAGAAGAATAAGCACTCTTAGGAATAATTTCATATAATTGTTTTTTGAAATTAAAAGTGTATTTTGCAATGATATTTTTTTTATATATTGTCTAATATAGGATTCAGAGAAATATGTCGAAAGGTTGTTACAACTTTTCAACCAATTCAGTCTTCTTGTGAAAGAAGCATTCAGCGATGATCCTCGCTTTCTAACAGCTAGAGATAAAGCTTACAAACAAGTTGTTAATGACACACAAGTGTTTCGTCTTGAGCTTCCAAGCAAGCAGGTTAGTGCTCTCTAATGCATGGAACCTGGTTTTTCATGGCTGAAAAATCCTGGTATAGTCAATCGCAGTTCCTATTGAAATTCTGCCTCCAATATTACAATGTAAAATTTTGATTTTATTGACACTGTTCTTTTGAGTTACATTCATGACAATGTGTATTTAGAACGCAGGTGTCAAGTGTCAACCAGAATCTAAGTGTCCAGAGCTCTTGGCAAACTACTGTGATATGTTACTTCGCAAAACACCCTTAAGTAAGAAGCTTACATCTGATGAAATTGAAAGCAAACTTAGAGATGTGGTATGTAATTGTGAAATGAAATCAAATGCTTTCAAAATTTATCTGTATCTTAAATAATTTTATTTGGAAATTCTTGACTCACAGCTTCTCGTGTTGAAATATGTTCAAAATAAAGATGTTTTCATGCGCTATCACAAAGCACATCTTACTCGCCGCCTCATTTTGGATACATCTGCAGATTCTGAAAAGGAAGAAAATATGGTAGAGTGGTAAGCACAACGCTCTAGTATTCTATAGAAAAAAATATCTGTACAGCTCCTTTCTTTACTCATTTTTGATATTGACCTTCTTGTTTCTTTTCCTAATAATACTCTCTAAGGTTACGAGAGGTTGGTATGCCAGCGGACTATGTCAATAAGTTAGCTCGCATGTTCCAAGATGTGAAAGTTAGTGAGGATCTCAATCAGCAATTTAAGGAGCAGTGTAGATCAACAAGAGGGAGCATAGCAGGTGCTGCACATGAAGTCAAAACTCTCTATTTATGTGATTAAAAATTGTGCTTTAACCTTACTTTTCCATTTAAGATTCTATCAACATTAAAATATTAAATGCTGGGGCCTGGGCCCGAGGAAGTGAGCGGGTAACTGTATCTCTTCCGATGGAATTAGAAGATTATATTCCAGAAGTGGAAGATTTTTACAAGAAAAAACATAGTGGGAGAAAGCTGCAGTGGTATCATCACATGTCTAATGGAACGGTTTGTCCTTTTCTTTTTTTCACTTTTTTTTTTCTCTCAAAGTATTGCAGTATGATCTTCATATTTTCTATATGTGTTCAATATCTTTCCCACACAATTTTTTTCTGAATTTACTTTTGCAGATAACTTTTGCAAATTCTGTTGGAAGATATGATGTAGATGTCACAACTTTTCAAATGGCTGTATTATTTGCTTGGAACCAGAGGTCACAGGATCGTATTTCATATGAAAATCTTAGGCTTGCCACAGAATTACCTGATCCAGAGTTGAGACGAACATTATGGTCTCTTGTTGCATTTCCTAAAATCAGAAGACAAGTTTTGCTATATGGACCAGAAGTTCAGTCTCCAAAAGACTTTGATGAAAATACTCAGTTTTGGGTTAATCAAGAGTTTGCTCTAGTGTAAGTGAGGCCTTGTATATTTTTCTCACTGTTTGTGATATAAACATTGATGTCTAACAATGCATCATCTGTTCCAACAGCAAAAATGGAAAATTACAGAAAAGAGGTAAAATCAATCTTGTAGGTAGACTTCAGCTTTCTACTGAAAGAAGTAAGGAGGAAGACAATGAAAGCATCGTACAACTTAGAATACTACGTGTTCAGGTGAACTTTTGTCTTACTTTTCAATTGATTTACTAGCTCATTAGAAAGTCATTCATTGGTGTTTTTGAAATTTACAGGAAGCTATTATTAAAATTCTTAAAATGCGCAAAAAGATGAGTAATGCTCAGCTTCAAACTGAACTTGTTGACATTTTAAAAAATATGTTCCTTCCTAGCAAAAAGATGATCAAAGAGCAGATTGAATGGTTAATTGAACACAAGTACATGCGTCGGGACGAAGATGACATTAACACCTTCATTTACATGGCCTGACACAGCCTATAGAATTATTGCATGTATTTATTTTATCTGGTTGCCACTTAAATTGGTACTCTACAAGCCAAATTTTTATTATCAAATTTCTTGTTGATCAACGGTATTTTCCCTTCTTTTTGTTGATTGTTGCAAGGCTTCCCCTATGTTAAGATCAGCTATTGATTGCTGAAATAATTCAATCATTGTTGGAAATTGGAGCCAATCAGAACATCATGAATTTCCTGGACTTTGTCCTTTAATTTTATCTGTTTAGAGAATCCCTGAATGTGTGTGCAGTGATCCGTCCATTCTATAGAACTAATTTTGAGCTCCTCCTGCCCTTATAAGTAATATTTTCTTTACCATATTGCCTCTGATGTGTTACTAATGTTTTGCTTTAAACCAGTTACAGTAGTTTGACAGTTGTGCCATAGACTTAATGACCTGTTGAGTAATGGTCCAGCATTGTTTATAAATTTTGTTGAATTCTCACACATTTGTTAGTTTGCTTTAAGATTTTTTTTTCTCTCTCTCTCTCTCTCTCTTAAATTTCCGAAATTGTTCTTTGTGCTATTTATATTTCTGAGGAGCAAAAGGAAATTCAGTGATCTTTTTTGGAGCAGGTCTCCTCAATCTCTTTATTATCAATTTCTAGTGTGTAAAGCCTGGTTGTTGTGGTCTTAGTACCAGATTTTAAATGAACTTCAAGTCTGTGAAAAGGTGAGAGAGACTTGGTGGAACACCATGTTGTTTAAACATATTTTTGATTTCTGTTTCATCCATTTTGTAAGAATGCCGACAAAACTATTTTTCAGAAGAAAAAAATTCCACTGGTCTGTTAATTGGTAAAGCACTGGTGACAAAAGATATCTTTTCATATGACGCTTTAATTGTGTGTAAGCTCGTGCCCATAGTTTTATTTTTGGGCAGCATGTCTTTTTATGCTGAGTGATATGTCTTATAAGAAGTACCTGTTCTGAGGTTGAGTGGTATTAGTGTTTGCAGTGTTATATATTGACTCCCTGTTATGAACATGTGATTGCCTACTACACGCCTGATAAGCGCTTTCTGAAAATACTTTTACTGATACTATACATACCAGTATGGTTGCTTATGATTGTGATATCATAATGCGGAAATCAATATAACCGACAATATGGAAGTGTTAACTAGTGAATGGCTGAAATCCTTATAAATTTGTTCACCCTGAAACCAAAGTTGACTGCAGTCACCTCCCATTAACCCCTTGTATCTGTTTATGTTGCATGCAAAAATTTCAAAGAAATTTCGTGCTGCAGTTTTGTAAATGTACTGGATACAAGTATGAATTATTTTAAAACATCACTCATTACCTTTGGGATTTTTAAATGTTCATGTGCAACATTTGTTTATTTTTTTATTGCACGCAACATTGCACATGATCATGGATAATCTCAAAAATGCAATCAACAACAAGGCTCAGTCATTTAGTTTTAGATAGATTGTTTGAAAATTTTTCTCAACAGTTTGATTGTTTTTACCCATTTGTACTTAATGCACACTGTGTATTTTTGTTGTTACTGATGTCTTTTTCCTATCATTAAATTAATAGGGTATTTTTGTATTGTAAGTTGAGCTAGAACCGCTTTCCTTATTGTATATTTATTATTATTTTATTCAATGTAATGACTGAAAATTTGTGTACATAGAGTGAAATTTCTAACAGCATTATTTGCTCAATTTATATTTCTTCAATTTCCAAATAGACAGTAAATCAATGTCTGGGGAGGACTTTTTAGAAAATAACTTTGGACTCAGAAGAAGTGCAATCTACGTACCAATTCAAATTGGACAATAGCTGTACATTACTTATTCCACATCAATGCTTCAAATTCTTTTGATAAACAACTCCAAAGCTGGAAAACATGTGGATTTCTAAAGTAGTTTGGAAAAATGTTAGGTCTCCTTCCTGTTCAAGCTTAATTTTACTACTGCTCTGCTGACATTATTGATTCAACATCATCCTCTTCAATCCCTAAGGTTATGAAAATAAAAGTTGCTTGCATGGTACATGCATCTCTCTTCTCTTGCATCTTGCACTATGGAACAGACTATAAATATCTCAAAACATAAATAGACCGAATGCACTTGTGAGGCAGCTTTATAAAGTTAAAGTGATGTTTGTAGCAAATAGTTAGGTTTCGGGTTTTGGGTCTCTCAATAGACTTGCCCATCTGATGGCTTAGTCCAGTTCGATGGGTGCCTGGGCCTGGGGTCTGTTATTATGAAAAGGAAAATTTGCGAATTCAGTGTCATCTGCTGTTTAAACTACTGAATTTACAGGTTGATTGAGAAACAAAACTTTCAGTCAGAAGTTATTCTGCTTCGACAAAAAAGTTCTTAACTCAATAAACCTGTGAACTCAGCTCTTTGAGAGACAGATGACTTAAGAACTCATTCACATGTCAATTGAACATACATGTGTTTATTCTCTTGCTAACAGACACAAACCCCCTACCAACCAAGACACCCATAAAACTAGACACAGCTCTTCATTCTAGAAAGTGAAAAACACTGGGAATATAGTAAACGATAGCATGGTCTGACCTTAAAAGAGAGAAAAACAAAATCTCAGGAAAATATTAATCTTTGTCCCCCCTCTCCCCCCCCCCACCCCCACCCCACCACAAAAAAAAACACTACACTTGTACACTTGAAAGGATTTTTAATTAATACATCTAGACTTTCAACATACACAAACAACTCACAGACAGAGAAAGAGAAAATCTGTTCAAGGGATATAAAGAATCCCGCTTAGCTTCTTTTTCCATGTACTGAGTCTTCACCCTACATAAAATAGATTTGATGAAATATGTAACACATAATTGCACAGCACAGCCTTTATCTTATAGATACTCTATAACATTAAAAGAATTATAATAGCTTCTGAACAGAAATGCTTTGGAACTAAATTACTCACCTATTTACAGAAAAATTGTGAAAAATAACACTTGAGAGCTTTGCCAGATATGTAAAAAAAAATTCAGATTGATCGTCATGATCATCACATAAAATGTTTGTAAGTTTAAATGTATAAACTTGTGTCAAATATTTAATTTGAAATGAAACGTATCTTTCAATAAAAATAAGGGAGCAATCAGGGTCATTAATGAGATTAGGTACAGATTTTGCTCAAAATATGAATTGTTTAACTTAACTGAGAATGCGACAAATTCTCTCACTTTAAAACACAAACCCCAATCATATTAATAGGGAGGAGAAAGATAGCACCTCTCCATCTTGTGGCCTCTTCTTGATGTCAGCCTAGCGAGGGAGGAAGAATTTTTAACATATGAACAGAACAATAAACATTCTAAAAAAGAAGGAAATGTGTAACACAATAGATAACAAATGAAAAGTTCGAGTACAAGCATTATCACAAGACTTAATAAATATAAGAAACAATCTGCTTTAGTTTCATGAAATTGATCTATTTCTAAAAAAAATAACAGCAATCACTAATGGTAGGAAAAACTTTTCTGTAATCTTTTCCTTGACACTTGTTTTAGTTCTAATGAAATTTTCTCTCACACACACACGCAAACAGAAAATTAAAAAAATTAAATTGAGAGGAAAAGTAGACTATTGATTTCATAGGTGAATTGTTAGCAGCAAGAAAGTGGTTCACAAAGAGAGAGTAAGAGAAAAATTTGACAAACAAAATTGGCAGTACAATGCAACATCTCAACAAGAATACACATTATGGCATTAATCAAAAGTTTGTTGTTTGTTTGTTTTTTCATTTTTTTTCCCAATTTAACAATGATACAGATAGTCTCCAACATTTTTTTAAAACAAAAGAATGAAAGATGAAAATAAATGATTAAGAATGTCAAACAGATAAGTATACTTACTTAACTAGTATTTGCAGGTAACATTAATATTCTAGACAAAATTCAATCTGGAAGTTTTGATAAGTACTTGTGATGTATATCTAGACAAATTTAACACAGACAAGCCAACATTTTGACAAATGAATTAGCAATATTCTTGGCCCTTACAAATATTTGTAACAACCTATTAACAAGCAAGATTGCTATGTGAATTAATTTTTCAAATCAAGTTCATGTATTTTCACATATATTACTGATACTACTACACGACAAGCTACAGGAACAGATCTCCAATGTGGCACAAAAGCATAAGCCATGGGCAAAGGATGTTAAGTGTCAATCACAACACCATTGTTCACCAGAATACCAATAATGACAGAAAGTCTAGTCTTGAGGTGCAAATGAGCAAGATTGCATCATATCTCAATTTTACTAGTGATGATTTGGAAACATTCCTAGGAGCTGCACATTCCAGCATTAAGAGATAGTGAAAAAGTACTGTGCTGGAGAGATTAAATAAGCTTTACGCCATGTTAAGATCTATCGCTCAATTAAACTCTGGACAGCGTGTCTGTGGTATCCTGCTTGGCTTTTCTGGCTTGTAATGGGATTCTTCTTCACAAACATGGACAACTATTCCTGGATGATCATCAGAGGGGGCATGAAGTTGATAAGAATCTCCTGAAGAGAGGTCCAAAATATTAATACATAAGACCAAATACATAAAATACAATAAGCAAGCATAAAGTTCGCAATGCAGTCAAATTTTCCATGCAAATGGAAAATGGTCATGTACCTGGAGTTAGCCTTGAAATTGCAGCGAGCAAATCATAATTGACAAGAGGTTCAGCCTCACTGTGAGGCTCCCATCCAACAGGTGGCGACGCTGGAGGTGAGATAAGAAACTGTTTAGTTAGAGGTGGAAGCTGGAGGCGCTGATCCTCTATGTCCACAGGTGAAACAGTCTGTAAACCAAACCAAAAAATGTCATCACAAAATCACAGATAACTCACACAAACAGACAAACAAGAAAATAAACCTGGGCAAAATAACAGTTGATAATCCTGTCACCAAATTGAGTTTGGTGCAGTTGAATTCGTGCTTTGGCAGCCGATGCTGGGCAACCATAGTTTACTCTTAGCCTCTTGAAACTGCGGAAGAATTGAAAAGTAGCTGGCTCCCCAAAGGCTCGAAACATATCCTCCAACTGTCTCTATAAAATGAAAGATTCAAATTGATCGTTTTTCCACTAAAGTGAAAAAAGCGCAGATACATATCAGTTTATGTCAGTTACTTTCTGATCTTCATTCTCAAACACGGAACTTCCTAAATTAGTGACTATCAATGAAGTTGGCAGATCTTCATCATGTATAAGTTCATCAAGACTGCGAATTTCACCATTGTTTGCTTTTTTATCACTTGGAACAGGATGAAGCTCCAGGTCAGAAAAGTTTGGATGAATATTGGGTAAGCCATCCGATGAATTAATTATCTGTCCCGCAATTAAATCATCACAATCTTGGGTTTCATTTTGGACATCCATAGAAACGGGAACTCCGATATCTTCCATTTTTGCAGAATTGTCCTGAAAATAAAAGCTCTTCCTCTTTAGCAAACATTTTTAATTAATGGATAGTAATTTTCAAGAACATGGTTTATTTCTTGATCAAAACAAGAATGGAAAAATTATAACCAAAGTAGATTTTCTGAAGAATATGATAAAAGTTACGGGGAACCTAGGAAACCAAAAAAGCGTTCCGATACCATTGCATACTATTTCGGTGACCAAATGTCATGTATCCATTGGACAAGAAAACATTTAAGGACTAAAACACGAATTTACGAAATGTCAAAGGGTTTTGGTCTTGTGTAATGACAAATTCTATACGACTCGACGATTTAATGCATACGAATTAGGAAAAATATAGAAAGGCATCAAGAGGCAAGTGAATCTACTTTAAAATTCCAGTTCATAAACCACAGGTCAAACACTTTCAATATTAAACTTTACAGAAAAACACTACATACTTACTAAAATTACTTGAACGACAACCAACGAGAAGTCAACAGACGACAGACGACGTTCGTTTCGCTTATCTTCATCTTCTTCCCTGTCTTCTTACCTTCTCCTTCTTTTCCCAAACGTTCACGTTTCCTAGAGGGCGCACTTTCGGCTAGGAGTTGGCAACCCTGGGACTTCCAAGTCCATTTCGGTGCAAGCTGTTGGTATTTCTTCATTCCTTGGCTTCCGAGCGTGGACCCCCTTTTCCGGTTTAGGTTTATGGGAGGAAAATGTCGCGCCGGTCCGACAAGGTATGAACTTGATTTATTCTTGAATTTTAGTCTTTAACCCAAACCATTGTACCTTATCTGTGTTGAATATCATTTCATACAACCTTGAGCTATTTGCTTGATGGTTTATCCATGGATTGTGTTGCATTGCAAGGTTTCTCGTGATGAACCTCTCTTGTGTTCCTTTCACTTAACACGTGTGCACTGTGCTGCATACGTTGGTCTTTTCTCATTTTTGCGAACCAAGAATTTGGTCCACAGTAACCGAAAAGTTTTCACACATTTGTTTTCTTGCCTGTATCCGCACCATCTACGTGCACACAGGTTTGTTATCTTGTACGGCGTGGGTCGTCCCAACCTCTCTTTTCTTTACGTTTGACGCTTTGATTGTGTCCGTTCTTTCATGGGAGAGCCGCTAGCGCTCAGATCGCTTCTTTTCTGAAAGTCACTTTTCGATATTAGTGGCAATGCGTCTCGAGTGTGTTTCAATTTGATCTTGTCAGTGTCGTGAAATATTGAAATATGCATCTCTTTGGTTAGGTTGCTCGGCGTATCACGACAGCAATATAGTTCAATAGAGTTTGTTTTCTTTACCTCACTTTCGTAGTCGTTTCCAATTCTGTCGTTTTCCTTGTCTGAAAGATGTTACTCAAAGATGTATGAGGGAGTTTTAGTCTGACATGTTTTGGTTTGGCTGCAGTAAGGGAACTCCTTGTGTTGTATTCCTCTAAATCTTACTTGGCATATCTTGTATCTTTAACTCATCAGATTTTTTGAGCTCAGTGAAACATTGTGTCAGTTCCTAAATCACCGTGTTAATGTCAAACTTCAGGAATGTTAAATATGTTTCTCCTCTTGCTTTTCAGGAAATTGTTATAGATGGACGGGGCCACCTCCTCGGCCGCCTTGCCGCTGTTGTGGCCAAGGCCCTCCTCCAGGGCCGCAAGGTGGTTGTTCTGCGCTGTGAGCAGCTGAACATCTCAGGAAACTTCTTCCGGTGAGGTTCTTAATTTTTTGTTTTAAAGATAAGGAATGCACACCATGTGATGGTTATGGTAATTTGCGCCTGAAGCTTATGTTGATAATTTTTCTCTGATGGTGTGCTTTCTGAATTTTATTTTGCAATGATGGTTATGGTAATTTGCGTCTGAGAAGCCTGTGGCACATGCTGTCAGATTATTTCTGAGCATTGTGCTGGGAAATACTGTGGGTTATTATTAATTTAATGTTTTAATATTGTAATTTTGCATTGCAGGGCGAAGCTCAAGTATCTTTCATTCTTGAGGAAACGTTGCAATGTTAACCCGGCTAGGGGCCCCTTCCACCACCGTGCTCCCAGAGAAATTCTCTGGAGGACAGTCAGAGGTATGTTCATGCGCTTTAATGGCCAAAGGGTTTGACTTATTGTGCCTATGATTATTTCCAAAACTTACCTACATTATTTGATGTCTGTGAAACATACATTTTATGAGGTACTTAAAGAAGTCTGCGTGTCAAATGTTTTTATAGCCTGGAAAATTAAACACTTGGTTTTTTTTTCTAGGTATGCTTCCCCACAAGACACCCCGTGGGCAAGCAGCTTCTCACAGACTGAAGTGTTATGAGGGTATTCCTCCCCCATATGACAAGAGGAAGCGCCTTGTTGTGCCTGGCGCACTTAGAGTCATGTGCTTGAAGCCTGGCAGGAAGGTAAGTAAATGTTAACTTCATTGAACATCTTATCAGCTACATGTTGAGTTTAATTAACTCAAACTTTGCATTTCAGTTCTGTCATGTAGGTCGTCTTTCACATGAAGTTGGCTGGAAGTACAAGCATGTTGTGCGTGCCCTTGAAACTAAGCGCAAGATTAAGGCTGTTCTGCACATCCGCAAGAAGGATAAGTTGAGGGTGAGTTATTTTTGTGATTGCCTTGATTGCATCAACAATCTTCTGGTGTCAATGATTATAAATATCTTACCTACATTATTTGAAGCAAATGAAACAATTCTTCTATGAGATGCCTCTTAACTTTAAATGGGCTATTTGGTGTTATCAGAAGTGTCTAATTCCAACTTCTTTTTGCCTACAGAAACTTACCAAGGGCGCCTCAGAGCACATTTCCAAGCTGGTCGCCAAGGACACAGCTGTTATTGAGTCGTACGGATATCATTAAAAATCTGTAAATTTAAATGGTGATTAACTGTTTTATTACAATCCTCCTTTCCTTACAAAAGATTTTACAAAGTCCAGAGTTTAAGCTTTTGGCACAAGGTACAGGCATCATGTATTTGACTAGAGACTTGTGAAAAAATCACAAAGCAATTTTCTTATCCAAAAATCATTTCAATGGCAACTGCACTTCCACAAATTTCAATTCCTATTCTATTCTCTAGCTGTAAAATCAAATCTGATTCTTAGCTGAGCTAGTGTGAATTGCTGTGTAAGATAGGTTGCTTCAGTTCTGCTTGTCTTCAAGCGTCACTTAACTATTAATTACTGGGCCGACTCCCGACATCCTCATTACTGATGAAAGGAATCAGCTTGTTAGTTGCCCGGAATGCCCCCCATCAAGTCTGGCACTTTCAACAGTAAGTTTAACAGAGTGGCCTGGTGGCTTCAGACTCCTTACAGTTCACTCTGGTTGAGTTACTTGATATTCAAGCCCTGTAGTCCTAATCTACAAAAATATAACACATAATTCCATGTACTTATTAATTATAGGCTATTGTGTATGTCGATACTTTAACTGAGATCTGGCAGAACATGCCACTGTAAAAGTCTAGTTGGAATAGGATTTCAATCAGCACGGACATGACATCCTCTAATAAGTTGAAAAGGTAAAGTAACCTGGCCACCTTCTACATCATAATAGTTTGTTCCGTGCAGGTTGAAATCAGAGAGCATTAAAGAGCAACAGAATTGGGCATGTGGTGAGAGCGCGTGATGCCCGAGGTGTTTCCGTGGTACTGCAACAGCGACAGGTCCCTGGAGTTGAAGTCTGAGGGTAAGCCTTCCTGACGTCGCCGACCCCGACTGCGGCTCCGGCTCCGGCAAGAGCACATCGCCAGCGCGCCGCACAGCCGCAGGGAGCTGCCCAGCTTCCTCATGTAGGACTGGCACTGCGGGTCGAGGCCGGGGGCGGGGGCGGGCGACGAGGGCCAGGCCGAGGCTGCCCCCGTGGCGGCCGCCCCCGCCAGGGCGTGCCCCACCGCGCCGCCCCCGGGGCCGCCGCCGGGGCCCGGGCCGGGGGTGTGGGGCGTGTGGGGCGGGAGGTGCCGCGGCGCAGCGGGCGCGGGCGCGGGCGGGGTGACGGACTTGTGGTGGTGGCGTCGGGTGCAGCTCTGCAGGACGTACACGAACGGGTCCAGCGTGAAGTGCAGGAGCAGGGAGAGGTCGGCGAGGCGAGAGAACTTCTTGCCCGGCGACCAGTCCGGCCACAGCTGCGTGATGGGAATGGCGATCTGGCGGGAATAGGAAGGAACGGATCAGCGACATGGTTACCGAGCGCCTGCTCCTCCTAGTCGCCATCTGTAGACGAGGCGAGTGCCTACCATTTGGGGCAACCAGCACAGCACAAAGAGCACGCACAGGAAGCCCATGAGCTTGGCAAAGGCCGTCTCCTCGTGCGTGGCCGAGTCCACGGACTCGGAGTGCTGGAGGTGCAGGGCGCGCACGCGGCTCTGGCAGCTGCGCGAGAAGCGCCGTATGAGGGGCGGCTGCTGTTGCGACTCGGCCTGCTCGCCGGCCTCCTCGACCTCCTCGACGTCGGGCCGTCCGCGCCGCATGAGCAGCAGCACCCGGACTAGAGCCCAGCGCGAGCGTGGCCGCGGAGGCTGGGGGTCGCCGTCGTAGCACCCGGACGCTGACAGCGGCCCCGGCCCCGGCCCCGCCCCCGCGCCGATGGTCCGGCAGCGCGCGCGGACGCGGCCCCAGGAGGCGTGCCCAGCGTGGTGCAGCCGCCGCACCACCAGCAGGTTGCAGCACAGGATGCTGGCGATCAGCAGCATCCCTGTCGAGTACACAACACCAACGCGTAAGTCATGGTTAGTTGAGAGATGTCGCTGTTTCGCGCGGCCCAGACAGTAAAACACGTTTCGGTGTCCGAAGGCGAGAGGTCAGGAGCTTTTGGGGTGCTGGCACCTTATTGCGTGCTGGCAGGCAGGGCCTGCTGCTCTCGCCTTCTTCAAGTTTCACGACGATTCTATCTGCGTCTCACTCGCACCATAGAGGGCGTCTTGTGGGGAAAGAAAGAGAGGCAGGGATTTTAAAAAAATACTAATGTCAGAATGGACAAATAGTGCGGTGCTATTCCGTTTCGGTGCGTCGGTTGGCTCTTGGCTCTTGCGTCATGGTTAACCATGGCTAGAAAGCGCTTGGCTCCAACTGATTCTGATGAATCGACGCGCCTTCTAGCTTCGGCTAACCATTGCACCAGGAAAGGCCGACGCACCGGAACAGAAAGAGCTCTGCAGCAGTAGCTGGCCCGGTCGCAGCCGGTCGTGGCCTGGACTGCAGAGCGATTCCGGTGCTCGCACTCCCTGTCCCTGCTCTGTCTCTCTCGCTCTCAAGGCCAAGGCGTCTGCCGAGGTGGACGCACGCGCGAGGGCGCTTTGGCTCTCTCTCACTCGCGGAGTGGGCCTACGTGTGCGCGCACCGGATTCACTCTGCTGTGCGGTGCGGCCATCACAGCTGCCTCTCCTCCGCCCTGCACCCGCACCCGCAGAGATGGAGAGGCTGCCCCGGACTGGACTGCACCCAGCACCAAGCCGGCAGTGACCCCTGTACCGTCAGGCTTCAGAGACGCGACTAACCGAAGGTGAAGTAGACGTAGGCGTAGGCGACGTCGACGGGCTTGGTGGCGTGCGGGTAGCGCGCGCACCGCCGCTCCTGCGGATCGTAGTACAGGCCGAAGCCGAACAGCGGCAGCGACACGAGCAGCAGCACCAGGCTCCACATGGAGAAGATGGCTCGCCGGACGACGTGGTAAGTGATGTGCTGGGGGCAGGACATGCAAAGGAGAGCGGCGTTAAAATGTGATCGAGATCTTTTCGCCTGCCCGGCCCCGGCCCGGCGGAGGGGGACCAACCGGTGCATTACTTCTTCCTGTTGGCATTTTGTACGGACGGAACACGACTTCAGTAACAATGAACAGAAAGAAAACCCTGCCCCCCCCCCCCCTCCCCTTACTGTCTCTTATCTGTCGTGAGACTACCTCTATGGGTTGCTTGCGAACAGTGGCCCGCCAATGACGTCAAGAAGTTTACCACCCTTTCGAGCCAAGAAATACAGAGCAGTGCAACGCCTTGCCTCATTCGTGTGTTTGAGGGACGCGTTAGGCCGCGCTCCGGCGGCGGCGAGGCGGAGACGGCCCTCCCGGCCCCCTGCAGCCTCTGTCGGGGGTGCGACCGGGCGGGGCGGGGCGGGGCGGGGCGGGGCGGGGCGGGGCGGGGCGGGGCGGGGCGGGGCGGGGCGGGAATGTGGGTCAGAACATTGCGGTCGCAGCGGGGGTACCTAACCACCGCGGCGATGACGAGTGTGTGGTCGCGGGGGAGCAAGGCTCCCCCCCCTCCCCCCACTCCGTGCCTCGCCACGTCCCGCCCGGTCCGGTGCCGCCCTGCCCTGCCCTGCCCTGCCCTATTGGGGAGCGGAGGGGGTGGTCCAATGTTTGATCGTGTCGCTCGTTTGTCTCTGATAATTGATGTGACCGGCGGGCTCATTTAGGCCCCTGCTGACGCCCACCCCCACCCGCCGGCGAGCGCGGCCCCCTCCGAGAGTGCTTTACGATGGTGGAAGCACCTTACGTAAAGCTAGGCGCCCACCAGCAGTCCTTTGCTCGCTTTACTTCTGGGATTACACCGTTGCGCAGAGGTGACGTTGTTTCAGGATGTGCTTTCGAAGCCGAGCATCGCTGTTAGACGTACACCCGAGGACGTACACCCGAGGGGTACTTCACTTTTTAAATAGGTGTACACTGATTGGAGGGTTGTATTATGATTGGAAGGAAAATTTGACCAAACTTTTAAGAAAGCTATAAACTTTCGATATTTTGCAATTTTAAGGCGCCTGAAAAAGATTTTTGTCGAAAAATTATGTGACTGGATAGTGATTGGAAAATGATTGGAACTCAGGGTGTACACTGATTGGAGAAGGTGAGGTACCCCTCGCGTCGTACACCACATGCTCTAGAAACTCAAGTGTGTGCATGGCACGCTTCTTTTGGAGTCGACCACAGAGCACACTCTAAATGGAGTGTGCTTGCCAGGCATGCTCTAAAATGGAGTGTGCTTCACTGTTAAAAAAATTCGTTGTAATTTTACAAACATTGTTGGCAATTATTTACACAATCCAATGTTTGTAAAATTATCAACTGAAACAATTGTTAAATATTTTGAAAACATGTTCTGAAAATTGGGAATCTACGATATTAAAAATGCAAACGTTGATTTAAATTTTCAATGCAAGCTGGTTTCTAAATTTGCAAACAAATTTAAGAAATTTCAGTTCTTGACTCCGAAAGAAGCGTGCCATGCACACACTTGAGTTTCTAGAGTGTAGTGTCTGCTAGATCGACTGTGTTGCGTGTACTTTAAGACGCGTAATATTAAACGAGTATTATCGAGTATTATGCGTCGGAAGATTATCGGCGTCTTCGAAGTCGACGTCTCTTTTTCTTTCCCCTTGCGGAGTAGCTGGGCGTGGCCACTTCTCCGGCTCGCGCTGGCAAAGCGGCATGACACTAACGGTGATCACGGGCGCGACTATTTCCTCGAACTCGTGCCGCGCGCAGCGCAGGGCCGCGCCCCTAAGTCCTTTTCGCCCGACCGTCCGCGCCCGCCCGGCCCGGCCCGGGCCCCCCTGTGTTTGCGCCCCCCTCCCCCCCCCCCTGCCTGGAGTAGAAAGCATCCCTCCACGCCTCGCTTCGCCTCGGTCCCCGCCCCGCCCCTCAGCTCAGCGCAGCTCCTAATTACAATGCCAAATAGAGCGACTCTACTCGCAGCGCCTGGCGTTTTCTGGGTTGTATGGGCCTCGCATAGACTCTTCTCTCCTACGGAGCCTTTCTTCTGGAGGCAGAGCCTCTCAAGGCTCGCCCGCGCCGCCCAAAGGAAAAACCCATCCGCGGAGCCTTAAACAACGGGGACGATTTTTCAGACGGAGAGGAAAGTTGTTATTCGACCTCTTGCATTGGAATGGCTTTATGAAGACCACGCGACGCGACACTATCCGGACCAAAACTACTTTCGCTTGAATGGAACTCGCCATCATAGCATACCGCAGGGTGGGTGGGCCCTGGCCGCCCTGGCCTGCGGGCCCCGTTAAATTTTATGCCATCATTTCTTCCGAATCTGCGTCACAGCCAGCAGTGGGACATCGGTAAATCGGTCGAGGCCCCTGGCTGCCCCTGGCGGCGGTGCAGGCGGAACAACCCTCTCGCTGCGAAAAGCGACCTCCACTCAGCTCGGACGACCCCGCCCCCGCCCCCACCCTCTCCGTCCCCAACAACTTGTACTAGTCTCTCTCCCACTCTCGCTGGCTGGAGAGCCCCGCCCCGCCCGGCTTGTCCAAGCGCCTCTGCACCCCCGCTGCTCGTGTTTCGAGTCTCGCGTGGCAGAGGCGGAGAGGGGTGCGGGAGAGAGAGAGAGAGAGAGAGAGAGAGAGAGAGAGAGAGAGAGAGAGAGAGGAGAGAGGTGGACGGTTTGCGAAGGTTTCTGTTTCTGTCTGTCGTCCTCATCTAGCCGCCCGCTGCCGACGACGCAGCACTGCGCAGCACGCGGCGTAGAGGGCTGAAATTGGGGGAAATTTGTTGGTCGCCACAGGCAGGCGCTGGCGTTGAGATAGGGCACGGGGTGAGATCCCCCTCACCCCCCACCCCCACCCCGATTCGTCCTCTCTCTTGCCACGGCCAATACCAGCAAGTTGTCGCGAAAAGTCTCCCCATCTCGGCCGCCTACTGTCGTCTATCTGTCGGATGGAGGAGAAAAGTTCCTATATATCGTGATAATAACCCCCACCACCCTCACCCCCACCCCACCGCTACCTTACTCGCGGCGCGAGCGAAACATTTGTTGCCATCCCATTGGCTCGGGAGAAACTAGCTCTCCAAGTCTCATCATCGCCACGAGCCCTCCACAGGCAGCCAGCACCCCAGCGGTGCGGCGGTCCTCACGTGCGTGTTGTCAACTCGCTAAGCGATATCCATAGCACGAGGGAGGGGTGGTTCTGTCCCGGTTACACTGCGTCTCGGTGCTTCCGCCCGCGGCCCGCCTGCCGACATATCCCGAAGAGCGCTCTCCTCGCTCTGTCTCTCTCGCACACATACGGAGAAGCCCATGAGCGCGAGAGAGATAGGGCAAAGGGGAGCGCTCTTCGGAATAAGTCGGCAGCCACTCCGAGGCGAGGGTGCAATCATCGGCGGCGACGCGGGCGAGCTGTGCGGAAGCGGCCCGTTCCCCGCCCCGCCCCGCCCCGCCCCGCCCCTCCGCCTCCTATCCCGGGCGCTGACCTTGGGAACCTTTGGGTCTCGCCATCCCTGATTGGGTGATCACGACCACAAATCACCGTCCCTGCTATACCCCGCCCCGTCCCCTCCCGTAATAGAGAAACTTTGCCGCCGCAAACAACATCCCCCCCGGAAGCGGGGTGTCTACATTTCCAGCGATGTGACTATCAGTAAAAAATAATAAAATGAAGAAACTTGGTCTCAGCCGTACCGTACTCATAGGAGAACTTGTATACCGCGAAGTGTTACCCGCGTCACTGTGGCCGGCGGGCGGGTGGACGGGCGGGCGCCGCGACCCCCCCCCCTCTCTCTCTCTCTCTCCCTCCCTCTCTCTCTCTCCCTCTCTCTCTCCCTCCCTCTCCCTCTCCCTCCCTCTCTCTCTCTCTCTCTCTCTCTCTCTCTCTCTCTCTCTCTCTCTCTCCCTCCCTCCCTCTCTCTCTCTCTCTCTCTCTCTCTCTCTCTCTCTCTCTCTCTCTCTCTCTCTCTCTCTCTCTCTCTCTCTCTCTCTCTCTCTAAGTCCCGCTCACCAAGGACATGATTTGTCGCGCGGGGCGCCGCCCCTTAATGAGCACCCTGCTGGCCCCGCTGCGCCGGCCGCCGGCCGCACTCGCTGAATTAAAGCAAAGCCCTTTTCTCTTGTCGCTCCGCTCCCCTCCGCTCCGCCCTGTCGGTCCTCACGCGCCATGGGCGCTCGCCGGGCCAGGCCGGGCGCGGTGACCAGGCAGACCAGGGCAGCGCCGCTGTCCTGTCATGTAGCTCCCGCCCACTCACGGGACATTCTAATAGCGTTAGTTTCTTTGCCGGAGACAAAATTTGCCCGACAGCGTCGAGGTTTCTGGAGGTCGCGTCGTATCACCGCGTCGTTGGGTCTGCGCAGCGCCTGGCACAGGGAGCGACTGGGACGCTCTGACGCCTGGCGCCCACAAAACTGCTGCTTATTTAAAACGAACTGAAACTTGGACTTGCGGCAGTGTTCTGGGATGTGGAGCGGAGCGCCCTCGTCCTACCGTACCGCGCAGCCATGCGCCTCCATGTGCCGATCCCCGCTCAGGCCGTGACAGACGGCGTGGCGTGGAGTGCCTCATACATATACAGCGCGCCCTCCCCGCCCCGCCCCAACTAAGCGTGTGCGGGCTCTGAGGCACGAGCAATCGCTGCAGGGCAACTTGGGGGCAGGGCTGGGCAGGGCTGGGCAGGGCAGGGCGCGGGGGTGAGGGTCATAGGAACCAGCAACATCTCCTGCTCCCTCTCCCTCTTGCCTCCGTACCGACTTTCCTCCAATGCTGGAATCGGAGCCTGGGTGTCATTTGCAATTGCGCACGGGCCGGGCGCGCTAGTCGATGCATCGACATGTACCAAGCCCCCCCCCCCCCCTTTCCCTCCCCCGCCCCGCCCCGCCCCGGAGCAGACGGAATTCAACTGCCGTCGACTGTTACTGCCCCCTCCTTCTTTTCGCCAAGTGTGACGACGCGACGTGACAGGAGTCGTTGATGTCCGCTAACTCGCTACAGCCAAGGCGGTAACGCGAACCTACTCCGTGACGTGACGGCGGACCAGGACCACGGGCTGCTATCGACTTATCCCGCCCGCCATGAGCAATTTACGCACTGCGAAATATCGTTCACTACCTCTGCCTGCTCTGCCCCAACAAACAACCGGGGGAAAAAATTAAGAAAAAGTGTTTAATCAAGACAGTCGTCGAGAGGGGCGCGTCTTCAAGTGAGAATAAGCGAATCAGCGATACGCCGGGACATGGCTTATCGAGACGGCCCGGCCCGGCCTGGGCACGAGAGCGCGGCAGGCGGCAGTAAACCGGAAAATACGACTGATATGTCGATTTAGTTGGAGGGGTGGGTCCAGGAGGAACGGCTTCGTGGGCAACCGAGAGGGAACTGGAGCAGGGCTGCTCTGCATCACGGCGCGGCCTCGCCTGCTGCCGGCCGGCCTTCCCGCTCAGGGGACCACTATACTGTGGACGTATACACAGGATTACATGATTACAGAGATTACAAATAAGCTTTGTCGGATAGCACATTTCTTTTATTTTATTTTTTGGTGCTTAACAATCAGAATTAAAGAAATATTTTTTTTGTTTCGTGATATCTTTTGAAAATGTGTTAGGTATTACGGGTGCATTTGTACTCCAGATTACGGGAGTTTGGCCCCCTCGCCCTCGGCTCGCTTGCACCGCGGCGCGGCAGCTCAACCCCCTGCTGTATGCAAATGCATAAAAATGTCGTTTTAAAAAAATAGAAATAAAAATAATCGAGCGGGCGCAATCAGGCGGCGCAATGCGTCACTGCGTCACGCAGCGCGCAGCGCCCCCAAGGCCCGTGGCGGGGCTCAGGGCGTGCTGGCGGCGCCAGCGCCGCGACAGATGAGAGGCCCTGTCCTGCCCTGTCCCGTGGCGCGCGCCGCCCCGCCCCCCTCCCCCCCCCGCCCCGCCCCGCCCCGCCCCGCCCCGCCCCACCGCGCGCCTGCCGTGCCAGCAGAGCAGGGCCCCTGCCCCCTCCTCCCCGCTCGGTACCTGTCAGCTTGAGCTAGACCCGTGCACACGTGTACTGCATACTGCACGCCGTGCCGTGGCCACTGGGCACCCACGTCGCCATGCACTCATATTTCACGTTTTCATTTTAAGAATGAAAGTGTGTTTTTTTCCTCTGTCTCTCTCTCTAGTAAATTGCTTGCGTGGGAGCGACCGCGGTGTCACTGAAATTGCTAGTGAAGAAAAATAGAAAGTACAGAGGAGGGAGAGAGAGAGAGAGAGAGAGAGAGAGAGAGAGAGAGAGAGAGAGAGAGAGAGAGAGAGAGAGAGAGAGAGAGAGAGAGAGAGAGAGAGAGAGAGAGAGAGAGAGAGAGATTAGGGAGGGGCGGGGACGGACCTGGAAGAACGAGGGAACATACCTTTCATTTAGCGTGTCCCCAGGGAGCTAAGCGTGGGCTAAAAACAACACAAACTACCAGCCGTTAGTTTCGTTTCTATAAATTTTAGAATTTTTCGCCTATTATTCACCCCATTTCCCCCGGCCGTCGCCATACCTCAAGAGCCTCGGGGCGGGCATCCATCTTCCTCACATTCTAAACTGCGCGGTATTCAAGGGGGCCGCGGCGCCTGGCTCCACGTCCTTCTCCGCCCCGCGCCCCGCCCCCTCCACCGACCCCATTGCCCAGCCGACTGATTCAGAAGATCACTCTCATCCCTCCGTCCTTGTTGCACTTACAGCGGTGCCCTATGCTTGTCCATGGTGGTGCTCCATGAGTGCGACGAGGACAGAGGTATGAAAGCGATCATTGGAATCGGTCGGCTGTTCGCCCCGCCTGAGGGAGAAATAACCTCGGACTTTGGTGTACACCACTAATTCAACAAATTCAGTCCAATTCAAACAAATTCAAGCCAATTCAACCTAATTCAAATCTAATTTCAAGCCAATCCAAACCAAATTCTAGCCAATTCAAGCCAATTCACACAATAATTCAGTCCAATTCATAGGCAATTCAAGCCAATTCATAGCCAATTCATAGCCAATTCACAGCCAATTCACACCCAATTCACGAAATTTGTACATCAAATTCAGCGTTTATTTCCCCCTCAGCCCCGCCCCGCCCTGCTCCCCCTCCCCCTTATGTGCGACAAGGACAGAGGAGTGAGGGCGATCCTCGTCTTGCTCACCTTCTGGTAGAGGAAGGGCCTGGTGAGCGCGAGCCAGCGCTCCAGCGCCATGACGAGGGCCACGGAGCCGGAGCCGAGGCCGAAGAGGCGCCAGAGCACGCGCAGTCCGCAGAAGGGCCGCGAGCGCACCAGCTCCTGCGGCAGGCGAAGCTGGGCCTGCGGGCCGAGAGGAGAACACTCAGTGCTCAGGGAGCCCTGGGCGCTGCTGCGGGCCGGGGCCGGGGCCGGGGCCGGGGCCGGGGCCGGGGCCGGGGCCGGGGCCGGGGCCGGGGCCGGGGCCGGGGCCGGGGCCGGGGCCGGGGCCGGGGCCGGGGCGGGCCTACCTGCATGGTGAGCAGCATGCCGAGCAGCGCGACCAGGTCGTTGCACGCCAGGCAGCGCAGCATGAGCGAGTGCCTGCGGTTGCGGTGGGCCCGCCGCCCGCCCCGCACCAGGATCACGAGCGCGGCCAGGTTGCCGGCGATGCCCACGGCGTAGCACACGGTCAGCACCACCTGCGGCCGGAGAAATGGTCATTCATGGAGACTCTGTGGGGGGGATAAACTAAAGGGGCCTGTTGAGCGGCTGGAGTGGAGCGCCTGGTAGGTAGGCACAGTGACGCTGTACAGCGCACCCCTGCCGGCGGGCGGCCTACCCGCCGGGCGCTCTCCACCTCAGCGGCAGGCCCTGCCCCGCCCGGCCCGGGCCTGCCCCAGCTCCTGCTCCTGCAGAGCGATTCCGGTGCACGCACTTGAGTGCGAGAGAATCGGAGCGCTCTCGCACCCTCAGCAGACGCCTTGAGAGCGAGAGGGGAGTGCGTGGAGTGCGTGCACCGGAATCTTTCTGCTGCTCCTGCTTCTGCTCCTGCTCCTGCTCCTGCTCCAGCTCCTGATCCAGCTCCTCCTCCAGCTCCAGCTCCTGATCGAGGGGTAAATAACTCCGAATTTTGATGTACACCACTAATTCAAAATTCACACTAATTCAAACTAATTCACGCGAATTCAAAACTAATTCACGCGAATTCAAAACTAATTCACGCGAATTCAAAACTAATTCAAGCGAATTCAAAACGAATTCAAGTAAATTCACGACAAATCCACAATAATTTCAAAAAACTTCGCAATAAATTCAAAAAATTCAAAGCTAATTCAAAACGAATTCAATTTAATTCAGACAAATTCAATTCAAATTCACGAAATTTGTACACCGAATTCAGAGTTGTTTACCCCTCGCTCCTGATCCAGCTCCTCCTCCAGCTCCTGCTCCTGCTCCAGCTCCTGATCCAGCTCCTCCTCCAGCTCCTGCTCCTGCTCCAGCTCCTGATCCAGCTCCTCCTCCAGCTCCAGCTCCTGCTCCAGCTCCCTGCTCCAGCTCCTAGTCCTCCTCCAGCTCCTCCTCCAGCTCCAGCTCCTGATCCAGCTCCTCCTCCTGCTCCAGCTACTGCTCCAGCTCCTGAACCAGCTCCTCCTCCAGCTCCAGCTCCCTGCTCCAGCTCCTAGTCTTCCTCCAGCTCCTGCTCCAGCTCCTGTTCCAGCTCCTGCTCCCGCGTTCAGCCGGACCTGGGTCAAGGCCGCCGAGGATCTCGTAGGTAAGCTCCGCGGTCGGCCTCGCGCCCCTGATCAAACTACCCTCCTCCGCCCTCATGCACCGCGGGCAGTAGGAGAAGACCGCCCGGCCCAGCCCTCTCCACCGCCGTCTCATCACGCTTATGCAGCGTTCCGAGAAAAGCGTCAGAGAAACGGATGGGGCTGTGCGTGAGAGGCGGGGCGGGGCGGGGCGGGGCTGGGGGCGGGGCGGGGCGGGGCGGGGCGGGGCGGGGCGGGGAAGGGGGAGCGACGGACGAGCAGAGCACGCCAAGTGGCTGGGGCCCACTCCCTCACAGCCCCCGGGCCCCCGGGCCTCGCGCCGCGCGGTCACTTTTGGATATTCGCGTGTCATGCTCCAGGATATCTCTCTCTATCTCTCTCTGCCCCCCCCCTCCTCCTCCCCCCTCCCTCTCGCGTGCCGCGGGCCCTCGCCCCGCCTTGATCGTGAGAAGTGAGTGCGGATAAGGAGCGAGGTGTGAGCCGTGCCCGTGCCCGTGCCCGCGCGCGCGGCCCCCAGAGCCTAGAGTGACCTTGCCGCCCTGGGGGCCCTGGGCCCTGGGGCCTATAACTCGCGATATGTCAGCCGTTGAGTGTTTAACGTCGCCCAGCGCACCATTAATCCCGGGCCGGGACCAGAGGCGGCGCGACGGGACGCGACGGGACGGTTGCACCCGGCCCAACCCCTGGCGCCCTGGGCCTTGTCCAGTCAGCAACTCCTTGGCGGCCGCTCTCTCTCTCTCTCTCTCTCTCTCTCTCTCTCTCTCTCTCTCTCTCTCTCTCTCTCTCTCTCTCTCTCTCTCTCTCTCCTCTCCCTCCCTCCCTCCCTCCCTCCCTCCCTCCCTCCCTCCCTCCCTCCCTCCCTCCCTCCCTCCCTCCCTCCCTCCCTCCCTCCCCCCTGCTTCTGCAACCCCATTTTCGCAATTTTTCCTTTTTCCGTACCGTACAGCGGAACCACGGCAGCACCTCTCTCTCTCCATCTTCTCGCACTCCGTCGGTCTCTGCTCCCCTCCGGCCCGCCGCCCTACCCTACGTGCTGCCAAGTGGCCTGCGGTGAGTGGCGGGGCGGGGCGGGGCGGGGCGGGGCGGGGCGGGGCGGGGCGGGGCGGGGCGGGGCGGGGCGGGGCGGGGCGGGGCGGGGCGGGGCGGGGCGGGGCGGGGCGGGGCGGGGCGGGGCGGGGCGGACCCGGCCCTGGAGGCCATTAGTATTCAGCATTAGCATTGACTGTGCTTGCTCACTCTGCCACCGCCCGTCCCGCGTACCGACCGCCCCGTCTTCAACTGATGTGAGGCCCCCAGGCGTCGGGTGTGCCCCGCGCCCGCGCCCCGCCGGATGTCTTGCACCTCCACCTCGAGCCTCAACACAAAAGTTTTGTTCGCGAACATACCGAGTGTTTGAGAGAACATGTAGCAGTACGCGTGTTTGCCCACGCGCGCGTCCAGCCACGAGGCACCGCTGTCCCTTGGGTAGGCAGACCCGCAATAACTCTCTTACGAGTTCTCTTCAAACGCCCGGTGTAGTAATGGCGGGTCGGACCGCCATATCATCGGGCCGATAAGAAGCCGAGCGACGCAGCGCCGCCGCCCAGACCGACCCCGAAATTTACCCCCCAGCCCCAACCGGCTCGCCCCCCTCCTCCCCTCCCTGTGGGTCCTAATCCCCAAGCAATACGCCCCACCCTACCCCCTCCACGGGGACCTTCCCTGGAGAACCGAACGCCTGCTGCGGTCTCCAGTAGCGGCGCGCGGCGCAGCCCTCTCCAGGGGAGCAGGCCTCATCCACGACGCAACGGAATCAGCTTGGAGGCGAATGAATCAATAAAACACATATGGAACTGCTGTGTCCTGAGACACGACTGGCAGTGGATCTCCCGCCAGCCGTGTCCTCAGCTCTCCCCCGAGCAGGAGCTTGGCTCACCAGCCGACAGGTGGCGCGCGGAGCGCGCCGCCGGAGCCGAGCTGCAGACAGAGACCCGACCACACTCTGACTTCTGACCTGACCAGCGACCCGCTCCCGTGGCTCTGCCCGCAGCGGTCCTGGTCTTGGTCACCCAGTCACCCCTGCGATTCCCGGACTCTCTTGTATATTTGTATAGCTAGCTAGTGTGTAGGATTTTAGTATAGTGTGACGGCCAATAAATATGTACCATCCCTGGCGATACAACAGTGTTGGCTTCCTCTCACCCTCGGACACAACAACTGGCGACGAGGATCTTGAGGTGAGGACTCACTGATTACGTATGTTGGTGTGTGTTTGGTTGGAGCTGGGTCGTTTGGCGTGCTGCGTTTTTTACCGCACGCTGGTCGCTCTGACCCGCTGACCACCTCCGGTACCAAACCACAGTGCCGTCGGCTGCGTGTTTACCGCTGACGTGCACGTGTTGAACGTAAACAACGCCAAGATCATAGCCGTGAGAAACCTGGCAGTTGCGCGTGCTGCGTTGGTTTACCGCACGTGTAACGGGTTACCACGCTTTCGTTGTGTTTGTGCTGCGTTTTTACCGCACGACCAACGAGCGACGGGCAGCACTGTGCGCCGTCTGTACCGCACGTAAACAAACATGGAAGCTGAAGACGTAGCTAGGAGGAGCGCCGCTCATTGGAAACAATGGCACCAAGTAGGCGCGGACTCAGACCCCCTACCGGACCCCGACGAGGCCCCCATCTTGGTATGGAGCGGCAACAAAAACACCCGCTACGTCGACGGCGTGCCACGCCGCGGTCACGGCCCGCGGGCGCGCCGGAGCTGCCGCGGCGGCTATCACGGCCAACGCAGCGGCCGGCCGGGGCAGCGCACGGAGCAAGCGTGGGGCTATGACGTAGGGGGGCAACAGTTCGAACAGCTAGGGCCGCCCAACATAGAGCCGGCGAACAGCCCCGAGGAGGCCGTCGGGGCCGATCGCGACTGCATGTGTCTCTGTGAGTTGAGCATGGAGCACCCGCGCGTCAGCACGGCCCAGACGCCGGACACGGCCGGGCGCCGCCCGCCGCGAGCTACGCGCGTCCCGGCTGCTGCGTGCGAAACCGTAGCCGGGACGGCCCGCTGCCCGACCACCCGAGGCTCAGGTGCGCCAGGGCTCCCCAAACAAGCCGCTGCTTCTGGGGCCGTGGCTCACTTGTCCGGCATATTGAGGAGAACACGGGGACGGGAAATACCCGCCCCGCTGGGACGATACAATCAGGCGCAGAAATGGCAGGTGACGGAGAGCGGCAAGTCCCCCCGTCACCGACCCCCACCCCTACCCCTCAGTACAGACACTGCGGGGGAAGGAGCGCGGCGTACCCCACCCGCCCTGCGTGTCATGGGACACATTGACACGGGGGCCGCGGTATGGATAGTAGAATACGACTTGTTCGAGACGCTCTGGCCCGTCAAAATGCTGCGGGGCGGCTCCCTTCACCCGCGGGCTGGGGACGGTGCAGGCCTGCGCGGCGCCGGCCAAATACAAGTAGCGTTCCGGCACGCGGCCACAACCCTGCTGGACGCACTGCTCCCGGTGGCCGCAGGCCGGGGCCCATCGCTGCTAGGGCGCGACTGGTTTCGCGCGCTAGACTCCAACTTAGCACAGGGGCCCACGCTCGGAGCAAAACAGAATGAACAGCGTAAGCGGGGGACAGGGCGGCGCGGCCCGCCTTCCGCTGAGGACAGCATGCCTGCCTCTGCGCGTTTAGCTGGGGAATGTCCCAGTAGGCTAGATGCGCGGACGGAAAACACAAATACAACGCAAACGCGACCAGGAGAACAGCAACAAATGTCTCACAATGAATTTGACTTGACAGGGACCCAGCCATGGCCGTCGACAGGCCTGGCCAGTGCAGGCCGAGGTGATCCCGCCCACAGCCCCGTCGCGGACCCGCAACGTCCTCCCCCCGCCCCGGCTGCTGGAGAACAACCCGCCGGCGGCGAAGCGCATGGGAGAGTTCCAGCACACCTACGGCCGCCACCAACACCCGACGCGCGGCATGACCCCGTCGGGCGGTCCCCCCTCCGGCCCAGACGCGGTCAGGCAGGGACACCAGCACCCGACGCGCGGCTTGACCCCGTCGGGAGAGCTTCGTCCCGCACCACATCCCCCGACGTGCGGCGCGACCCCGTCGGGAGAGTTTCGTCCCGCACCACATCCCCCCACGCGCGGCTTGACCCCGTCGGGAGATCGGTGCACCGGATCACCCACCCGCCAAGAACAGCCGGCACCCGCGTCCGTCACCGCCACCGAGCACCGTCACGACGCAGGTACGGCCGGTGTGCGGCCCGTGGACACCACCCCCCGGCCAGAGCAAAAGGTCACTTGGGACCCCAGCGTGCCGCAGGGATACCGCCGGCGTTATCGCCGAGAGAAGCTGCGCTATCTCCGGCACGGGGGACCCCTTCCAGTGGCTCCAGAGGGCTGCCACGATCCCTGGCTCCAGGAAATGCTTCTCCTCAGAACACCCGCAGACCAGCACGCATCGGCATAGAGCGAGGTGGACTAACAAGGAGGACGACACCGACAGTGGGGGGAGGGGGAATGCCCCCAAAAAGTGACTTCAGGAAGGACCCAACAGCCGCCAAGCCACCCCTGCGTAAGGGGGGAGGAGTGCTGTGTCCTGAGACACGACTGGCAGTGGATCTCCCGCCAGCCGTGTCCTCAGCTCTCCCCCGAGCAGGAGCTTGGCTCACCAGCCGACAGGTGGCGCGCGGAGCGCGCCGCCGGAGCCGAGCTGCAGACAGAGACCCGACCACACTCTGACTTCTGACCTGACCAGCGACCCGCTCCCGTGGCTCTGCCCGCAGCGGTCCTGGTCTTGGTCACCCAGTCACCCCTGCGATTCCCGGACTCTCTTGTATATTTGTATAGCTAGCTAGTGTGTAGGATTTTAGTATAGTGTGACGGCCAATAAATATGTACCATCCCTGGCGATACAACAGTGTTGGCTTCCTCTCACCCTCGGACACAACAGGAACCATAAATCTTTTAGGAATAAACGAAAGCCTCACTCATACCTATCTGACGAAAATTCAAGGACACTCGCATACGGAGCGAGTGAGCCGTTTCCAAAAGTCGATTATGAAAGGCACAGACCGCGCCAGAAGGTTTCCTCTCGTCTTTCTTCTCTCTTTTGCTTCCGGCCTTCCGGTGGAAAAAGCTCGCTGGAACGCTGCCTCACAGCTTTCCTCCCAGCTCGCTGGAGTTAAGAGGAGGGAGGTAGGTAGAGAGTGCGAGGCGAGGCGCGGGGCGCGGTTGGGCGGGGTGGGGTGGGGCGGGGTGGGGCGGGGCGGGGCGGGGCGGGGCGGGGTGGGGCCCGCAGTGTGAATGCGAGGCAGAGGGATGGGTAGGCGAGGAGCAAAAGCGACGTCTCGAGGCGCCCGCCTTCTTGTCTTGGCAGCAAGGCGAAAAAAATGGGCAATGCAGAGTCCACGCTCAACATTGCCCCATCCTTTTTTCTCTCTTTTTTCTCTCCCTTTTCTTTTTCCTTGAAAAGTTGTAGGAGCTCCAAATTTCTAAGGCGGGATCCGAACTAATCGCGGTAAATTCGGGAAGCTAGAATACAGTGCCAGATGAGACAGTGGCTCGGACAGTGGGGTGTTGAACCCTCGTATACATTGTTCTAACCATTTAAAGAAGGCAAACTTCTCAAATATTGCGTATGAAATAACTGTATGAAATCCTGCAGTAGCCGCAGTCTGCAGCAGTATTTCATAATCAACCAACAATTTTATCCCAGTAGTCCACGCAAGCAGTGGTGCTGCTCTACCTTCTGGAAGCTGGGGTGGGCCCAAAAGTTGGACAGGCGGTGAGGTGAGGTGGAAGGGGGGAGCAGGGAGGAGGGGTGCGACGGAGGGCCAGGCCGGGCGGGGTCGGGCCAAAGTTTTAAACGCGGCTGTTTGAAACGAAAATACGAATGAAAAGAGCCGCACTGGGACCAAACTATCTAACACCCATCCAAAGTCCGGTATTGCCGCTGAAAATATTGTCGAATATGTGTCCCAGTTTATTCGCTGGATGGCGCGACATTTCTTACGGAGCGCTTGCGGCGCCCGACCTACGCGAGCGCGGCGCGCTGCTCAGATTTCCCGGGGGCCGCGTTACAACCACACCCTGCGCCCTGAGTCCAGCCCGGCGCCCCCAACGCCCCGCGCCCTGTACATCGCTCGCGCCTGCCGCTTTGGTTTCCCCCCTTTATAAACCCGGTGGCGCGCGACCGCGCCTCAAATTGACAGCGAGCCCTTTTGCCAGGCCGCAGATCAGCGGCAGATCAGCGGAGGACTCGGGCGACAACCGAGCGTTCATCTTGTCCCGCGAGAGTGGAGAGGGCAGGCGGCAGGCCAGGGATGTGCTGGGGGTGGAGGGTGTTGTGGGTGTCGGGATGAAAAGGTCGTCTGATCAAAGCAATCAGACCGACTGCCGGGCCGGGCCGGGGTGAGGTGGTGGGCGGAGTGGGGATTTTGGTCAAGGCGACACAGCCCTCTTCCCTTCGAGTCTCTTCAATCCCGTCACCTTATTCGGAAGGAGAAGACATTCGAAGAAAAAAGGGAGGGGGAGACTAGTATATAATCAGTGCGGTTGAAATAGCGGCAGAAGTGGCTATTTGAACTGCAGAGAGCACAAAATAATCATGTAATCTACGCCTTTCGTCTCTTCCAGCTGGGTGGTTTTTTGAATGCGTAGCAGTGTTTGGGATTGTGTACTTGCCACGCCTTAAAGGCGAACGACGTAGGAAAATTCGCAACACTGAAACGCACTCAATGAAACACCCGGTACTCGAGTTTTACGGGTTTATCTGAGCGAAGAAACCCCATAACTCAAGTTTGTCCGCTGTCGAGCTGGATTGGCAGCGCATGTTTTTTGGCGCCGCGTCGGTAAAGTTGGGCGAGGAAAGAGTCGGCACACAATTTTCATTCATTAAGAGCGAGCCACGCGAGCTAAACGCCGTTTCCACCCTCTAGTCTAGCTCACGTAGCTCACTCGGTCCAGGGCTCTATTCAGAGGTAAGAGGAGTTGGAATTGCGCGCGCGCGTTTGTGTGTGTGTGTGTGTGTGTGTGTGTGTGTGTGTGTGTGTGTGTGTGTGTGTGTGTCCACATCGAGGGTGGTGACGAAATGACGCAGGGCGCAGCAGGAAGGCGGCAGCGGGTTGGTGGCGGGGTGAGGCGGGGCGGGGCGGGGGCGGGGCGGGGCGGGGGCGGGGCGGGGCGGGGCGGGGCGGGGGCGGGTCGGGGCGGGTCTGCCTGCGAGAGGACCAGGGAGCAACTTCAAAGCCGAGCAGAAGAGGGGTGTGCGGGGTGCGGGTGTGTGGGCGAGGCGAGTGCACGCGAGTGAGTGGTGTAAGCGTCAAATGAAAGTATGATTACTCCCTCGGCCCAGCTCGGACACTACACTCCCCTTGACACTCCCTGCCCGCTAGCGAGCGCCCCTCTTGCGATACGTGCCGACATTTTGCGCGTCTCCCTCGGAGGTGGGGAACTGCTGAGGACTCAGAGCGTTATAAATTGCGCGCTGACACGAGCAAAACAAAATTGCAGAGGAAGGAAAGAAACCAGGGAGCATTGGCCTCAAGCTTGTCCTGAAAATGTTCCGGGTCCTCACCTCACTCCAGCCGCTCTGCTCTCCCGGCGCCACCCTTCCCTCCCCCCACCACCCCCGCTCCTCGCTAATTTCTGCTATGACCTGTGCGCCTCATTAAGCCCAATTATTTTCAACCAGGCTGCTCATTCAGCCTCGGTGCGCAAAGCAGAAGACGGGAGGGGAGGGGGTGGGGGGAGCCGAGATTGGGCTCCAGTTTGCCTGCGTAGGACTTCGCTAGGCGTCACGTAGAGCGAGTGGGGGTGAGGTGCAGTGCAGCCTGCGGAGTGGGGCGGGGCGGGGTGGGAGCGCGGGCGTGGCAGGAGGGTCGGGAGGTCACTCGAACAACTACTGTCAGGAGGTGCCGCCGGGGGCCGCAGCCGCGAAGAATATAGTTGAGTTGAGGAAAATGATGGGGCACATGAGGGAAAAGGGGGAGGTGGGGAAGAAAGCAGGGCGACAGGGCGCGGCGCGCTGGAGAACATTCCGGCAGGGATGTAGTGCGCTCTCTGCCTCCTACAATTTCTTGTGCTTCTCGTATCATGTGTGCGGGCGGGGGCGGGGGTAGCACAACGAAGCAGAAACAGCAAAGATTCTCTCCGGGTGCGAGAGAGAGGGGGGGGGGGTGAGGGTCATGATGAACGAGGCGCTAGGGGGAGGGGGGGCAGAGCGTGACAGAGGAATCATAAAAGCAGTGGCCGAGTGGGCCGGGCCGGGCCGGGACGGCGGTGTAAGGGCGGGGAGAACAGATCCGGCCGCAGCACGTGGCTGGTGGCTGAGTGCGAGTGATGTGCCAGGGACCGAGAAAACATTTAGACGAGGAGCCGAGAGGTTGACGCAGTGCTACCAACCGCCAACGGCTCGCACATTAAGGCAGACGACGTCGAAAATACATCAGTTTTGGGCGTGGCCGCGGGAGGCCGAGCCGAGCGTGTCCCGGAAGTGCGACGCGCGGTTGGGCTGCTGCGCGGGTGTGGCGAAAAAGGCGGCGGGGGTTTTCGAGATTCAAGGCATGTGTCACGGGCACGGGCCGGGCGCGGGGGCGCGGGGCGCGGGGGCGCGGGGCGCGGGGCGCGGGCCCGTGTCGGCACCGCCATTAACGCGGCCGGGCCTTAAGGGCGGGGCAGGCGGGGCAGAGGGGGCCGACAAGGGACTGCGCCACGGGCTTCCTGTTGAGCGTTGCCTCCCTGCCGCCCTCACTCCCTCTCGCTCCCTCCCTCCGTCCTTCCCTCCCTCCCTCCCTCTGTCCTTCCCTCCCTCCCTCTGTCCTTCCCTCCCTCCCTCCCTCTGTCCTTCCCTCCCTCCCTCCCTCCCTCCTTCCCTCCCTCCCTCCCTCCCTCCCTCCCTCCCTCCCTCCCTCCCTCCCTCCCTCTCTCCCTCCCTACGTCCCTCCCTCCGTCCTTCCCTCTGTCCTTCCCTCCCTCCCTCCCTCCCTCCCTCCCTCCCTCCCTCCCTACCTCCCTCCCTCCGTCCCTCCCTCCGTCCTTCCCTCTGTCCTTCCCTCCCTCCCTCCCTCCCTCCCTCCCTCCCTCCATCCCTCCCTCCCTCCCTCAGTCCTTCCCTCCCTCCCTCCCTCCCTCCCTCCCCCCCTCCCTCCCTCCCTCAGTCCTTCCCTCCCTCCCTCCCTCTGTCCTTTCCTCCGTCCTTCCCTCCCTCCCCCCCTCTGTCCTTTCCTCCGTCCCTCCGTCCTTCCCTCCGTTCTTCCCTCCCTCCCTCCGTTACTCCCTTCTCCCCTTTCTCCATACCTCCCCCTCTCCCTCCCTATCTCCTTCCCTCTCCTTATCTCTCCCTTTCTCCTTCCCACTCTCCCTCCCTCCCCCTCCCCTTCCCTCCCTCCCTTCCTCTTGCGGAGGGGTGGATGGTGCGCTGATCGCTGCCACTGCTTCGCGTTTTCTCGCGGAGGTCAGTCCGCTAGTAAATCTCTCCCTGGCGCCAAGCGAAATATACCCGGGCCGCCGGGCCCACGTCGGAACGGCAGGTCGGGTCGGGGCGAGGCGGGGCGGGGCGGGGCGGGGCGGGGCGGGGCGGGGCGGGGCGACCGGGGCAGACCGCAGGCGTGACGGCCCTAAGGAGGGCTGTGTGTCTCCGAGCCGCCTTGCGGGGAGTGAGAGGAGTGCGGGGAGGAGCTCTCGGACTGGACACGGCACCTGCCCACTGCCCACTGCCCACCGGTTAAACAAACTATCTTATGCCTGTAAACTCTCACCGCGGGCTCGGCTCGGCTCGGCTCGGCTCGGCTCAGGCGCAGCAGGTGAAAAGAGATTAAAGAGGCCTCTTTAGTAGGTCGAATTTGGTGATGATGTGGGCTCGAGGTTGGCGGAAGTAAATTCGGCCTGCTTCTGCAAATACCGGCGAGATTATTTGCAGACCGCGAAACAGCGCGATGTTATGTAGTGCTCGGGGGCGATGAGAGGGTGCTCGGTGCTCGGCGCAGGCGCTGCAATGTGGACGCCGCGCCCAAACACGCCTGTCATCGCACCGGTGTGGTGCGGTGTGGTCTGGGGTGATTCCACCGATGGGGTGGCCAATTTCTTTGGGTCCCTCCGCGCCCCGCGCCCCGCGCCCCGCGCCCCGCGCCCCGCGCCCCGCGCCTCGCGCCCCGCGCCCCGCGCCCCGCGCCTCGCGCCCCGCGCCTCGCGCCCCGCGCCTCGCGCCCCGCGCCAGAGAACTAACTTACTGAGAGAGGATGCAGGAAGGAGAGAGATATGGCGAAGTGAAAATCGCGGCCAGCCGGAGTGGGGACATTCTTCGCCTATTTTGCCATCATCAGGTTGTTTGCGCTTAAATCGCACCCAGAGCCGTGCCACCGTGCGGACGGGGGCGGCGGCGGCGGCGCTCGCGGGGAGGCAGAGTACGGCGGCGGGCAGGATGGATCTCATAGCTCTGTCCTCGTCACACTTGTGGGGCATCGCCATGCTCAGTGTAAGGATCAGCAATAGGTGCGACAAGGACGGAGGGACGAGAGCAATCTTCTGAATCAGTCGGCGGGGAGGATGAAAAGACGTCATTCGGCCTCAACAGCTTGCGGAGGCGAAGGTGCCCGGTGTGTTTTTCTCAGTTTTTTCTCCGCCTCTTCCCCTTGTCCGCTGCCCCGTCTCGCTTGAGATAGAAAAACGATATCACTCACTATAGTGAGGTTTGTAGACCTGGCTAGCTGGGGTACGATCTTTCTTTTTCGCCGCGCTCTGGTAAATTACACTTTCATCCGTTGGTACAGCTCGTTGTATCCATCACATAGAGTCGCCATGATCTCGCGTATGATTTAGGCACTCCCCCATGACACCGACCCTTAAATTGCACTGTCAAGATGCATTTTGTCAGTGCTGTGGTTCTTTTCGGTGTGGCCAATCCGATAAAGAGACGTACAATGCGATAAGCTTTCTCCGTGAGAAAATCGGAGAGCGGCTGAGCCGGCTGAGCCATGCGCAGCCGGAGTGACTCAAAACATACCCAACCCTCTGCCCTGCGGGCCTCGAGCCCCGTCCCGTTCCTCCTGCGCATCCCCGGCTTTGCAAACACGATAGCAGCACCACCCGCCCCGCTGCAGCTGCAGCTGAGCTGTTCCGTGTGAGGGGGTGGATCAGCCCCGACCCCATCTCCCACCCCTGCTGTTTCCCTCAGCGGCGGGCATTATTTGTCGAGCGATGTGTCCGTTATTCGGGTTTCGTATGCAAATCTGGGGAATAAATAATCTCTCCCACAAAGCCGCGTGCTGACCCGCTCCCGGCCTCTCACCCCCTCCCCCGCTGTCGGGGCCGTTCTGGTGATAGCGCTCCGCCCGGCTCAGTCTTGTTTTTGTTGGCCTGCCCTGCTCTGCCCTGCTCTGCCCTGCTCTGCCCAGTCCGTGTCGGACCACAGTAGTACCATGGTGCAGCCCGGCGGGTGCTGCCTGAGGGGGCTTGCCGCGGCCACGGCGCGGGTGGGACGGCGCCCCTCCAAGGTCTACTGCACCGCCCGGCCCGGCCTCTCCGTCCGGCGGGTCCGCCTACTGTCCCGGTAGCCTACGCGCTGCCTCCACGAGAACATGCAGGCCACCCGAGCCGCCGGCATGGCGGCTACAGTAGTATGGAGCGCCAACAGCTGGAGCGGTGAGGTCGGGGCAGCTGCTTACCTCCAGGGTGAGGCCGATGTGCCTGACGGACACGGCGGGCACGGCGACGGCAGTCACGTTGTCCTCCCAGGTGGTCGTCGAGGACGGCGTCGACGAGTAGGGCCCGGCGCCGGCGGCCAGGAGCAGGGTGTCGTTGACCAGGGCGGCGGCCGACGCGGGCCCCGGCCACCACTCCCCCGCGGGCCCGGCGGGGCTGCTGGGGCTGGCGGTGACGGTGACGGCGGCGTCCATCTCCCCGCGGGCGCGCTGCGCTCACTGCTGCCACTTGTTGTGCCCGCCGGCGGCGCGCGCGCTCGCCTCGCCCGCGATCTCCTCTTGCTCGCGCCGCGCCCGCGGTCGTCCCATGACGACGCGCACGGGAGGCCTGCCTGAGCGGGACTGGCCGGCGGGGCGGGGCGGGCCGGCTGGGCGGGGCGGGGGGGGGAGGGGGGAGGGGAGGGTCAGGGAGGGGAGGGTCAGGGAGGGGAGGGCGGGAGGGAGGGGGAGGGAAGGACCTCTCTCCAGAACCTCCGCCGCCGCTGCCGGCGCGGTGGCCCGGCCCGGGTGGCCCCCGCGCAGGTGTGCGCCGGTCACAGGACACGACAGGGCAGCCGCCGTGTCCGAGTACTCTGTGCGGGGGAAGCCCTTCCAGGTTCACATCTTGGCGGATACGGATCCGGGCGCCCGGGCCGTCCGGGCGAGAGCGTCAGAGTGCCTCTGCTCCGCGGGCCGCCGCTGCAACAGAACAGACTCGTGCGTGAGCATCCGCCTCCGCGTTTCTTTGAATGCGTAACAGTATCGCGGGTGACCACCTTCTCGCCAGCAGGAGCTGGCAGGAGCCATGACGCCTGACGGGCGGACGGGGTAGGCAAACTCGCAACAACTGCTTTACGCATTCCGAGGAACACCCGGTACGACCACGTTCACATTCTTCCAGCGTTCAGAGGCAGGCAAACTGCCAGTTTGCTTCTCATTCATAGTCACATACGTGCGGATTATGCGATAGCTTTCCATACAGCTCCGCTAGCAAAATAAAATAAAATACAGAAACAATTCTTTAACTTTTCTAAATTTTTTTAAAAGAAAATTTGGAAATTTGTTCTTGGCTGTTTTCGCGCTAGCATTCCCTGCCATAAGGAAAGAGAGGTGAGGAGGTGATAGAGTAGCGTGGCCGTGCCGAGCCGGGCGGGAGGCGCGTGGAGCAGCCCGGGCGATACGCGTGTTGCGTAAGGCCCGAGGCCCCGGCCCAGCCCAGCGCACCCCGCCCCAGCGCGGGACCATACGCCGCGGGACAGCGCGGGACCGTGGGACACTCACCTCGTCGCGCCCGGCCCGCCCCGACCCGCCCCGTCAGGCGGCGTGTTTAATCTATTTCCGCTCCCGGCGAATTCATTTCACTCAGTGATGCGTAAAGTTTTGTATCCACTACTCATTCTGGACATGTTCTGGAACATTTGGAAATTCCCATCATGTGAAATTTAATTTCAGTGCGACCTTCATTAACCCTCTTAGTTTCAGGCTCTAGGGGAGCGGTGGGTGATTGGGGTGTCGTCACCCTCGAGGGGGTATTTACTCCGAGAAAATTTGTACAGAGTACTCCGTATTACACTGTATTACGCGGTATTACACCGGTATTAAAAATAAAATTTTGCAACTTTAGAGCATATTTAGATATTTTTTGGCATTACATTACGCGTAATACCGTGTAATACCCAGTCAGGTGTACAGGGTATTACAGAAGTGAATACCCCCTCCGTCACCCTGGCTCCGGTCCGGCAGTCTCCGGCCCGCACGCATTCAACCTCGGTGAAGTCGTGGTGCGAGGCGAGGTGTGTGTGTAGCGCAGCAGGTGAAACAAAATCTTCAAAACACGGGAAGTAAAGGAAAAGTTTGACGCGAGCCCGGAGGCTCGGAGCAGCACGGTGAGGCGAGAGTCGAAACAAATAACCTCGTTTGAACTTCGGCCAAACGGGCATGGTCACGTAACACGGCACACCCGCACGCCTCAGGTACAGACAAAAACTAGTTATTGAGTTGTTTTTGTTCGTTTTTTTTTTTGTCGATAAGTTGAAACGAATTGTGCGAAAACCATCGGAAAAAAATGGTCCCAATTCCTTCTGAACAAGACCGTCGTGTACACACAGTGAACTGTCGCGCGCGCGCACAGTTCTCGATCACAACAGGGTCAAGTGTATTCACCAGACGCGGCGGAAGGCACAATGCACTCTGGTCAGTGGCGTGTGGCTTGAGGCGGTGGTTGCTTGTTGAGGGGAAGGGGGCCTTCAAGATTACAACATAGCTGTTGCGATAAAAACTTAAGATGCAGTAGGCAAGGTCGAGGCCCCAAATATGCCGCGATTCAGAAACATTTGTAATTCTTAAGACACCCGTCGTTTTCCCAGTTCATCGACCTTTGCCCAACATCAATACATCATCAGCCTTCCCTGACCGGCTCGCTCCTTTGAGTTTTCTGGAGGCAAACAATTTCTTACGCCTTATACTCGTCATCATAATCCAGACGATAGCCTCTTCCACTTCTCGGTAGCTCTGTGGGGGAGATAGAAGGGTGGGAGCAATCATCCCCGTCCTGGTTTATGGGCTCAACGCGCCCTCAATTATTTCATTTAAGTTCGTGTCTCCCTCCCCCTCCCCTCCCCTCCCCCACCCCTCCCGCTCCTCCGCTACCCCGCTGTGGGCTGGGCTGTTCGACGGTCGCTCGTCGTTCGAGAACAATAATAAACTAACGCCGGCTCGACTTGCCTCCCCTGACTGGAGGCAGCAATACGCGTGCTTCCCCGCACCGCCCAGTCACAACAAAGTAGCGTTTCGTGTCGTGTCGCGTCGTGTCGTGTCGTGTCGGGGAGTCATTTATTGCAGGATGATGACGATGACAACAACACGTCATGATGATTGACGTCGCAACGAGTAACTCTCCCAATGACTATTGCCGGCCGAACGAGCGCCCCACCCCGCTCCGCCCCGCCCCGCCCCGCCCATGGATGTAGTTTCTCAGCCTATCCTACATCCATGACCCCGCCCGGCCCCGCCCGGCCCCGCCCGGCCCCGCCCGGCCCTGCCCCGCCTGCTCCTCCGCTTCCTCGTCATCCTGAGGAGCTTCGTCGCCTGCCCTCTGCATTCTAAACTCTCTGCTACAAAGAAACATTTCGTAGAATACAAAGAAATTTGTGCAACCGTAGTATACGATAAATTTTCTTGTATTACAAAACGTTTGTCTTTGTACTACTACAAGGGATTTTCTTTGTATTACAAAGAAAATTTTGCTTAAGTATTGGCTTTGTATTACGGTTGCACAAAATACTTTGTAACACAAGGAATTTTCTTTGTAAGAAGTTAAGAGTGTGATTCCGAATAACATCGCTCTCGTGCTTCCGTCCTTGTCGCACACATGGGGGGGGGGGGGCACCGCCGCCCCCGCCAAAGGTGCGACAGTGACGGAGGTACCGTAGAGGAAGCTAATATGGACCACAATTTGAGGTTTTTTTGAGATAGCTCTGCACATTGGTGGAGGGTCGAAAAGGGGCCTCATATTTAAGTTCTGGCAACCTTAGGGCATGTTTCCGCGTCAAGAACATAATTTTAGTCCCTTTGGATCCCGAGATATGGAGCAGCAAAGAGGGGTCCGTATTACCTCGCGATATGAGGTAATACGGACCACCCCGGTATTTCATGTATATTTGGGCTAATATGGACCAGATATTGCAAGTTCATACAGTATTTAGTAATTTTACGATGAAGTTCATAAGATTTATCTTATCATTAGTATTTGCAGACAGTTAAACGTTTTTTAAATCAATTTTTTTAATGTTGAAAGGTTGAACCATTTTTGAAAAATAACTGAAATAAAAGTTCCTAAATATTTTATTTGGCCTAGAGAATGATCACATAAAAGCACTATAAATTATCACATAAGAATCACATATTGCAAAAATATATGTTGCAGCTAAGCTGGAGCGCTTTTTGCAGAGCTACTTTGGAATACTTTATGCGCTGTCGCTCGGTGTACCCAGCTGTGCGAGCCATCCTGGGTGGTCCGAATTACCCTGTAGAGTTGCATTTTTTTAGTTAAAGTGCAATAAAATCTGAAATTTATGTTCCTCGAAGCTCCCATTTGAATGAGTTAACCTCAAAACATGTCATTGCAAGAAAATATAAGCGAAGTGGATACTCGCACCAATTTGTGCATACGTTTTTCACCGCTATTCGCACCAATCCGACCCCCCGCCAGGCCGTATATATATATTATATATATATATATATTTATATCTACCAAGGAAGTTAGTACGCAAATCTTACAAATTTCCTGAAAAGTTGGTTTTAAATATTTTTGAAAAATAAACTTTTACCTTAAAAATAACAATGTTTTCGACCTTCCCGCCAGTCAGCCGTTGGCTCTCGATCTTGTGTTTGAGATTTCCGTGGCGCGAAATAGTTATAACGGCCACATATAGGTGGCGGCACGAGTCGAGACGGAGAGGGACGTGGGTGGTCCAAATTACCTCGCATGGTCCATATTAGCTTCTGTTACGGTACGAGAGCGATCTTGTGAATGAGACGGCTGGCCGGCGTGGCGCCTGTGCGGAGCGGTACACTGTTAAAAATACCACAGGGAGTTACGGTACGCCTACGGTCTGTACCGTAATTTTGGTGTACTGTCAGACCGTGGCTAATTATTACGTTACTGACTGTATTTCATTGTGGATAGAATGTACCCCATTGAACTTCCCCAACATATTTGCAGGCTACGTTATTGTGTACCTTAAGATTCAGACCGTAGTCGAAAATTACGGTCCGGGACTAGGTAACAAATTAACGGCGCGTACCGTAGGTATTTACCGTGGTATTTTCTCACAGTGTATGGGTCAGCAGTGTGGGAGAGGCACACGGCCGCCCGGCGGGCTGCCTACACTCGCAGGCCCGGTGCGGCGCGGGAGGGAAAGCCCAAACAGAACGCCGCAGCAGATGCATGGAGGGGGACGAGTTGGACCGGACGCTTTCGACACAACGATTCATGTCGGATCGGGTGGCGAGGCGACCGGGAGCCTACTCTCTCGAGGTATGTCGAGCCAGCGCAGCTAGCGGCGCGGCGCCGGGCCCTTGCCGGCCCTAGCCCTGCGGGTCAACGCTCCGCGAAGGCCGGTGTGCTTCGGGTCGGGGCAAGCGGCAAGCTGACCACTGGCGGACTGTTAAGCCCACGAACAGAATCAAGGGGATCCTGCTCGTCAACCCTCGGACTTGACCCTCTTACTCTTCCTCACCGCCTCCACCAAAAGCAATCTCAATATGTTGCGTCAGATCGGCGCGCCTGCGGCGTAGGCAACCCGTCGAGCTGAAGAGCGGAAGAGAAGTCAGAGTAGAAATTAGTTGCCACCACGACGCTTTTCACTAGGATTTTTTTCATCCCAGAAGCGACAGGGTCTCCCCCCTCTTGACCAGAATTTTTCATCTCGCTGCACCTACCGGCTCGGGTTGAAATAAATGAAGAAAATCATTGGTGTTTTTGTTTCCAATTTTCCAATTTTCCAATTTTTATTATTTTCTAATGAAAATCATAGGTGTTTTTGTTTGCAATATTTATTTGACATCGTTTTTGTGTACAATATTGACTTCTTATAAAAACTAATTCTATAAAGAAGCCCGCCATGTTATCCACGTTATTAGGTATTACCTCTTCGTAAGATAACCCAATTTCTATCATTTGACTAATATATGCTATATTCAATTAAGAGAAGAGTTCGTTTCCACGCCTACGCTGGTGTGGATTCTTCGCCTGTCGAGGCGTGGAGGCAAGCGTCCACTGCTATATCCAATTAAGAAATGTTCGTTTCCACGCTCAGCGCAGCGCGCGCTCACGCGGGCGTGAGGCGGGCGAGGGGCAGGGAGCGGGGGGGGGGAAGCTGAGCGTCGCGCCGCTCCTCACCCTGCTCCCCGCTCGCTCCCCCGCTTGCCCACGTTCTTGTGTACACCGGTTGAGCAAAAGGCAATAGCGAATCATAGTAGTCCATTGCGCTTGACTCGTACATGTCTTCGACTCGGCGGTGAATAAATGGCTATTTCTCGAGAACCAGATATCGTAACAAAAATATAGAAGTATCTACGGAGAGCCAAAGGTCTAGCGAGAAATCGGCTCGCATCATGTTGGGGGCTAAAACGTGCCGAGAAATAAAAATTTACATCTTGAACATAACCTTCAGCTTCTTGAACCGACTTCGCAATCCCAGACACTCGTAACTGAAACAAAAGACGAACAAAATTCGGTTTAACGATTCTTTACAGCTCGTACATTCATTTCGTTGCACTACTCAGACCTTTCCCTTTCTAAAAATATGTTGGTTGACCACATTTGCGGTCATTTCAGTGGGTTCCTCCGTAGTCCGCGACCTTGCCAAAACTCCTACTAAAAAGTGGCGTAGGAATCCCCCTCCCCCTTAATACTAACTGTTGCAGACACTGTCCCAAAATTTATTGACGCGTAACGGGTGTTTCTTTGAATACGTAACAGTGTTGCGGGATTGCATACTCACCAGCGTTGCAGGGGCCATGGCGCCTTACCGGCGAATGGGGTAGGCAAACCCGCAACACTGTTACGCATTTAACGAAACACCCGGTACACTTCGCTGAATAGAGCAGTGCTTAACGTAATTTTTCGGGGTAAAATTTCATGGCGAGGCCTTAGTACCCTGTATAATCTATAATTTTTAGTCGTTTTGGCTGACAACAGATGAAACACGCTATCATCACTTCCATCTCCCGAGTTGCTCATAATCTCATTCAGCCGATTGCCGTTAAGGCTTGAGGCACGCAGTAGTCTAACTTACGGGCGAGCGCTCCACACGTCGAGGTTAGGCTGTCCTGTCCACCGGCGAGGGCGAGGTTCGTTGTTGTTGATGTGGCGCCCGGCTGGACTTGGAGCGACTGGACTCCAGCTCCAGCCGCCACAGTCACTGCAGCGCCCTCAGCGCTCGGAGTCCCGCGGAGCCCAGCCCTGGCCGCCGCCTGGAGTCACATTTCTCTCGCCGTTGTCCAGATGTTCACGTCCTGTCCTCCCTCCAGGCTGTGGGTCTCAGCTGCCCCGGGCCCCGCTGCTCGCTGCCACGGTGGAGGCCCTCCACCGTGCTCGCTGCTGCTCTGCCCAGCTCCGGCTCCGGCTTCCTCCGGCTGCATGCCGCTCGAGCGCGTGCGCCACGTCTAGCCTGTCCTGTCTAGTCACGGCCCGGGCCCGGCGGCAAAGCGATGCGTGCCGTTCGGCCCGGCTCGGCTCGGCCCGGCTCGGCTCGGCTAGAGTCTAGGAGTCTAGGCCCGCTCTAGGACTTTAGGCTCGGCGGGCCGTCCGGCCGGTCCGGATCCGGGGCCGCGCCTAGTGGCGCCGCGCCGCGCCGGGCAACACGTGACCGCTGGAGGAGGGCCCCTGCGCCTGCGCTGCGCCCAGCCGCCCCACCCCGCCCTGCCTCCACCCAAAATACCTGGCCTTCCCCTCCCACACCACCCCGCCCCACCCCGCCCAGCCCCGCCCCGCCCCGCCCCGCCCCGCCCCGCCCCGCCCAAGGCCCTTCAGCAGGAATGCAGGAATCAACAAGTTGCTATGAAGTGATGGCCAATACCAGCCGATGGTGTGCGGGAGGATGAAATCCAAGAGAGAGGAGTCCCTCTAAAATCCCGTTTGTAAGCATTGTTAGGCGCCTTAGAGGAGAGGGGTCGTGTCGCAGGTCTGCCGAAGTCGAAGGGCGCCTTACGCTCGGAGCGGGTAGAAAAATGCACTGCCGACTGATTCAGAAGAGCGCTCTCCTCGCTCCGTCTCTCTCGCACCTATGGGGCGCAAACCACGAGTGCGAGAGAGACAGAGCGAGAAGAGCGCTCTTCTGAATCAGTCTACTGTTTCGTATTTCCTGTTTCATTCAGAGGTGGGCCTTGGCGCCAAGCTTGTCGCACGTACTCCTCCTCGGCCAGGGCTGAGTACGGTGCAGCGTGGACTGCCACGTGTGAGCGGGTCTGGGTGAAGGGAGGGAGGTCTTACCTGAACAGCTTAACCGGCTGCTCCTGATCTGTCTCGCAGAGTTTTCGGCCCGAGTTCAAACCAGATGTTGTGAGTCATGTAAGTCTGTGTGACGCCGTGACGACGGGGGACGAGCTTGAGTGAGTGGTCTGATCTTCCCCCGCACAGGTTCAGCGCAGATTGACCAGACAATTATGGTAAATTTAAAGTTCATTTCTACCCCCCCCCAATTTTTTAAAAAAATGAAATTTGTGTTATGATACATCTTATCTCTGAGCCGAAGTCCATGACTGAATCAAAGAGCAACTTATGAAAATATGGACTTTTCTAAGGCTTTCCCGGATCTCGATCTCCACTGCACACACAGACTCCATTATGTCTTAGAGAAAGGAAAAAATAATCTGAGTGCTGTGTCTTGTTCAAAACAAATGAGAAAAAAGAAAACTGTAATTCACATCAAAACCATTAACAAAAAAAAATGGCACATTTGAAAAACCTCTAGGAAATCACAAGCCTTTGACACATCAAACTTGCTGACAAAAAACTCTAGTAGATCTTTTCCACCCCAAAAATATTATTATATTTTTTTTAAAAAGGACTACAGAGTTGATCAGAGAAATGTGGCATCTCATTTATTCTTCTTTTTCTTGTTACTTTCCTGCAACATATAATAGGACAAAAAAATGTAAAAACAAATAGATTTGAAATTTAGATTATATGGCAAAGTAGCAAGCCACACAGAAAGGGCGTACAGTCATTGGATTTGAGTAGAAAATTCAGAAGATTCATTCAGAACCCATGGGGCATAATTTTACATGCATTTTGCTGCAGCCTTCAAATTAAGAAAGTACTTTTTCAATGGCAGTTTACTAACTGAGTATCTCACTCCTTACCGAGGCAAAGGTTTGCATGAGTTTGGGAAGAATAGGGGGTCAATCCCAACCTGCAGTACAGTATACCCCTGTGGAGCAGGCTGGCACAAGCTGGACAGCACCACATGCATTGCAATCTGAGCGCATATAATGGCTTTAAGCACTGTACTGCACTGTACACAAATTTTTGTGATTCTCTAATTTTTTCATTTTTAACTAACTTTTTTTCCATAGAACTATGGTTATCAAGTCAAACAAAACAAACAGGAGCAGGAAAGTTCACTTCAAAAAGTATTTAATGCTTGAAAACAAAAAGAGTTTCATGTTTCAAACACAAGAAAAAAAATGAACACAAAACTTTACCTCGTTTTAAAGAGATATAAAATGGCTGGCTTCATTCTCAACTCGGCGCATGCGTCTGAGTTGCCTGACTGTGCCGCTTGAAGCAACCAAACAGCTTCGAAATCCGAAACAGAGAAGCGGTACGCCCTTTGATCCCAAGTGGCTGCCCACCCCTTTTCTACAACCAAATCGAGAAAGGAACACCTGAATGTTTTAGAGAAGAATGCATGTTTTATCCATGATTCAATATTTGACTGGATATGACAGTAATGTACGCTCTATTTTTTTCTTTCTTTCATTTCTTTCGCAAATTTGGAGGTAAGAGCAAGTTATTATAAAATGTAAAAAATTTTCAAATGATTTATGAATATGAATGTTTTTTTCTTTTGTTTTTCAATCTATTAGAGTACGTAGTTTAACGACAATTGGAGATGCAGACATACCTGTTTCTATTTATGTATTCAAGAAGTACATACTTCCAGAAAATTACACTTAATATTTGTATGACTATGACAACTGAGAGAGCTGAGCACTTCTTATCGTAAAACAAAAGAATTATGCAAGCAAAGCTTAGCATCATTTCTGAGAGCAGTTTATTAGTACAAAAACTTGAGCAAGCATTTCAAGGCTGACTGAAAACAAGATCAAAGCTCTGGGCTTTATTAAGACTGAAACATTCTCAACAAAGTAAAATGTTAAAAGAAAAGATGTATAATTTAAGGCTAAGCAAAAAAAAAAAAATATCAGTCTGTAATTCCTGAGGTTTTTTCTTTTTTAATTTAAAACAAAAAACTGGGGAAAAATATAAAGTGCAGAACAAAATATCATATTTATTGTTATCATGAGCTTCTCATATTGCTTAATTACTTTCATGATACTTTAGTTCAAAGTTACTGGAAAATTACATTTCTCCAAGAACAATCAAATGGTCTTAATTAATACAGAAAAATCTGCTTGTTAAATTTACTTGTTGCCATTAGGTTTTTTTTTTTGAAATAAGCATAAAATGTAACAGATGGACTGCTTCCTGTAAAAGATTCTTTATGTGATCTCACATGACCTGACGGTAAAAGTAGAGAAACATTAAAAGCAGGAATGTTATAGTGCAGTTTTCTATACTTTGGTCATCATGCAGTCACAGTAAGTACTTAAGTACATTACGGGGGCGTTTAGAATATATGAGAGGACCACATTGCTTATTTTCATCAAAACTCTAAAACAATATACTAACAGTCTTTTTGATCAGTACATGAATCACCTTTAAAAATATCTTCAAAATTGAAAAAGATTATTATTGATAAGTTATATTACACTGTTAATCTTCTAACATCAAAATGTATAGGGAAATTGTAAATAAATTTTCAAGGGCTATGAAGATAAAATCAACACAAAATATCTCACAGGACAAAGCTTTGACTGAAGAAAAGGCTAAGAGACATTTTTAAATACATAAGCTTTGTCCTGTGAGATACTCCACAATGACAACAATATTTAGTTTTTACTTTTTCAATGACTACAAATTATGATCTAAAAGACAAATACAAGAACTAAATATGAGGCATTATTCATAACTCTACAATGGATTTATCATTATGGTAGTGAAAAACAATAGCTAATTAAACAATTATAAATAATGAAAAAAATTACAAAATGAAAAAGAGAGGAATGGGACAATCAAACAAACGTGCATCACAGACTACACCTACTATGACTGATTTTCATTAAGAGACAAATGGGACAATCAACCAGCTGAGGATTAATTATACAGCAAAGCACCGTGGGTTTTGATTAATGTCAGAGCTCATCAACCATCAATCCACTTACAGGGAAATCTCACACATTGTTAGAATAAAAACCAAAACTCAAACAAGAACGGAAAAGCAAAGCAACAAGATAAGACACAACTTGGTACATCACATACCAAACTAAAGCACTGGTCTTTTCAAAAACAGCAGTTCATTTTTCAAAACCGCACTCAAATCAATCATTGTATAGAATATTTTGTTTAATTTACCTTGCTCTTTTTAGAAGAGGGAGATGCATTGGGAGGAGCAACATTAGGAGATGTAGTAGTAGGTGCTGCAACAGGTGCATCTACAGGTGCTGCACTAGGAGCAGGAGCAACGATAGGTGTAGCTGTGGGTGCAACTGATGGTGCAGCCGTGGGTGCAGCTGATGGTGCAGCCGTGGGTGCAACTGATGGTGCAGCCGTGGGTGCAACTGATGGTGCAGCCGTGGGTGCAGCTGATGGTGCAGCCGTGGGTGCAGCTGATGGTGCAGCCGTGGGTGCAGCTGATGGTGCAGCCGTGGGTGCAGCTGATGGTGCAGCCGTGGGTGCAACTGATGGTGCAGCCGTGGGTGCAACTGATGGTGCAGCCTTGGGCGCTACGGCACGCGCAGCTGAGGGTGCTCCTGCCGGTACAGCAGCCGGTGTAACTGTAAGCCCAGCTGAAGGTACTTCCAAGGGCGCCGCTGTGGCTACCGCGTTGGGGGCAGCCGCGGGGGCAGCCACGGGGGCAGGCACGGGGGCAGCCACGGGGGCAGCCACAGGGGCAGCCGCGGGGGCAGCCACAGGGGCAGGCGCGGGGGCAGCCACGGGGGCAGGCGCGGGGGCAGCCACGGGGGCAGCCGCGGGGGCAGCCACAGGGGCAGGCGCGGGGGCAGCCACGGGGGCAGGCGCGGGAGCAGGCGCGGGAGCAGCAGCTGGTTCACTTACAAGAGCCAAGGAGGTGGCCTCAGCAGTTGTACTTTTAGACGGGCAATCGGTACCTTTATTGCCGGTCGATAAGGAATCAGAGGATTCTGCAGGTGGAGTACTTTCATTTCCAGACACAGCTGACTTGTTTAAACTTTCATCAGGTGGACTCTTTTCTGGAGCGGCAGACTCGGTGTGCTCTGTAGGCTTGCTTCCAACAGCAGCTGCATAACTGAAAGGAACGACTGCAGGTGGAGGTACTGGCTCACTAACTGGTAATGAAACTTTATCAGGACTCTTCTGTGACACTGTAATTTTTGTTTCCTCTTCTATCTTTTCAGCATCAGTCTTTTCAGGTAGGGAAGGAGAAACAGAGACATTTGATACACTTTTAGCTTCAATGCATGTGTCTCCCGAAGATTTCATTGGTTCAGATAAAGTATTTATGGGTGGGGGATTCACAGGACAGGAAAGGGATTCATTTTCTTGAGGGGCTTCTTCATGATTCGCTTGCTTCTCTGTAGGCTGACGTCCTGCCTTCTTATTTTTACCCTTCTTCTTATTGCTCTCCGAGTGTTTATTACCCGCTGACTTTGCCTCAGATGGTTTAGAGTCAGTTGTCTTAGGTTCATCAACTGATCCGGCATCATTCGATTTGAGCTTTGACTCAGCAGTGCCAGAGGCACTAACATGTTTCTGGAGTTCTGCCTGAAGCTGTTGCTGCTGCTTCTCTAACTGCTGCTGTTTATGCAACAACTCTCTCTCTAATATTACTGATTGTAGGCTGTCTAATGTGTCATTAAGTTTTCGACGATCTTCAGCGATGTCAGCAGCTAACTTTTCTTCTTTTGCAGCATCTGATGGTTCACCTGTAAGTTGCATCAAATTAAAAATGAATTGGCCATGAATCTGTTTGAAGGTAAAATAACTTGAAACAATTTCTCACCAAGTGTGTTGATTTGTGCCATTAGCTTGGCCCTCTCCTCAGTAAGAGTCCTACATAATTTGTGTAATTGGTTGAGCTGTCGATTAGCTAGAGCTAGTTCAGCATCTCTCTGTTGTTTGTCGGTTGCCATTTCAAGAAGAGCCTGGTGACTCTTCTCCCAGCGTTGTTTCCATGTCGATGTTTCTTTCTCCAATTTCACAATTTTTTTTGACATCTAAAGAACAAAGAAAACTTCAGAGAGGAAAGAAAGAAAATATAAATAGAGATAATGAAAATAAACTTACTCTTTCCATTTCCTCTTTGAAACCTCCAAAAACTTCATTACTGCGAGATAAGGCTGTTTGGAACTCATCGTACTTGTTGCTGTACAGCTCCACTTGCTCACGAAGTCTAAGCTCTGTTTCTTGTTGCTCCCTTGCTCTTACTTGATATTGAGCAAGTTCCTATTTAAAAAAAAAAAAAAAAGGTTTTGAAAGAAAAATTTACTTACAAGACACAAATGAGAAAAAAGAATGATGTTAATTATCCTTTAGGCTTTTTACCATAAGTAATTCCTGCTTATCACGGAGTAGATGCTCCTTTTCTGCTTTAGCCTCCAGTTGTGACTTTGCAAGTTTTGCATCAGCCAATTGGGCTTCCAATTGCATTTGCTTTGATATCTTTTCAACTTGCTAAGATAAAAAGTCAAAATTTTAAAAATTAGAACCATAGGAAAAAAAAGACAAAAAAAAAAAAACAGAGGCCTACATAACAAAGCACTCAAGAATAACCCACCTGAACCCTAAGCTCATACTGCTCACACACTGATTTAAATTTGGTTGTCATTTCAATATTATCATCACGTAGCTTTGAGTTCTTCTCATTGTTCTGTTGCATTAGAGAAGTAATTTCTGCCAAAGTACTTTGGAACTTGTTGGAGACCTCTTTTCTCTTTTCTTCTTCCTCCCGGATCTTCAATACACTCTCCTCCTAAAAAACAAATGTATTACGATTACACCATCGAAAAACAAAAATTAAACACAATTTTGAATTTGTTCTACCTTAATAGCTCTGTTCTGCCTTTGAAGTTCACGACAGAGACCTTCTAGCCTACTGCGAGCAAGGACAGCTTTGCTGTGTTCACTTTGAGCTGAATCCTTTTCCCTTTCAACTTGAATTAACCTACGTTCCATATTTTTTGTTTGCGTCTTTCAAAGAAAAGAATTTATATATAAATATTGAAAATAATATTCAAAGTAATATACGAAACTGCAGAGAATACTTTCAAAAAAGCTTAAAACTTGAAAGCTTCTTACTTGCAATTTACGGTTCTCATCAGCCACTTCTGCATATTTCTTTACAAGTGCTTCAAGCTTCTCTTGGGGAGATTCAAAAGAATTGAGAGCTCTCATAACCTGCTCAACGCTCCGCTCATCCTTCCTGCGAGAGTACTTTTCTTCTCGTGAAGATTTTTTATTTGTTGATTCAGCAGGTTTGATCTGTAAGAATTAGTGAATAGTTAAATAGCAGCAGGCAGTATAATGTTTCTCAATTCTGATGTGTTGTTAAATCGTAAATTCTTACATTACTCTGCTTCACTCCAGCTGGCTCTGTTGGTTTGATGGCACTTGGTGGTGTCTTGCTGTTCTCCTCCTTTGTATTGATAAAACTATCTTTCTCCACTTCTGCCTTCTTCTCAGCCTCTCCATTAACAGAACCATTGTCAACAGATACTTTTCCAGAGGAACCTGCTTTTTGCTTAGGAGACGTTTTTAGCTCTTCTTTTGGACTCAAATTAGGAATAGCTATTGCCTCAGGCCCTTTATTGTCTGTAGCTTCCATAGCGCAGTTTCATTCAGTACCTAAAAAAACATAGAGGTAAGATTGAGACAGGAGCGTCAGGGATAAGTTTGAAAATCACACAAACCAATTATGAACAACATACAATTATAGGTTGGATGTTTAGCCTGATTGTACAGAAATGAATGAATGAAGAGGAAGTATTAACAAAAATTGGAAGTTTCAGAGATGTAAAAAGTCTGCGGTAGTAATCATCAAAGGGTAAGGGTGGTAAGGGTGACCATTATTTTTTGTTTATTGATGCCTAGCAGCCCCTAGTAACCCCCCTGTGTAGACCAACATCAGAAGGCCGACATGGAATTTATTCGTACTCGCGAATAAAGTACTTATTCAAAGCCGAGCTATACTTACATAAATATCATGGAATAATCAAGGAGGAAAAATATCACAACTAATCACTCAACATTTAGGTCAAAGCTAAATATTTTGAAATGTCGGCAAGTGATACTACGCTAGCTATAAGCGAAGTTCTCCAGTCTCCTGTTTATATTTGTCTCAGGGAGTCACCGGTACTACTTCCGAAATGCAAAAAGAGTGTCAATTGTTTGTTCTACGTGACAAAATTGACAGTCAACGAAAACAATGAAAACAGAAAAAGGTTCCTTTCTCACAACGAATTTTAATCTTTCGGGGGTAAAATCATCATTAAATCTAGTTAATTGTTTGTTGAAGTTGCTCTTCTTTGGGTTCTTTAGTTGGTGTAACTGATAACAATTTTCCAGGATGGCCACTATAGCACAAGAAGAAATATATAAATAAAAACAACTTGTATCATAAACAGTTCTAAACTTGGTTAAGTAAAAATTAAATGCTGCTTCAGTTTGACCTTTCAAGCTTTCCATGTAAATTGATCCCAAAAAGAATAAAGTGTCAGACTGCCCCGAGAGGTCTGCAGCCCGGACCAAGTTGAGGACCGGGAAGTTCAAAATTGATGTAGAGAACGTTCAGAACACCAGAAAATTGGATTAGAGAGTTTCCCGTTGGAGCGAGTTGTACTGTGCAAACAGGTTAGGATTGTACTAACCCTAGCATACCAGTGTTTGGTGACCCTACCTTTGATTTCATTCGCAGTCATTACTCAACTCCAGCGGCTTTAGCACATCCATGTATCGTTTCACTTGGCTAAGGAGCGAATAATATGCGAGATATGAAAATCTCTTTTAGCTGCTCGGTTAAATATCCGTTCGGTCGGGAATGCGAACTACGATAACACTAGGATCCACGTTTCACGAGGTCCTCAGGATAAAAATTTGGCGAGAAACATTGCTGGGAGTTGGGAAGGCGCACTTACTTACTTTCCAGGAGGAGGCAAAACCCTGATAGCTCAACAGTAGACCAATGGAACTAGGTGGGACGGTCCTGAGTAGGTCATGAGAGAAGATCAGAGGACGGCGACGAAGGACCTGACTTGAAAGCCGGGGGGTGTCTCGGCCGGGCCGGAGGGAGCCAAAGGTAGAGATCCCGTCCGCGCCGCGGGGCTCTTAGGCTCTCAGCTCCTTTCTTCCTCTCTCTTTCCTCTCCCCGGTAAATCGACCGGCCGTCTCGGCGCGCCGCGCCCCGCCCCGCCCCGCCTCGCCCCGCCCCGCGTGCTTATTTTAGGCGACTTGTTTATTCCTGGACCGCGACGGCTCGGCGGGCCGGGCCGGGGAGCGGACGACGCTGCCTGCTGCACCTCGGCGGCGCGCCGCACCGGTCCTCGAACCAATCTCCTTCCGAAATGCCGTCGAGTTGTGAGTGGCGAAAGTCATTACCTGAGGGCACACGGAACGCAGCTATAGGTTTAATTTTCATTCAAGGGTAAAGGTGTGTTTGTGTGTGTGTGTGTGTGTGTGTGTGTGTGTGTGTATGTATGTATGTGCGTATGTGTGTGTGTGTTTATGTGTGAGGTAGGATATCCTTCGCATCCGTCTCGCGTGATCCTAGAGAGTAACTACAATAAGGCATTGAGGAGCAGAAATACACCGTGACTCGTCGCATTCGCCCGCACGACTGACGGTCTGCCATCTCTTGACGAGGCAGGTACGAGACACCGCGGCGAGCGGCGGCCCGTCGTGCGCGCGCGCCGAGTGTGCTGCCTGCCTACCGGGCGCTCGCCCACGGGCCCCGCGCGTCCCGGCCCGTGTGGGACTTCCCTGCGCGCGGCAGCAACTCGTGCGTTTTGTCGCCGGTGTGCCGCTAGAATGTGAGGACCCAGCGGACTGCCTCTTTGATGCAAGCATTACACCAAAGCTCCAATTACGTATCGGTGCATAGATCTTGCATCAAATGATTCAAATATTCTTTTAGTCTTTTTCTTAATTTTTTTTTTTTTTAATTAATGAGTTTCCTCTGTGTGTGCTCCCCGTCAAAGAGAGCGCAACATGTGCGTAAACTGTTTGCAGTCCGTCCTTCAGTTTCCCCGAGTTTTCCTCTACTCTCATGTATAACTAGCAAAGAATCCCCTCTCGTCTCCTGCGTCTTGACCATGTCTTGACCTTCCTCTAGCCGCGTGGCTGGGCTGGGCTGTGCAGGGTAGGGCAGGGCCGGACTGGTTCTGGTTCTCGGCCGCCTTGTTGCCGGAGAGCTGATCCTGTTGAGTGCTAGAGGAGGGTTGGGGAGGGGGGGGGGGCTGCACTGCCCAGTCCACTACCTGTCTGCTGCCCGCGCGGCTCGCTGCAGGCCGCTGCAGGCCGCTGCAGGCCGCTACAGGCCGCTGCAGGCCGCTGCAGGCCGCTGCAGGCCGCTGCAGGCCGCTGCAGGCCGCTGCAGGCCGCTGCAGGCCGCTGCAGGCCGCTACAGGCCGCTGCACACTAGGGGCACCTTCGGCCACCTCGCACACACCACTGACTGCCCCCGCCCGCCTGACCCAGCTTCAACGGTTAAACGCGCACCGAGAGAAAAGTATTCCCGATTCTGATTCAGACGTTGTCACATGGGAAAAACTGATGTGACATGAGTCACGTCAATTGATGTTTTCAATTTATGTCACATTACGAAATGTGACTATATTCTTCGTCACGTTTGTCGCGTGATATCCGGAGCCATTCTTTATGTTGTGCCTATAAAATATGCGTAAAGCAGGATATGTCATATTACAAACGTGACCAAAATTTTGGTCACATTACGTGGTGTGACCTACACTGGTCACACGTCTACATGTGACACATGTCACATTAGTTTTTTCAGTGAATTTGGTGCATGAACCGGCAATCGCACCAATGCGAGTTGTCTCTAAGAAAAAGAGTGTTTTTGTAAGTTACTTGGCATCTGATGCGGGACCTCCGCATCAATGCGAGATCAGAGCGTTGGTGTAATGCTTCCCTCAAGGTTCGCATGCTTGTCGCTCTTTCTTGGTGCGGCCTCTCTCCCACCCGGTAACGTTTACTAAACTTCCATCATGCTTCCATTGTGCCTGTCGATAAATATTTAAAAAAAAAGAATAAAAAAAAATAATGAAGTATGTTTTAAAGTTTTTGCAGTGAACACTGTAAAATTTTTGACTGTCATTTGACAATTATCGTCCGGATAAAAGTGGAACATGATAAATTTGTCATTATGAGCTTGAAAATTATTTGTCATTTACAAATGACGGTAAATTCGTCTAAAATCAAACGATTTTGATAATTTTCCTGTCAAAAGATAGATGTTTTGTCATATATCAGACAAAAAAATTGTCACAGGCAGACAATTTCCTTGTCATACAGTAAAGACAAAAACATTTTCAACAAGTATGTTGTCACATAAACAGATCATTTGTCATAAACAAAACATGAATTAATTGTCACAAAATATGTTGTAAAATGACGAAAACTTTTAACAGTGAATCTTTTTTAAGAGTAGCACACCAACACTTCCCTCGTTGTCATTTTAGAACCATGACGAATCGAATCGAAGTATTGTACGGATGTGGTGCAGATATGATAAGCGCAGCCGCAAGGTATTCCACAACGGCCCGTACTAGTTTCCATACTAGTTTCTGCCCGGCTCGCTGGGGCGTGGCGGGGCGGAGCGGAGCGGGGCCGGGCGGGGCAAGGACTTCGGCACCTTGCCGCCGCACCGCGCATCCGCCTCTTTGACTTTTGGCGCGAACACAGACGCAACCTTCAAACTATGAAAATTTTCTATGAATGTGCGTGTGAGAGTGAGAGTTGGTTTATTCACGCGTGAGTTTGTTCGGTACAAAAGAAGAGAGAAAGAGAGATGGTCGAGCGTTTGCTACTCGGCAGGCTGGACATTTCCTGGTCGGAATGCTTTATAGAACAGCTGCGCAGCACATCTCTATTTGAACGGAACCTCTTGAATAAGGCAAGCCGTGAGTGTGCGTGCCGTGAAAGGCTCGGGCGTTTAAGTCTCGACCACCTCTCAAAGTTTAAGCCTCTTATAAAAGTGGGTAACTAAAGAGCATATTCCCGTGAGTATAAGATAGTCTTCATGAAAGGGGAAAAAATTATCATGCCTATATCCTTTCCATTTCCGTTTTTCGCATTAAAAAGCGCAGGCAAACAAAGCGCGCTTGGGAGCAGCAGCACATGCGTGCCCACATGGTGCCCATGGGCGAGGACCGCTTGTGCACGGTCGCATGAGCTCTGCCGGCTCTCAAGGGCGCCAACGGAATTGACTGGAAACACCTCGCTTTCTCTGTCATAAACGAACTCGGGGCTCAAATTACTTCAAAGAAGAGCGAACAGCAACGAACGGTGCCAATTTCTGAGTGTTTGGGTGCTCCCTTACGGCAGTCTTCGCCCATGGTTTTTCACTTCTCTTCACTTGGGCCCAGCAAGGCCTGGCGACCACTGTTGGAAAATACAACGGTAAATGCCTACGGTACGCGCCGTAAATTTGTTACCTGGTCCCGGACCGTAATTTTTTTACTACGGTCTGAATCTTACGGTACACACCATACCCTGCAAATATGTTGGGGAAGTTCAATGGAGCACATTCCATCCACAATGAAGTACAGTCCTTACCGCAAGGATACGTTACGGTCTGACCGTACACGAAAACTACGGTGCGGACCGTAGGCATACCGTAATTCCCTACGGTATTTTTAACAGTGACACGCTGAGGATGGTGGCAGACACTTTATAAAATTGAAAAATTTCGTCATTCCCGATATTTAAGAAAAACACCAGCCTGTCAGGGGTCGTGCAGGGCCAAAGTGAAGTGAAAACCAAGTGAAGGCTGCTATGTGGGAGCATCCTCCCTGGGTACATCATTATAGCAGAATATGAGAATATCAAGGCGGTCAGGACAGGCTCTCCCCTCTACCTCATCTTTTTTTTACCCATTTTATCTGCTACAGGCCTTCCTCTCATGCAGCGCGCCTCTCGAGGTGCTGCAGCTGCAGCGACGGCGGCTGGTGAGAGGTCGAGATTTAGGGAAGCCGACTGGCCGGCCCGTGCGGGGCGGGGCGGGGCGGGGCGGGGCGGGGCGGGGCGGGGCGGGGCGGGGCGGGGCGGGGCGGGGCGGGGCGGGGCGGGGCGGGGTCACCGAGGGTCAGACTGACCTGCCTCACCTTCACTCGGCCCTGATCGTGGCTCGACACCATAACGCGTCGGGAGTCTTCTAAAATTGAAATCTTAAGGACGGGCAAATAATATAAAGGATAAGCGATACCGTATTTTCGCAATTCTATTTCTTTGATCGCTTGTCGTTTCACCAGTTTACCGTATTGAATCGAAAGTAAAAAGGGATGTCAGGTAGAAGGATTTTCGTCTTTCTTGTCTTAAAAAATAAAAATAAAATATTGAAAAAAGGAGAAATTATGCGTCGGCACCGAAATGAGGAACTGGCTCCGGAACGGGTCACCATTATGGGACTAGGGGAGGGCCATGAGCTTGGGGCGGCACAGGTGGACCGCCTTTGCAGATGAGCTCATGGTACTGAACTTGGCGAGGGGGAGAGGGGGAAGGGTGAGTGGCGGGGCGGGGCGGGGCGGGGCGGGCGGGGCGGGGCGGGGCGCAGCGGGGCGCAGCGGGGCGCACCGGGAAGCCAGCGAGCCAGCTCATTCGGCGTCAGTCTGGCTTCGTCCGCCAGAGGCACCTCAGCTCCCTACCGCGGCGGACTGGACTCGTTCTCCGATGGGCTGCGGAGCCCGGTGAACTCGTCTGTTATGGCTTCCGCGAAACCGATTCAGCTCGACCGTTTAACACAAGTTTGCACGTGGGCCGAAGATCAGGGGTGCCGGTGATTAGTGAAATGTGTGCGGTGTCTGTCGTGAGCTACACTCAGCAACCTTTTGGATACTAACACCGTAGCAACGTCAGATGACGACTTTGGTAAGACTCTGCGAGGGATTCCGCAGTAGGTATCAGTCCGTTACCTTTGTGTAAGTTTTTCCCGTGAAAAATGTAAAGTCGCGCTACAGTTGTACCCCAACCACCTAAATATAATCTCCAAATCACACGCCTCATGATGGCACGGTCTCATTCGAGTGTGCAGGCCCGCTCTCGGCGAATCGTCTCACGAATTAGCTCTCAGCAGGAAAAACAACTAATGACTTCGAGGCCTTGAACATCCTCTCCCGCAGTCGAACAGGGATTGTCTGCCAGTAGCAAAACGTGAGTGACACGTTATTTTTGACGAGTCTGTTGGTGCTGAGATCGCGAGACACCGACAACGTGACTTGGTAAATTAGGAGATATGGTAGACGACCAAGAAAGTAAAGTAACGTAAAGTATAGAGGAAATCTATTGAAGAGCAGAGATATTATCGAAGTAAAGAAGCCTGTAACAAGCCTCTGGGAGCGAAATCTTCCTTCACCAGGGTCCGGTCGTCCGCGCACTGTACTCTGACATGCGAGGCTCTGAGCTGAAACGTCACTGTGCTGCTCTCCAACACCTGGCGAGAGACGCAGGGACGGTTTCGTTCATTTCACTGTAGAAAAGTGTCGTAAATAAAATCGAGAAAGAAATTAACAGGTTTTGCTGTTTAACCGGCTAACAGAGTTTTCCCGTAGTTGGGTTTAAAAAATAGGAGATCAACAAGAAAAATCGCGAAACAACAAATAAAGTTTGTAACGTTACGGAAAGTGAAAAGTAAATTAACAGTCAGGTTGTTTAACAAAATTCACAGATATTTCGTGTTAATTTACGAAATGGCTTTTTTACCGAATCATCGCCTATTCGGTGATCATTACTTTTGTCGATTTCTAAACATCAGTGTGACGGACATTGTTTTAAAGGCCAGCCAGGTCATTATTTCCCTGACCTTATGCAGGCCAGGCCTGGGGAAATGGACAATCAAATCGTGTGCTTTTTGGCAAACGAAGCTGGACTTGCCTCTGCTGATGTGCCCGGCCGTCCCGCGCCCCTTTGCGCGTAAAAGCTTCGAGGTCACGGTCGGGGAGCACGCCAATAACGTTTTTACGGCGGCGAGACGAGAAGCCACCATTACCTCATTATTTTATTTTATTTATATTTCCTTTGGTCGGGAGTGCTGCATGTGCTCTGAGGAGCAGGCGGTACGATCAAGCCGCAGAAAGCTGATGCAGAGCTGACAAGTCCTTGGTATTCTCTCTTGCTAAATTACAAACGCCGTACTCGCTACGCCACACAATCCCTGCAGTATTATTGCACCCGCCAGGTATTTTCTTTTGAATCTGGTTGATTTCTGAGAGAAGCGAAGCTCTCTGTGGGCTAACCGAGCATAGCAAGGACTCACTACTAAAACAAGATTGAGAGCAAATTACTTAATTTCTCCCCCCTTACGAATGTTTTTTCTCTTCTAGATATTTGTCAAGAATCGAAGGGAGCCTCTAGGCTTTGGAAAACAGGGTGCATAGTGTGTCTGAATGACCTCTTAACTGCCTCCCCTCCCTTCCTCTCCAACACAGGAGATTCAACAAACAGGCGACTGACCGGTCTGTTTCGGGCCTACGTGGTTCGGGCTGACCGATATAAATAAGAACGTGCGTTCTGGTCAGCTGGTCGTCCTTTAGCGCCTGCCCCCGCGACTACGGCGTGGTGGGAGAAAACGCAAACACTTGTTACAAACAAGCGACAAGCGAATCGAGCGAAAACTTCTTCATAGTATGATGAACTGACCGGCTGCGCCGTGACCTTTACACTACTTGTTAAGAGAGAGAGAGAGAGAGAGAGAGAGAGAGAGAGAGAGAGGGAGAGAGAGAGAGAGAGAGACGGGCTGCTTGCCATGCGATTAAGACCTTGGCCGCTACGTGCCAAGCTCCGTCCGGACTGGACTGCAGGCGACGCTGCGCCGCGTTCCGATCTGGACTCGACTGGACTTGGCTCGGCTCGGCTCGGGACGTCCCTGACTTCCTATCGGCTGACCAGACCCGACTACTTCTATTCGTCAGGAACACGTGTCCTCCCCGGCTTCTATTTTTAATGAGCACTGAGTCCGATCGTAGTGTGAGACTCACTTGCCTGTCCACACCATTAGCATAGAGGCCAATGATAAGAATTATCAAGAAAATTACAGCCTCAATTATAGCGGGAAAAAAGGCAAAGGCGCGCATTTGCTGCTTGCTCGCGCATTTGTTGCTTGCTCGCGCATTTGCTGCTTGCTCGCGCATTTGCTGCTTATTGCTCGTGCAATTGCTGCTTGCTCGTGCATTTTTTTCGATAAAACCCGCATTTCCTCTTTCATCGCGCGCCGCGCCGCCGCCGCCGGGCCTGAGAAGGTCATTGGACGGGTTTCCGCCTTTTCATTGTTTTATGCGGCTGGCCCGGCCCGGCCTGGCTCCCGGCCCGGCCCGGAGCTCCCTCCGTATTGAGTTATATGTGCCTCTCCCTCCAGGTATGACCACCTGCGGGCCGCTGGACCCCGGCCGGGGCGGGGGCGACCAGGACGACCAGGATGACCAGGACGGGCTCGAGCAGCAGCTGCAGCGCCACGGGCCCATCATCACCTCCTTCTGGTCGTGGCTCCTGGGCGCGCGCGGGCACGGGGGCGGCTGTCTGCGAGGGAAGCGGGCTCTGGTGAGTGAGTGAGTGAGTGAGTGAGTGAGTGAGTGAGTGAGTGAGTGAGTGAGTGAGTGAGTGAGTGGGTGAGTGAGTGAGTGAGTGAGTGAGTGAGTGAGTGAGTGAGTGAGTGAGTGAGTGAGTGGGTGGGTGGGTGAGTGAGTGAGTGAGTGAGTGAGTGAGTGAGTGAGTGAGTGAGTGAGTGAGTGAGTGGGTGGGTGGGTGGGTGGGTGGGTGAGTGAGTGAGTGAGTGAGTGAGTGAGTGAGTGAGTGAGTGAGTGAGTGAGTGAGTGAGTGCGTGCGTGCATGCGTGAATGTAGTGCCAAGATGACACACACACACACACACACACACACACACACACACACACACACACACCAAAAAAAAAGCGGGAAATGCACTGTGAAAACTGATTGTAGGGGTTGCGGGAAGATCTTCCATGAGACAGGTCGTAAAGTTAAAACATCAAATTGCAATTTCAAAAAAAAATAAATAAAAAAATTGAGATAAGGACACTTGGTAGTAGTGACGTGTCACTCTTAAACGAGCACAAATAGGCCTTCGGAAATTTACCATGCCGATCGTAGCTTCGCAAATGACGAGGAATATTGTAAATTTACGAAGATTTTTTTGCAGTGTATTTGGTCTCTTCAATATCGTCATTAAGGCATTTAATATCAGTTAATCAAGTCAATTTTTTTTCAATTCAGCAAAACACGGAGGTCTCTATTGAATGGATAAAGGGCATGGTTTTTGTTTCAAGGTATATTTTCTCCGCTCTAGATCTATCATTATGGCTATATCTTATACTAAGCGGGGCGTACAGTTTGGCGCGGACGCCTGGCTGTTGCCTTGAGCCGTGAGCGTGAGCGCGAGCAGGAGGGAGATGCAGGACGCGGCACCCCCGGCCCGCCCCGCCCCGCACGTGGTCTGCAGCCTTTCCTGTCCGCCGGGCCGGGCCGGGCCGGGCCGGCACGCTTATTCCCAGACCGCTTATTTGCCTATCTAGCATCGGCTCCGGTCCTGTCTTGCCTACTGGAATTGCTCGCCACAAAATTCTGGACTGCAGCATGCTTGTTTAGAATAGCACATACAGTCACCTTCTTTTTGGCCGGTAGTTAATGCAAAATTTAAGAGGCAATCAAACGGGCATTTCATACGCGGTAGCGCCTGGGTTTCTCATCATGAGTGCCAGTACTTTATTGTTAATTATTGAATCACTTAATTGTTAATGAGTCAATCCATTGATTATAAGGAGTTTATGCGTAGATTTCTTTTTTGCTGTACATTGGAGGTCGGACGCATTATCTGTGTATAACAAAACTGGCAGACCTGCTTTCTATGCCTAGCTCGCTACTTCCACACTCACACACACACACAGGCGCGCGCGCGCGCGCGCACACACACACACACACACACACACTCACTCACTCACTCAGCCGGCTAGGAGCAAGGGCGCCGGGTCGGGTCGGGTCGGGCCGAGCCTCTCCGTGCTCTGCTCAGTCGACTAAGGACGGTCGGGATAGACCCTGTCAGCGCGACCACGGTGACGTGTGACACGTCTCGGTCACGCTTTGTCCGTCCGTGTGCAGACCATCTCGTGCCGAGTGCGTGACGCGAATGTAAAACATGTTTAGCACTGCTAGGCCGCTGCCCGGGACACGGGACACGGGCGGGCACTGTTCCGGCTCGAGCGCCTCATGGGTAGGCAGGCCTGTCGAGCTGCTGTGCCCGACTGGGCTGCCTACCCGGTGATCCACAGGCGCTCCGACAGCTCAGCCAACGGAACGATCAGACTTAACCTTTCTTTTATTACAGAATAAAAAAGAAAACCGTACAGGGGTTTGCAGAAATCAGAGAATTGGAAGAAAGTTGTTGGGAAGTTTTTCATTTTTAGTCTAGCTATAGTGCATGATGGGAATGTACTACATGAGTCCCAGTTTAGAGCGCACCCACCCACAAGCGTATATCCAGTGCGCGATACACTGTAAAATTTTTGACTGTCATTTGACAATTATCGTCCGGATAAAAGTGGAACATGATAAATTTGTCATAATGAGCTTGAAAATTATTTGTCATTTGCCTATGACGGTAAATTCGTCTAAAATCAATCGATTTTGATAATTTTCCTGTCAAAAGATAGATGTTATGTCATATATCAGACAAAAATAATTGTCATAGGCAGACAATTTCTTTGTTATACAGTAAAGACAAAAAACTTTCAACAAGTATGTTGTCACATAAACAGATAATTTGTCATAAACAAAACATGAATTAATTTGTCACAAAATATGTTGTAAAATGATGAAAACTTTTAACAGTGTACTCTTTCTGCGACACTAGTAGTTAGTCTACCCTCCACCTCCACCGCTTGTCCTTCCGAGTGCATCGACCTGTCTCGGTCTCGGTACCGCCGGAGCTCCGTGCCGACACCACCTTGTGGGTCAGACAAGGGCACCGGCTCGGCTCGGCTCGGCTCGGCTCGGCTCGGCTCGGCTCGGCTCGGCTCGGCTCGGCTCGGCTCGGCTCGGCTCGGCCGCCTGCCCTGCCTCTCTGCCGAGCCGTGTCTCTTCGTGTTTGTGCTGAATTTAAGTGATTCGTTCCGTGCCAGACTCTGCCTGCAATAAGTGCGCAGCACCCTTTTTCTCGAACACTGAGAGGAAATTTTCCTGCTAGGCACAATATACTTTTGCTTCATGCTACCAACCCTGATCCTGGCACCAAAATGTTTAGAGCTCGGCGCAAAACTTTTGATGCCCGGCTCCAAAAGCACTGAGCAAAAGTATTGTGCCTAGCATGAGAATTTTTTCTTCGTGAAGGGAGCGACGGAAGGATGAGAACGTTTCCGCCGATGTAAAGAAATGGCACAACAATGGTGGTGGAATGTGTGCGAGTGACGGATGACTCACAGGGGCGCTGTATACACACTGAAGTATTATGTACTATTTTGTGCATAGCTATGTATGTCTGTCAGCATGCGTAGCTTATGCATTATTTTACATAATATGTAATATTTTCTACAAATGTATGTACAAATTTCTAATACATTATTATGTACAAATAATAGTGCATAAGCTACTCATGCTGACAGACATACATAGTTATGCACAAAATAGTACATAATACTTTAGTGTGTACATCTCCAGAAAATTTGCCCATTATCCTGCGGTTGTTAAGCTAAGGCGCCGCCGCCTCGCACAGAAACAGTATTTTTTATTGTTTTGGTGAAAACAAACGGATGCGAAATTGGCCGTGGGGCCAGAGACCAGAGGCCAACCCGCTCGACCAGTACAGCGGGGCCCGGGGCCGGGGCCCGGCCTGGCTCGGCCTTGGCCCTGCCCCTGCCCGTGACTGGGCTGGGCTGGGCGGGCAGGGCTCGGCTGCGGGAGGCATCCGCCCGGGCAAAGGCCGTAGACGCCGACGCGTGCCCTGACCCCCGCGCACCTGCGCAGCCTGCGCAGCCTGCGCAGCGCCGCTCCGGCTAGGATGGCTCTCACAGCCGCATTGTGTACACGCACGGGTGATGGGATGGCGGGCGGGGCGGGGCGGGGCGGGGCGGGGCTGTCTAGCTTGGCCCGCCCTGCCCTCGGGGACCTCACCTGCGGGACCTTGCTCGTTCCGGGCGGCCGCACCGCACAGCTGCTATGGCCTCTGCTTTATGCACAATGTCACGGCCTCAGGAGGAACATATCTGATTTCGCATCTGAAGCTGCGGACAGGGAAGGCGCGCGTAATTTGTGATCCGCACGAGGACAGATGAAACATAGCATCGCACGCGGACCACTGAAAATAAATTGCTGCGGTCGAGGTTGCTTTGATAAAGATTTTAAAAATAAAAAAATATTCTTGAAACATGTTAAGATGGGCTCCCGGTGGAGGCGCTCAGGTCCCTCGTGATCGTAAAGCACGCTCGCTACGCTCGCTCTGCCCCGCAGGTGTCCGGCTCGGGCGGCGGTCTCGGCCGGGAGCTGAGCCTGCAGCTGGTGCGCCAGAGCTGCCGCGTCATCTGCATCGACCAGGACGCGGCCAAAGTGCAGGAGACCCTGGGCCTGGCGAGCTCCCTCGAGGTAAGCGGCCCGCCGCCGCGCCGGGCCTCCTCTCTCGATGCCGTCCGCCAAGGGTCTACCACTTCCACAATCCTCGTACATCCCTCTCGATGATTGTCGATAATCACAAAATCGTAATGCATGTAAAATTTTCAAATATTGACAAATTTTGACAAATATGGAGCAATATTATCAAATTTGACCAAAAGTTGCGTCATTACTGGACAATAATCAGTAATTATCTTAAAGATAAACTCAAATAATCATTGGTAATCACCATAATCGTGACTGATTATAATTCTCGTACGCGATTTTTCAAAGTGGTAGACCCTTTATTGCCGTCCGCTTGCTGACCCGCGCCCCGGGCGCCCCCGCCCCACCTCCACAGGCCGACGGCGTCCCGGAGGGCAGCCAGGGCAGCCAGGGCAGCACCGGCGGCGCGCGGCTGGCGAGAGGCTACGCGTGCGACTGGCGCAACCCCGGCGAGGCGCTGGGGCTGTCCAGAGCCGTGACCACGACGGAGGGCGGCGTCGACCTCATCTTCGTCGTCCCGGAGAACAACAACAACAACGAGAGCGCCGTGGACGGTGCGGGGAAGGTGATCGGCAACGAGTTCTGGGTGAGTCCGGTCCACATCGACAGTCTCCATGAATGATTGCACGGGCAGCGCTGCAGGGAGGCGCCAATTACCTCCCGGCGTAGCTGCTGTGCGCAGTGCTCCCCATCCGCACCGCACCACGGGCGCGCACTTTTCCTGTTTTCAGTTTGTGTTTTTCTTTGGCTGTGTTGCAGCCCCTGCTCGGGTTCCTGCCGGGCATGCTGGCGCGAGCGCGCGGACACGTGGTGCACATCCTGGACGAGCAGATCGCCCACAAGACCGGTGCGAGTGATGACATGGCCGAATGGAATCATGCAACCCTGTCAAACGTGTTGCCTCAAACTGAACCCGGAGGTCTTGTCGCAGGGCTGGTCGCGGACGCCTGGCTGGAGAGCCTGCGCGAGGTGGGCGCCGACGTCCGCTACACCAAGGTCCACCTGCACGCGGACCAAGCGAGGTACGGCGCGTTCACTCCGGTTCACTCCGTCCGATTTGCGTTCGTCGCGACTGGGATGAATATCCTCGCTGATCGTGGCCTTAAAGTGCAACGTGAATTTTTAAATGTTTTTTTATTTTATGTTTTTAAATACATAGCTTGCACTGTTAAATTCATATCAGGCAAAAGCTTTGCCGATCGGGAAGAATTTGCAAGCTGTGTAAGATTGCAAAGCAAAGCAAATGCACTGCAATCTGCAAAGTTTTATAAAACCTTCCAATTTGCAAAGTGTTTGCTTCGCAAGCCGCAAAACACATGCTCCGCAATCTTTGAAGCATTTAAATGATTTTACGTAATTATGAGAACCCTGCTACGGACTTACGGACGCTAAAAACTAAGGCGTATAACCTTACGGCTTTTTTCAAGCGTATTGAGATTACCCTCAGAATGAAGCGCAACATGTCTATCCGATCCAACCTCACCTATCTAAAAATGTGGGAGGGTTTCTGTCTTCCGCTTTATTTCAAGCATAACTTCTTCAAGTATGCCTCATTCAAGCGTACAGTTAAGCCTTAGTTTTACCGGTGTATACGTAAGCTTGTGCGTGTTCACAAGTTTGCCACCCAACTTGTAAAATTGTATAACGAAACTGTTTGTGTTGAGCATGACGACGCTCCCCGCTGCCTGCAGGCACCACCCGTGCCGCGCGGAGGACGCCGCCCGAGCCATCGTGTCCGCCGTCCGGCGCGGCAGCGCGGACCTCCACCTCGCGTACCCGGTGTGCTAATGTCACCCGCGAACTGCTCAGCCCCGCCCTGGTCCAGCCCGCCCAGCCTGCAGCCTGCCCCCGTCCTGGCCGCGCAACGCCCCGCACTGGCCCGGCCCCGCCCCGCCCGGCCCGGCCCGGGGCGCCGAGATTCGATACTCGGTCTTTTCCCGCCACAAGAAAGCCCGACAACGCCTTGGTTACGTCATGTGCGCTGTCCTGGCGGACCGGGGCCGGGGCGGCCGCTGCGGGAGAACATCCTCGGCGTGTTGCGCACGCCGCGCCGTGTCCTGGATAGCTCCGCCACCGACCCCGCTGAAAGTGACAGTCGTGAGATCTATTGCTTCCAGGTGCACTCGACCGTGCTGTGATCCGAATGAGAACCGTGCTTGTGAGGAGTTTTCAATTTTTAAATTTTCGTCCCCATGCGGAGGACGGTGGGACAAGGATGACATTCAGCTGTCCTGGATAATTAAATGTGTGCTTGGTATCGGTGGACTCCCCTTAAAGCTCGGGAAGCCTAGATGGTTGATGGAATGGTGGGAGACTCTCCACAGTCCGATGGGTGTCCTAACTCACGGGCGCTAAGGACCCGCTCGGTCGAAGGTGGTGAATGATACACGCTTCTACAGCTAGCTGAAATTTTATTTAAGCCCGGCAAAAATCTTTCCACAATATTTCTCGCTACTTTACAGTAGTGAGCACAGTCTTCCGATTCTGTTCCATACTGGATGGTCTAGGGTCAGGTCGGGTAATAAAATGCACACAAACAAAACTTTCTCGTTTACAGCAACGTACTTTATGATGTATATGAAGGTTTCGCATGTTAAGAAAAGTGAAGATATAGTCACAGCACAATTAGGAACCGAAATATCGCCTATAACGTTTAAAATAATGTGACAACCAGCAAAAAACCGTGTGCATTTCTTACCCTCCTCGTGGCTTACAAATGCACACCTGCGGGTAATAATGCAGAGCCTCTTCCATGTCATTTTCAGAGTACTTTGGTTGGTTTTTCTTCCTGTTACCCATGCTGAAAACAAACCAAAAATATAACAACTTAAATCACCTTAATCACAAATATTGGGCCATGTTGTGACCGTGAATTCGAATCGCCGGCTAACCACACCAGAACTAATATTGCCGTGAATGTATTTACATAGTTTACTCGTTCTTTACACACTAACTTCTAAAAGCTACTGCGTTCAGAACTAGTATCGTGCTCACGACACGACTGCTACTGCGTGATAGTGTTGATCTCTGAATGTACAATACATACACACAAACCAATGTGATATTTAAAAAGGCCTTGATACGCTGAGTAGAAACAATGCGAGTTTTTTTTTTACTTTATGTTTGAAATTTTGAGAAAATAAAGATTCAAAGTTAAACGTCATATGATACGCATTATTCAAATCACTTAACATCCAAACTCACCAAATAAATTTTAAACTTACATTTTTATAAACAAGTTCCACTATAAACAGTTATTCAAGTTTATCGAAAAAAAAATATGATGACAATCCAACTTTAAAGTATAAGAGTACAGGGATCAGCATCGGTGGCTGTTGTCATAACAACACGTACTCGGAGAAAAGGATTTTGTTCTCACAACAAACAATTTGTTGTTAAAGCCTTAACAATACTTTTTGCCCCGGCAACAAAAAAATCTGTTGGCTGAGCAAAGCATTTGTTACCACAACCAAAATTTTCTTTGAGTATTGTTGTAGTAACAGAATCTTTGCTCAGCCAACAGACTTTTAGTTGCTGGAACAAAAAATATTGTGAAGGCTATATCCAGGCGCGGATCATGGGAGGGAGGGGAGGGGGCGAAACTTCGACACTTCGCCCCCCGACCATGGGCTCAGCCTCGATTTTATTTTTCACGGTTTTCATGTCTCCCAAGCCTGTCCCGTAGCTGGGAAGATACACTACTTTGTAACAGGAATATTTTAAATGTTAAAAAATTTATCGTTTTGAGAATTTTTTTTTAAAGTGAAGACATCTTGAACCCCTGAAGATAGGCAACCCGCAAAGTTTAGCGCCCCCCTTAGGTCTCGGATGGATCCGCGCCTGGCGATATTAACGAATTGTTTGTTGTAAGAACAAAATCCTTTTCTCCGCGTACACATACGTTATGTTTCTATTATCTTGGCGAAATTTTGAGAGAACACTTAACGGAATTCAGACTGGTTTTAATCTAAGTCTGGCCCATCCGTGCGGGGTAATTCACAAACCTAATTTTGTCTCCTAAATACCATTTACACTATAAACTGCTGCATTCAGTTGAAAGTGCCCACAAAGATGCATTTTTCAGAATAGAGGCTTTGTTAAGCTTGCCAATGCACGTTTGGTCTCTCTTCCATACCGTTTTAACAGGAGTTCAGCAGGAGCGAGGAGGGAAGATCACTAAAGCTGACTATGTCCTTTGCATCCCTACTTATTCTTTTTAAATCCCGATTGATAGGAGAAGAAGACCTTGCCACCTTAGGTGGTGAAAGAAGAAGAAGAAGAAGAAGAAGAAGAAGAAGAAGAAGAAGAAGAAGAAGAAGAAGAACTCTTCACCTCAGGTGCCTGATATTATGCGCATTCGCCCCCCAAACCGAAGCAGAACCCTTAAAACACGAAAGCACGCATGCATGCACGCGCGCTCCTGAAGTGGAGAGCTTCTAAAACAACTCAGGAGGAGGGTGGGTTGCCTGCCGTCACGGCGCTGTCGCTCCACCGTAACGCACCGGCGGCTAGCGGCTAGCACTCGACGCCTCGGCTCGGCTTGGCTCGGCTCGGCTGGGCTCTGTTCGCCTCGTATCGGCTTGGGCATGGTGTTGTCGCTTCGCTGGCGTTCCAACTGGTTACATCTGCTATGCGGTTGGTGAAAATATGAAATTTATCCAGTCTTTTTCCATTTCTCAATTGAAAGATCTTCTAAGACTGTGGGTTATAGTCGGCGTGGTAGCTTAAATTCCTGACATTTACTAGATTGCGGAACTGGAGTTTGAGATGTGAAGGTTATGTTTGTTTTCGCTGGCTAGTTCTTGCAAACTTGCAAGCTCAACATATATTAACGCACCGTCCCCCTGTCCCTAATCATCTCGGCTGGCGTGACATTTTGTCAAGTCAAATTTCCAAAGGCTATAGCCTTTGCATTTTTAGGGATTTTGGTCCAAAAATATTTTTCCTCCAAATTGACGGGGTTTGTGCAGATGGGCTCCAGTGCACCCAGAGACCAACCCCGGAGGGTGAAATCATCCGTAAACCGGCGAAAAAAGATTTTTATTAGGTCGACCGAGATTCGAACACGACAAAAGCGACCCGACAGCCTAGTTGGTTTGGGACGGGGGACGGGTGTGCTAACCACTAGGCTGTCGGGTCGCACACCTCTTGGCGATGCGAATTGGAATCCCTATCTACCGGCCTGGACGAGCTCCGCGCTGCGCAGAAGAATTGTCTTTTCCCTGTCACTTTTTTTAGGGCCCAAAAGATGCAATCGAGGGGGTAAGCTATTTAACGCATCATACAACTCGAAGGAAAACAGGTATTCTTCTTCTCTCCCAAGACCGTTGCTAAAAATGACTAAAAAAAGAAAAAGGAAAAGGGAAATGTCTGCGGCGCTCGGGTTCGAACACGAGAGCTTCTCAGCAGGTGCCCGCTGCTCTAACCACTGGACCACAGACTTCTGCTGTCAGCAGCACTGCAGGCTCCACATAGCTTCCGAAAATCTCTTGTTACCAGGAGCCGATTTCGAGGAGGTTACCTCCTCGCCTCTTCTGAACTCCGGGTTGAATACGGCTCGTTTCGCACGATTTTCTCTCAAAAATGCAGGCGCGGGCTGGCGTCGAATGGGTTGCCTACCAATAAGGCGCCGATTGAACAATTCACTATTCCTTGCGTAAAATGCGAATTTCTCCCAAACCAAGAACGGTATTGTGTCCAGGTCGACTCTAGTGCACCCCCAGACCAACCCCCGAGGGTAAAATCATCCGAAAATCATCGAAAAAAAAACGATGATCGACCGAGATTCGAACACGACAAAAGCGTCCCGACAGCGTAGTTGGTTTGGGACGGGGGACGGGTATGCTAACCACTACGCTGTCGGTTCGCACACTTCTTGGCGATGCGAAAAGGATTCCGTATCTACCGGCCTGGACGGGCCCGGCGCGCGCAGAAGAGTTTTCCTTTCCGAATAGGATTCCGAATTTCTCCCTAAGCAAGAACGGTATTGTGCTTCTGGCTACTGGTATATGTTTCGCAGTGCCTTCAGAGGATTCCCTGTGAATTTCAGTGTGACCTGAGACTTTCGATTTTTGGTCAAATTTCCAAAGGCCTTTGCATTGTTAGGGATTTTGGTCCAAAAATATTTTTCCTCCAAATTGACGGGGTTTGTGCAGATGGGCTCCAGTGCACCCAGAGACCAACCCCGGAGGGTGAAATCATCCGTAAACCGGCGAAAAAAAGATTTTTATTAGGTCGACCGAGATTCGAACACGACAAAAGCGACCCGACAGCCTAGTTGGTTTGGGACGGGGGACGGGTGTGCTAACCACTAGGCTGTCGGGTCGCACACCTCTTGGCGATGCGAATTGGAATCCCTATCTACCGGCCTGGACGAGCTCCGCGCTGCGCAGAAGAATTGTCTTTTCCCTGTCACTTTTTTTAGGGCCCAAAAGATGCAATCGAGGGGGTAAGCTATTTAACGCATCATACAACTCGAAGGAAAACAGGTATTCTTCTTCTCTCCCAAGACCGTTGCTAAAAATGACTAAAAAAAGAAAAAAGAAAAAGGGAAATGTCTGCGGCGCTCGGGTTCGAACACGAGAGCTTCTCAGCAGGTGCCCGCTGCTCTAACCACTGGACCACAGACTTCTGCTGTCAGCAGCACTGCAGGCTCCACATAGCTTCCGAAAATCTCTTGTTACCAGGAGCCGATTTCGAGGAGGTTACCTCCTCGCCTCTTCTGAACTCCGGGTTGAATACGGCTCGTTTCGCACGATTTTCTCTCAAAAATGCAGGCGCGGGCTGGCGTCGAATGGGTTGCCTACCAATAAGGCGCCGATTGAACAATTCACTATTCCTTGCGTAAAATGCGAATTTCTCCCAAACCAAGAACGGTATTGTGTCCAGGTCGACTCTAGTGCACCCCCAGACCAACCCCCGAGGGTAAAATCATCCGAAAATCATCGAAAAAAAAACGATGATCGACCGAGATTCGAACACGACAAAAGCGTCCCGACAGCGTAGTTGGTTTGGGACGGGGGACGGGTATGCTAACCACTACGCTGTCGGTTCGCACACTTTTTGGCGATGCGAAAAGGATTCCGTATCTACCGGCCTGGACGGGCCCGGCGCGCGCAGAAGAGTTTTCCTTTCCGAATAGGATTCCGAATTTCTCCCTAAGCAAGAACGGTATTGTGCTTCTGGCTACTGTTATATGTTTCGCAGTGCCTTCAGAGAATTCCCTGTGAATTTCAGTGTGACCTGAGACTTTCGATTTTTGGTCAAATTTCCAAAGGCTATAGCCTTTGCATTGTTAGGGATTTTGGTCCAGAAATATTTTTCCTCCAAATTGACGGGGTTTGTGCAGATGGGCTCTAGTGCACCCAGAGACCAACCCCGGAGGGTGAAATCATCCGTAAACCGGCGAAAAAAGATTTTTATTAGGTCGACCGAGATTCGAACACGACAAAAGCGACCCGACAGCCTAGTTGGTTTAGGACGGGGGACGGGTGTGCTAACCACTAGGCTGTCGGGTCGCACACCTCTTGGCGATGCGAATTGGAATCCCTATCTACCGGCCTGGACGAGCTCCGCGCTGCGCAGAAGAATTGTCTTTTCCCTGTCACTTTTTTAGGGCCCAAAAGATGCAATCGAGGGGGTAAGCTATTTAACGCATCATACAACTCGAAGGAAAACAGGTATTCTTCTTCTCTCCCAAGACCGTTGCTAAAAATGACTAAAAAAAGAAAAAAGAAAAAGGGAAATGTCTGCGGCGCTCGGGTTCGAACACGAGAGCTTCTCAGCAGGTGCCCGCTGCTCTAACCACTGGACCACAGACTTCTGCTGTCAGCAGCACTGCAGGCTCCACATAGCTTCCGAAAATCTCTTGTTACCAGGAGCCGATTTCGAGGAGGTTACCTCCTCGCCTCTTCTGAACTCCGGGTTGAATACGGCTCGTTTCGCACGATTTTCTCTCAAAAATGCAGGCGCGGGCTGGCGTCGAATGGGTTGCCTACCAATAAGGCGCCGATTGAACAATTCACTATTCCTTGCGTAAAATGCGAATTTCTCCCAAACCAAGAACGGTATCGTGTCCAGGTCGACTCTAGTGCACCCCCAGACCAACCCCCGAGGGTAAAATCATCCGAAAATCATCGAAAAAAAAAACGATGATCGACCGAGATTCGAACACGACAAAAGCTTCCCGACAGCGTAGTTGGTTTGGGACGGGGGACGGGTATGCTAACCACTACGCTGTCGGTTCGCACACTTCTTGGCGATGCGAAAAGGATTCCGTATCTACCGGCCTGGACGGGCCCGGCGCGCGCAGAAGAGTTTTCCTTTCCGAATAGGATTCCGAATTTCTCCCTAAGCAAGAACGGTATTGTGCTTCTGGCTACTGGTATATGTTTCGCAGTGCCTTCAGAGGATTCCCTGTGAATTTCAGTGTGACCTGAGACTTTCGATTTTTGGTCAAATTTCCAAAGGCATTTTTAGGGATTTTGGTCCAAAAATATTTTTCCTCCAAATTGACGGGGTTTGTGCAGATGGGCTCCAGTGCACCCAGAGACCAACCCCGGAGGGTGAAATCATCCGTAAACCGGCGAAAAAAGATTTTTATTAGGTCGACCGAGATTCGAACACGACAAAAGCGACCCGACAGCCTAGTTGGTTTGGGACGGGGGACGGGTGTGCTAACCACTAGGCTGTCGGGTCGCACACCTCTTGGCGATGCGAATTGGAATCCCTATCTACCGGCCTGGACGAGCTCCGCGCTGCGCAGAAGAATTTTGTTTTCCCTGTCACTTTTTTAAGGCCCAAAAGATGCAATCGAGGGGGTAAGCTATTTAACGCATCATACAACTCGAAGGAAAACAGGTATTCTTCTTCTCTCCCAAGACCGTTGCTAAAAATGGCTAAAAAAAGAAAAAGAAAAAGGGAAATGTCTGCGGCGCTCGGGTTCGAACACGAGAGCTTCTCAGCAGGTGCCCGCTGCTCTAACCACTGGACCACAGACTTCTGCTGTCAGCAGCACTGCAGGCTCCACATAGCTTCCGAAAATCTCTTGTTACCAGGAGCCGATTTCGAGGAGGTTACCTCCTCGCCTCTTCTGAACTCCGGGTTGAATACGGCTCGTTTCGCACGATTCTCTCTCAAAAATGCAGGCGCGGGCTGGCGTCGAATGGGTTGCCTACCAATAAGGCGCCGATTGAACAATTCACTATTTCTTGCGTAGAATGCTAATTTCTCCCAAACCAAGAACGGTATCGTGTCCAGGTCGACTCTAGTGCACCCCCAGACCAACCCCCGAGGGTGAAATCATCCGAAAATCATCGAAAAAAAACGATGATCGACCGAGATTCGAACACGACAAAAGCGTCCCGACAGCGTAGTTGGTTTGGGACTGGGGACGGGTATGCTACACTGTGAAAAATATGTACGGAAAGTTCCGGCTTATTTTTTTCCGGACATTTCCGTACTTGATGAAAACGGAAACGTCCGTTCAGATGTCCGTAGTATATGGTTGTTTCTGCAGTACCGTACGAGAAAAATTAGATCACAGCTTGGAAGGATTCGTCCGTACCCATCATGGTACGGAACTTTTCCGTCATCGGTTCCGTACTAGGATTCTCATTTCTTACAGTGTAACCACTACGCTGTCGGTTCGCACACATTATGTCTATGCGAATAGGAATCCCTATCTACCGGCCTGGACGGGCCCCGCGCGGCGGAGACGACTTCCTTTACCGCCCAAACTAAGACCGGTATCGTGCTGCTGGCGACTGAAACATGTTTCACGGTGCGTAAAGAATATTCCCTCTGAATTTGGGTGTGATCTGAGACTTTCGATTTTTTGTCAAATTTCGAAAGGCTATAGACTTTGCTTTCTTAGGGATTTTGGTCCAAAAATATTTTTCCTCCAAATTGACGGGGTTTGTGCAGAGGGGCTCCAGTGCACCCAGAGACCAACCCCCTCGTGTGAAATCCTCCGAAAACCGGCGAAAAAAAAATTAGGTCGACCGAGATTTGAACACGACAAAAGCGACCCGACAGCCTAGACGGTTTGGGACGGGGGGCAGGGACGGTAACCACTAGGCTGTCGGTTCACACACTACATGCCGATGCGAATTGGCATCCCTATCTATATACACCCCAACAGCCTGATGTCTTCATGGTTCACCGATCTGACTACAGCTTGCCCGAGCTCGCGCTTACGGTGAATTCCCATGCAATATCAAAACTACAGTGGTTTTGCTGGCAGCTTCTGTAAGAAGCTGGGAACTCTAAACTGCCGGGAATATCACTGGAAGATACCCTTTAATACGCTGATTCAACGTAACTTGAAATACTGCCAGCGCTCGAATTCTGAGAGGAACGTTTTTAAAGTTTAAATTCTGGTTATTTTAAAATAATAAAATTAAATAAAGGTAATATGTTTATTTTATTTTTAATTTTAAATTAGGAAAAAATAGAAAGAGAGAAAAAGGGGTAAACTTGCGTAGGGGTGAACCCCCGGAAACCGATCAATATATTTAAAATGATTTATTTCTTTTTCCTCATTTAATTTAAATTTAAAGAGGGAGGGTAAGCTCTAGAAGGGGGGAACTCTCGTACATACCCGAGAAGACCGTTAGATTTGGAGGAATTTTAGCTGTTATTTTCATACTGAGTTTGTTACGACGAAAGACTTTTACTGAGCATTCGGTAGAATTTTATACTTAGCGGCAAGGAAGTTTTGAGGCCAAGATTTCAGGGTCTAATTTCCAGATTATTTTATAAATGAAAGATGTTTCCTACTTAGAAACAAAAGATTTTATTAGAGAGAAAACTGTGGCGTTTCATATGGTATAGAGTTGCCGTCAAACGTGAGGGCGACAATTAAAAGCCAATTTGGAGATGTGCATTTATTATACAATCGCGGTGCAGTGAGCATATTTGCGAAACCTTCAATGCTCTGATCGAAGTGAAAAGAAAAAAAATCCTGTCATCTTTTTGAGACTGATTTAAAATACAAGGGGGGCGAGGAAAAAAACAAATTTTTAAGTGTTAGATATAGTATTTTTACCTTGGTATTTCTTAGACAGCTTGCGATGAGATGAGCATTAGGATCAATTCTTTTAAAAAAATCTATCTTTTGTATTTATTTTTCATATAATTTACAAGGTGTAATACTATATTACATGTACAATAATGAAGATGGTAAAAAATAAATGGTAGATGAAATTCTAACTAACGAATGCCATGAAACTTGCTATCAGTCCTTCTGTGACGAGTAAAACTATTTGGCAGTCAGAGACTTTTATGTTTTTGAACTGACTTTTTAAATAAAGGAAAGGGTTGCCTCTATTTCATGTTTTCCATGAGAGGTGCTCCGGACTAGCTGTGCGCTCGATGCAGGGCACGGCTGGCACGGCTGGCCCGGCCTTGGACAGGAATGTGCGTCTCTCCTTATCTCGAGAGCACCGATACTGAATCACACTAAGACCCGGCCCAATAAGTCCACGCCAGGTCCGGACACGCCGACGCGACGCGATCTCACGCCGATCATGTGAGATACAGGAACGCACCCATTCCGGGGAAAAGTAGCGCCCCGAGTCATCAGTCCTGGAAATCTTGCAGGCGAGCCCAACAGACTGGGGCTCTAGATGTTGAACTGCAGCAGCAGCGGCAGGACGGCCAGCAGGGCGGTGAGCAGGCCGGCCGCGTGCAGCGCGCCCGCCGCGCTCCAGCAGCCCGCCCGCTCCAGGATCACGGTGTACTTGAGCATGTCGGGGAAGCGGCACGCGTCCTCTGCAACGAGAAACACATACGGCGGTTAAAGCGGCGACTTTCTCTTGTCAGCTGGTCAGCTCGTTCAGCTGCTGACAAACCCACTGACCGTTGCAGCGCATGTCGGCAGTCTGCGCGGCCTGGCTGGCGGACACGGCGATGTAGAGCGGCGCGCAGTCCTTGACGTAGGACGCGTCCGCGCAGAGGTTCGCGATGGGGATCTCCACGTTGCCCGTGGTGAGCTGCTGGCAGGTGCCGGCGGAGCCCGCCTGCGACGCGAACGTGTTCTGGGTGCCGTTCATGGCGGGCAGCGTGCGCGAGTAGCAGACGGTGAGCGTGCCGTAGCCCTGGCCCTGCACGCGCACCCGCGCGTACTCGTCCTTCACGCGGTAGAAGTTGTTGGGCGCGAGGCGGTAGTAGTTGACGCCGAGCGGCTCCACGTAGTCGACGAACTCCCCGTTACCCGAGCCGTCCTGGACCCAGTCCGCGTCGCAGTTGGCGTTCCGGATCCGCCGCGGCACTGCCAGGACAAGGACGTGGAGGGTGAGACCAGGCCGCGTGGTGCGGAAAATGTACGGCATCGCGACAACGCGTCTACGTTGGGGGCCATCCATTAAGTATTACCTCGTTTTTTGACCCTTCACCAACACCCTCCCCCATGTCCATGAGCGCCCGTTTTCGACCATCCATCCCCGCTACCTCGGGTCACTTCTGAAGAAATTCGTCAAATCTGTTTGTCTTGTCATTGAAAGGCAGCTGTCATTCGAAGGGATTATCATGTTTAGAAGCGCATTGCAGCATTGCAGGAAAATTCCCATTTTTCGCTGTTTCCTTAACTAAAAATTGGACGTCCGAACCGCCGCTCTGTTTACCCTAACCCGTCCTCCACGTCCGTCAACGTCCATTTTGAACATACCCCCTGCCCCCTGTCAACCTCGGATGTAATTAATGGACGGCCCCTTATCACTCCCAGCCCAGCACGGCTGCTCGGGTTAGCGGACTTACCGGTCTTGATCCTCTCGACGAGCGGCCGCACCCCGCTGGCCGGGTCCGTGACTGTGAAGGCGAACACGTCTCGGTTGGTGTCGTTGGTGAGGACGCCGAACCCGTTCCTGTTGCCCGACGTGAGGACGAGCGTGTCCACGTCCGGGAACAGGGCGCGGAAGTTCTGGTAGCGGGTGTAGATGCGCATCTGGTCGTAGGAGCCCAGGGCCTGCGTGAGGTAGAGCACGGCCTGGCCTCGGCCCGTGAGCACGCGCCGCCGGTGCAGGTCCGTGTCGTGCAGGCGCAGGTAGGACAGCGTGGTGCTCAGCGACACCTGCAGGTCGAAGCCGTTGGCCCTCGCGCGCGCTGCGCACCAGCCGGAACGTTAACGCCGTCACTCGCAAGTTCGGGAAGGGAGTTATTTCCTACGTCGCGTGAGGCCCGCGTTGCGCTTACCGTTCGAGTACGCGTCTGAGTTGAACATGCTCCAGTCGAGGCGGGGGTAGCTGGAGTTGAACACCACGCTGCCGTCCTTGGCGTTCAGGATCGTGACGTTGCTGCCGTACTGGCCAGCCTCCAGCTTCTCCAGGAGGTACCTGCGCGTGCGCGAGAGAGACTGTCAGCTCGGGTCGGGTCGGGTCGGGCCCCTGACGAGCTGCGGTAGGCAGCCCGCCGCGCAGGGCGGTGCAGCGGGACCGCCTACCGACGGGCCGCCAGGCGCTGCTGCTCGTGAGCCGTGCGTGATGAAGCAGCACGCCTCGCCTGCTCTTAAACGTGGGAGAAATGTTACGACTTGTTGAGCGTCTTTTACTCACGATATGACAGGGTGGATGTCCTGGTACTGGTAGGAGAGGTCCATGTTGATGATGAGGTTCACGTAGGGGCGCACCATCAGGCTTGTCGTGCCCACCGCGCAGGTCGGGTCGTTGAGTGTGGCTGCGGGGAGAGAGTGGGTCGGGTTCATCGAGAGCTGCTTACAAAAGCTCGTCCCCCACACACAGCGCCACACACGGACTCACGGATAAAAGACTGCAGCCTGCTGACGGCGGTGTCCGAGAGGGTGGTGATTACATCGTCTGACAAGGTGACGGAGAGGGGGTTGTTGGGGCCGTAGAATTTGGCGAAAGCTTCGGTCTGTAGAAAAAGGTAACGGTAAAAAATCGCACCCGTCATCTGCTTCACACCGCCCACGTTTTGTTTGCTTCACAAAAAAAGGAATATGAATTGTGAAATTGATTTTGGTTTGGGGTATGAGCCAGTTAATTAATGTTAGAGAAGAGTCCTATAAACGAACCTGGGTATCCATCGTGTTGGTGGAGGCTACATCGTTGACACGTTCCCGGCGGAGGCAGGCGCGGTTGTTTCGGCCAAAGACACCCCGCTCCGAGTAGTACATGTCGAGCAGCTGTGAGAGCCGGAGGTTGGAGCGCGACCGACTGTACCAATCATTTACCCCGGTACCCAACACCAAACCTGCAAGCCGAAACCGCGCATTTACCACATCATGCTACTCCGGCTCAAAGAGGCGAGACACCCTTCTGCATTCGCACGACAGTCTCTCTATCTCTCTCCCCCTCACCGTCGATGCACCCTCGCACGTTCGCCTCGCTCATGGCCGCGTCCACTGTCTGGCTGAGGTAGTACTTCTTGGGGTCCAGCGTCGAGGTCCAGCCGGCGGCCAGCCCCACCGCCATCCTGCTGGGGTCCTGCGGCCCCTGCAGCAGCGCCACCTGCGCAAGGTCGCCGGAGAACGTGGCGGCCCATTTGTTGTCGATGACGTCCAAAGTGTCGGCGCTGAGCGCATAAAAATCAATACAGTTAGACCATACGCTTTGACACAACGTGCGATTCTGAGTCTTGCGTCCACCGGAATCTACCTCGACATCCCCGGCCTGCCGACGCGTCCCGTGAAGTACTTGGAGCGCTGGATCGCCACCGCCAGGTCCCTCGTGGACACCTGCTGCGGCACGAGCCCGGCGGCGATGCCGGCGATCACGGTCCCCGCGCTCACCCCGCCCCACGGCGTGAACACCACGCCGCCCTGGATGGGGCACCGGCTGCGCTGGTAGTTGACGTACTGGGACTTGGACTTGGCCACCTCCTGCCTGTGGGGCGAGAGCAAGAGTCAGCACATGCGCGACGGACTGGGTATGTCGACTGTCCTTGTCGCACTCATAGACCACCGCCATGCTGGATGCACCGGATGTTTAAGAGGAGACGCAGGTGCGGGCGGATTTGCCTGCCGAGGACCATACCATGGCGCCTTACGGGCGGAGCGAGTAGGCAAACCCGCCCGCGCCTGCGTCTTCCCTGAAACACCCGCTACTTCACAAGGACGGAGCTCCTGACTGAGACAGCGGCGGCGGCGGCGGCGGCGACACTCACTGCAGCGTGGGGTCCAGGATCTCGACGTCCGCCTCGAGGCCGGCGCCGGCCGCCCTAGCCTCGCGGTTGCGGCGCGGGCCGCGCGTGGCCTGCTGGGGGAAGCGGCGGCTGTTCCAGTTGACGCCCGCGCTGTAGCCGCCGCCGCCCGGCTGCCGGTAGCCGCTGGTGCCGGACGAGCCGCCGCCCGTGCTGCTGCCGCTCACGTCCGTCTCGTAGTTGCGCAGGTTGTTGCACTCCGAGTCCTCGTTGGTCCGCTGGATGTCGTCCACCGTCGAGGACAGCATGAAGTGCATCGCGCACTGCTCGGCCGTCGTGAGGCTCGCGTTGGGGAAGTTGTAGGCGTTGCCGGGGATGAGCATCTTGAGGAGGATGGAGTGGCGGAAGAACTCGGGTCCGGACGGCGTGTAGGGAATCACCCCCTCGGAGGCCATGGTCTGCGGGTTGCGGCGCACGCCGTCCTGGCGGAACCTGGGAGAGCCGCGAGCCCGAGCCGCCGTAGTTAAAACCCATTGCGCAATGATGGTCTGTTCTGTTCTAAGCAGGTCGTGCGCGGCAGAACAGCAGCCCTTGTACGCACCTGTGCGTGAGCTGCACGGCCATGTTCTTAAGATCGAGTCGGCCGTACTGCGAGTTCTCCACCTTGCGGATGAGCTCGATGAGCTGGCCGATACCGAAGTTGGGCAGAGCGTATCCCGACAGCAGCGACGCGTTGCTGTAGCACTCGATCAGCGACGGAGGGATGGTCATCCCTGCGTTTTCCTGGGCGACTCCGCCCATAAATGTCACTGCAAGGAAACCAGCACGGCATTTAATAGTTTCATGTTCATTTTCGCCTTCGGTGAAAATTGGAAAATCGGGTCGACTCCAAGGGGCTTACCGGTCAGAACGAGAAGACTCGAAGCTATCGCCGGCCCGGGCGGCCATCTGACAAACGGAAGAGAAAACCGAACCTTCAGTTGGTTCACACAAACACACACATTGCGTCTGGCCCACAGAGCGCTCCCTTTCTCTCGCCGATACTGTACCGGATGCAAACATTTCTAAAAGGGTAGCCTACCTTCACGGAGCCGATAGGCACTAAAGGTAGGCAAACACTGTTTGCAGACGGCATCTCCTTAAGATTTATCTAATTCATTTCGTGAGTAATATCCGGTTGCCATTGCATTTCCGGCTCGAACAATCGCACGTCACTGCTCATTGGGCGTTAGTCATGTCGCGCAGGGCGAGGGCGTGCCCCCCCCCCCCTCCAACTTCCATCTTATCGGCCTTATCATATCGCACCTGTCCTCACGCCGGGCTGGGCCGGGCCGGGCCGGGGGGACGCATCGTCGCACCGCAGCGGCTAGCTAGGTTACGCGAGGAGCATTTTTAGTCGGCTATTTTCCGATTGGAAAACGGACAAGAAGAAACGTGGCTTCAGATTCTCCAGTGATGAGGAAATCAGAACGGGGCTGTCATTCCTGAGACTAGAGGAATGTACTCAGTTTGTCTGCTGTATGATAATGAATGAGGCTAACCGCCCATTCTATTTCAACCTTACACTGAGACTGCATGGGATACAACGCCCACTATCCAAATCTTACCGATGCGAGTCCAATAAACACTTAATTCTTACTTAAACGGTTTGCCCCACAAAAATAAAATCGTAAGTTCTACCTCACCTCTAGTTAACTGATTACACAATCCTAAAAAAAATTACTGAATAACGAGACTTGTAGGAATGCACCTGACCAACTGGCCCACGCAATCCAATAACTTATTCATTCCAAAATAATTTCAAATAGTTCAACAACGCTCGCCGACTGTCCGTCGCACTCACCTCCTTCTCGTGCACTGGCCCATGGTTAGCACCGCCAAATACCGTTCGAAGAAAAAACTTCTAGTAGCTGCAGTTATCCGTCTCCGCTGGCTGAGGCGCGAGCCGCGCGTGTCGCTGCGTGCGCGTGGACCTCGTGCGTGCGTGTGAGCCCCGGGGGGCGGGGCGGGGCGGGGCGGGGTGGGGCGGGGCGGGGCGGGGCGGGGCGGGCAGGCAGGACGGTCCTTGGCGATGCTCTCCGCTCACCACTACAGGCGCGGCGCGGTGCGACTGGCGGAGGCGCTGCTCGGGGCGCCCGTCCTGGCTTGGTCCGCGACGCCCAGCCCATCTTATCTCTTTGAAGCCCGGCCCGGGCCCGGGCCGCGGGCCGCGGGGGAGGCGTCCGAATAACGGCATTGCACCTCGCCGCGCCGCGCCGCGCCGGCCACGCCAAATGCGCCAGTGACAGGTCGGTCGGGTAGGGCGGTGGTGGGCGCGGGCCGGGCCGGGCCGCGCGGGCGTCCAGCCCTCGGCTCGGACGCAACCCGCCCCGCCCCGCCCCGCCCCGCCCCGCCCCGCCCCGGCGCGCCATGACGTGGCTGTGAGGGCTAGGAGCAATATCTTCCTGAGGGAGGCGCGCCTCACCGGTCGGCAGGAGTGTGTCATCGGGCCCCGCCCCGCCCCGCCCCGCCCCGCCCAGGAAGTTTCATCTGTTAGAGGGAGAAAAGATGAATGAAAGTTCTGGTTTCTTTTTCTTCTTGTGTTTTATTCTTCAAAGAAAGCAATAGACTTTCGACTGAATTAACAATATCTTCAACAAAATGGGTACTTGCATTTCCTAAATTAATGGCTCTTATCTTAAAAATGTTGGAGTACAAAGTCAAATTTAACAAGTCTTGAACAAAAACACTGACTAGCAGGTTACAATAATAGTAACAACTTGATTATTTTTGGTGGCAATGGAAAGTATTGTGCTTCGGTTGGTTTTAGAACCAAGGATATTTACTTAATTTGTTTTGAAGTTGATGTCACATGTAGAAAATGCCAACTTAATAATTTAACAGAAAAGGTAGGGTAATTTTGAGGATACTACAATAAAGAGGATATAGTAGATGTTTGGAATTTTTCACTGAACAGTTTATAGAATAATTACAAGGGATAGCTTTTGTGCCGTAAAATCTTTGGGCCCCATTGATTAAATCTCAGAGTTATTTCCTTACAAAAAAGAGCCTCCATGTACAAGGGTTGTATAAAAAATCTATGTAGTCAGACAAAGACTTAAAACTAGTGTTTGACACATGAGTAACAAAAACACTTGAAATGTTGATTTGCTGGACATAGTTAACACCTACAACAAAGAGAAAAATATGAATCAATTTGTAAATTTTGGAATATGTCTGAAACCAATGGTTAAATTTTTATTCAACTTGATGTATTTCAACCTGAACTTTGTTCTCAGTTTTTAGGTGTCTTTGATCGTGGAAGAGTATATGTCAGATAAACTTACAAAACTATTATCATAAGTTCCTTGATTTAATAGGCACATATTAAGAAGTTTGTTATGTTATGGGGTAGCCCAGCCAGAAATGTTACATTTAAATTAAGTCTTAATTGGATCAATGCCTATTATCCAGTCATAAGGACGTCCATGCAGACATCTAAATGGTCTGAAAATAGATGTAGATCCAATTCAAACATGTTTGAGAAGTAGCGTTTCTGACTGGGAGAGGTCATAAAAGATTACAGATTACTACGCAAGAAAGCTCTTAGAAAAGTCTCAAAAACTTCTGGGGTGAATCTAGCTAATTTCTTTTACCCTGATTCAGGCCAAGTTGTAAATTATTCAATATCAAAGAGCTGTTCAGGAAATAATTTCAGGCAAATTTAACAACCGAATGATCATGTTGAAAAGCAACCATCATAAGTATATTACAATCAACTTTAATAGGGAAGTTTTGTGTCATACCAATTCTTTATGAAACATCTTTAAACCAAACATGCAATGAAATAGAAGAATCAATACAACTAAAACTGACTGATTTTTAAGTTGGGTATTTTTGTATTTTCTATTTTTTTTCAATTCCACTTTTTGTCTGTGATCTGAACTTTTTAAGGCCCTTGTCTATTTGGAAAAAACGTTCATCAAAAATCAAAAGAAGCAATAAAACCCATACATTTTAGAGGGGAAAAAATGATGAATATGTTGTTGCTGTTTTTTTAAATAAGATTGAAGCATGTAAAAATTGGTAGTAAGTTGCGAATACTTTTTTTTAAATTTTAATTGGCTTCTGTAAAGCACAAGCAAATTAAGCTTCACTGCTTGAATTTCAGCTTTTAGTTAAAGAGGAAAAGATTAAGAACTTCTTACAGTATAACAAAGTAGTTTAAGACATTTAAGATCGAATATTTGATGTGGAAACACATTTAATAAGATTTCTTGAAATCAGTTGCAGATTAATGTGTTCATCAGCACATTTTGCCATTTTTTCCTACATTTTACCAAAATTGATTGTTAATGGTTGTTTTGTGAAAATAAATTTTGACAGTTTCATCTGCTCAACCACAGCCATTTGTAAATTCTACAACGATCACTGTAGGGTCTTTCCCAAGAACATATGAGCAAAATCTAACATTTAACAAGAGTCATCAATGAAACTTCATCACCTATGCAACATAAAATAGAGAGTAGTGCCTCTTATATTAAATTTATTTACAAGGAATTAAGTAGTTTGACAAAAATATGAGCACTAAAATTATGTAAGCATAGAAAGTTTAATACAACAGTTAATAGGCTTTGAAAATTGTTAGTACCCTCTCAAACATACTTTACAGATGAATAAATTGAAATAGGAGTAGAAATTTTATATGTATAATGAAATAGATCAAAGCATTTCTGCGTTCAAAAATTAAGACCTAAAATTTATCTACTCTACAAAATTAAAAAGAAGAAAAAGAAAAAAAGGCATTAGATTAAAATCTTTGTTTATAAGATCACATTATTCCTGCTTCCTTTGTGCATTTTTTACTTCTTTATCTCTACCCTGCTTAAACACACTTACAGCATGTTAAAAATCACACAGTACTTTTCTTCTCATTTTAGGATACTTTTCAATAAGTATCAAGGGTATTTTTCATCCCCTTGTAGTGCTTCCAAACAAATACGATTATGCAGCTGAGAGACAGTGGATGTAACTTATGACTAGCACGCTCACAAAGAATTCTATTCTGAAATGATGCATGTCTTTGAAATCTTGTTCTTTTATCCATGATGCAAAATGCCAAGTAGTAACCTCATATTTTGCACACAACAGAGTTCTGAAGTGGCATGCTGTGCAAATGGACAGTTATAGGCACCTTGTTTTTTAAATGTGTGGAGAGTTGTCTGCCTCCATCAGGGCAAAAGTTCTCTTACTTTAAGAAATATATACAAAGATACAACAATTTCTCGTGTTTTATGCAAACATATGTTCAGTTGCTTGGGTAGAGTCTTTCAATTACAAAACATTCAATTTTCTTGTCAGTGTACAGTTCCGATTAAAGTACAAATAGCAAAAGAGAGAAAAACACGCCTTTCTTCCATCACAGTCAAGCTAGATTACATCATCCAGAAAAAGGCATTCACACATAAAAAAATACTAAATTGATTGCAATACCAAAGCAATCAGTCCCGATCGTTACCCCCCTTTCAAGCTCAATAACATGGATACTCGGTCGGTCTCTGAACTATTAATCTAATTTAGTAAATAGTTCAAAGATTCCAGGTGCTAAGGCTATGCCACCTGATCATTCAAATAAACTGATGTTGATAGACTGATTAAGTACAAAAATGATGTTGCACAAATGCAAGGTAAAATATGTCCCTGTTGAATGAAAGAAAACATATACACAAACTTAATCCTTGGACACAATACAGTTAAAAGAGAGCTTTTTAAAAACAAAAACCTTTTCTTTGTTAAAAATATCACCAATCTTATGTGTCCAAAAAAAAACTATAAATACAAGACTATAGAGGGATGAAAAGTCAAATCAATATTAATGTACGTGAGCCTTAATTTTTGCCTTCACAATCCATAAGAGCCAGTCCAGCTGGTATCTAATCTAAAGGATCATAGGTAGGTATATCAACAATTTTCCATGGCATTTAGCCAAACAGAAACCCGAATACTCAATTGTTTGGATACATTTCTGACAATAACTTCTCTTTCTGTATTCCAGTTCATTCATTTATTTGCATTGAACTAGTAAAGAAATGTTCTGATATTTGACACAAGACACATGAGTGGCAAACTAGGAATATGATAGAAGATGTTTAAGAGGACGGCTTAGATGAAGACGAAGAGCTAGATTTGAAAAATTTGTCAATATTGAGCAAGTTTCTAATCTGTTCTAAGGGGGAGCGCTGAGAAGTGTATGGGAGGTCAATTGGTCGAGCAGGTAGATGTACTTGCAAAGGATCTCGTAGTTTTTCCAACATTTTTTCTAGTTGATAGGAGGAAGCCTTCAATTCATTATAACGGGCTACATCAAGTCCTCTTCTCTGAGCCAACCTATGAAATGCCCTGAGGAACGATCGACTACGATATCCTTCATATCCACATTCCTGGAGGAAAATTGAAATTTACATAAACAAAACACCATTGAAGATTAACAAAAAGGGTTAGATGATGTATCCTAGAATTAGTATTTTTTCCTACCTGTCCTGTCACAAGTGAATATCCATAGAAACCCATAGCTGTGAAGTAGGTGACAAAATATGTTACCGGCTCCATAATATCCCAACTGTACTCCCACCATGTTAGTCTTCCTAGGACTCCAAACTGCACTCCCATAAGGAATAAAAGGAAGAACGTTTTCATAACCACCCACGTTTCGGCTTGAGTGGATATTTCACGGGCAATCTGAAAGGGTTAACGCAGACAGTTAAATAGCATTCCGTAGCACAAAAGCTGTAGTGGTGCAGGGGAAATAAGATTCAGGTATAAGAGTTACTGAACCTCCTCCATGGGCGCCAGCTCCGTCTTGGTCTCCTCGAGCCTGGCGAGGAGCTCGCGCTCCATGAGGAGCTGGTGCTCCTGGACGTTGAGGGACTCGTACAGGCGCATCACGAGCAGGCGCACGTCGGACATCTGCTGAGCCTGCTCCTGAGACAGCCTGGCCACGGGCGGCACCCGCACCGTGTACTCGACGTCGTTAATCTGAAGCTTGAAGTTGTCCTGCATCAAGGACTCGATCGAGTTGCCCGAACCGATGCGGACGCCACCTGAGAACAAAACTTATGGCTACAAAACTTGTGGTAGGCAGCAAGACGGAGACAGCGCAGAAGGGAAAACCCTCTGGGAAGTATGCAAGTACGGTCTTTATTTTTTTCAAAGTGGTCAAAAGCTCGGCGCATCCGTAACGATGTCTACCGCAGTGCACCATTACAGTTCCGACAGGGTAAACAATTAATAGGTGGGCGCTTAACTTGCCAAGCTCCAGCGTACGCGTAATAAATTACCGAGGGGGAAACAATTTCAAATTTTTTGTGCACCTCAAAATTCAGGAAAATTCAGAGAAATTCAGGTAATATTCAAGCAAATATTCACAAAAATTCACAAAATTTGTACACTAAACTTCAGAGTTGTTTCCCCCTCGTGAGTTACGCACCCGTAACGTGTTCACCTACCCATGGTGCGGACGGTGACTCTGTCTATGCCGCGGTCCTCCACCTTCAGCATGTGGATGAGGTCCCCGACGACGTGGGACACGGGGCGCAGGCGGAACGAGCAGGGCTCCCTGCGCGAGGGCAGCTCCACCACCAGCTCCGGCAGCCCGGCGCGGTACTCCACCCGCACCTCTGCAACACACGGGACCAGACGAGGACATCAGGCTCAGGCGACAGGCATGCTCTCGCACACGAAAATAAAAAGATTCGCTATCAGAGATAATATATCAGCTAATAAGGCACCAGCTGAAAATATTCCCTCTCTCAGCTAATTTTTGCCTGAAAAAGCTAGTAGCGTTTGCTATACGAGATCAGGCGTTTCCCAGTACAACAGAAACATCAGCTGAGGCAGCTAATATTTCACCTAGTGCCTATCCAGCTAATACGTTTTTTTCCGTGCAGTGAGAAAATGGACCTAAAGGCCTAAAAGTCTCTTTGACAACCAAAGCAATATGTTCACAAACATTTCGACAAAAAAATGCGAGTGGAAATGTGTTGGTTTAGCGTTCGCCGTGGGCAGCATTTTTGTAGGGTAGGAGGAGAGTTTAGCGGCCTCCCCTCCTCTACCCACTCAACACCACCCTGACCCTCACCTGCTTTTTCCACCCGCCCGCAACATCCTGCCCCTGCCTCGCCTGTCCGTGGCAGGGGCGTGGCGTGGCGGGGCGTGGTGCAGGCGCCAGGGGGGCCCGCCCTCCCGGCCGGTCCGCAAAAGCGACTAGGAGGGCAGTCATTCTCAGGTATTCCTCATACGAGAGAGGGCCAGGAATGGAAAGCGATGGTGTCAATTAGAGTGCCTAATCGATCCTGGCTTCCCTGCACATAACGGGTGAAGGTGTGACCACGTGGCTTAAGAACTTTTACAGAAATGGAGAAGTTATGGTGATTTCTCACACCAAAGTCAAGCAAGAAACAGGGTAGCGGTGCAGTGAAAGAAATGTTTGTTAAAGGTTACGGGAAAATGTGCCACGAGAAACGTCAAAAAGTCCCTACATCACTACCGTTGAGTTGCAAAATTGCAATGACACTTGGTATCAACTTCTCATTCTTAAACGAACACAATCACGCTTAGTTAAATTTACGATGCTGATAATGGAAAGCTTACAACATTAGTTTTAGAGGACAAACATTAACGACAATAATTTTGTAAGCATGCACAGATGTGTTGCACAGTGTGAGGGAAGAAAGGGAGGGTGGGGTCTGCAGATGATGTGCTTCTCCATCAAGGTGGCTGCGCGTATCGTGTGCGGCGCGAGTCACTCCGCTAACAGGACAGGCGGGGCGGGGAGAGGCCGCGGAACACGCGCACGCCAGGGCACGCCAGCGGTCCCAGCTCGTCTAGCGGGGCGGGGCGGGGCGGGGCGGGGCGGGGCGGGGCGGGGCGGGGCGGGGCGGGGCGGGGCGGGGCGGGGCGGGGCGGGGCGGGGCGGGGCGGGGCGGGGCGGGGCGGGGCGGGGCGGGGTGGGGCGGGGCGGGGCGGGGCGGGGCGGGGCGGGGCGGGGCGGGGCGGGGCGGGGCGGGGCGGGGCGGGCGCCACACCCTCAGGCGCGGCCGTGTCGTGTCTGCGGGGCGCCCCGCCCGCTACACACACAGGGGACAAGAAACTTGAACCGCGGCGCCAACACGCGGAAACATACAGTTATTATGGACCCTCGCTAGTCGCACGACCACCTCCCTCAACCCAAGTGCGTTAAGATCCCATTATGATTGTACCCGGGGTTGGGTAGCAAATATTATGGAAGTCTATGTGAGCTCCAAAGAAGGTCTTGAAACTAACGAGGGTCTATAATGTTTGTGGCCCTTCCCCCCTTTATGGCACGAGGTACATGAACGATCCACGAGCGAGATGTGCCGGGACGGACGCGTTGACAGAGGGGAGGGGTAAACCAAAAAGTCGTCAGCCGTTGACCAAAATATAAATAAAAATAGGTATTCGAATGGCGGACGGGAGGGGCGCTGTGCGCGCCGTGTGGTGAGGATGTTTAGCCGCACCTCGTGCGTGAGCTGTCCGCGGACGCACGCCGCCCCGCCCCGCGCCACGCCGCGCCACGCCACACCATTTCGTTCCACTTGGAGGCGGTTTTAGGTGAAGAAACCGACATGGATCCTGGGCTGTGCTGCGCTGGGCTGGCCCGGGGAGCGGGGCCCGGGGCCCGGGGAGCGGCCAGTGCAGCACGGAGCGGCGCGGCGCGAGGATCCTGGTCCAGGTCCGGTGCGCGTGCAGCGAGCCAGCGAGCAGTGCGCGGCGCGCGCGAGTGCCAGCCAGTGTGCCAACATAGGGGGCAGCCAGAGCTCTCGGTACGGCAATGCCGGCGCGGGTCGCAGCAGCGACGTGCTCCGCGCCATCGACGCCCTCTGGCTGGAGGCGGCGGCGGCGACCTCCGAGGCGCGGCGGGGACACCACCACCACCACCACCACCACCCGCCCTGGGGCCCGGGCCCGGGCCCGCGGCCGCACTGGGGCTCGGACACCGCGGCCCCGTGGGCCGGGCCGTGGAGCGCGTCATGGGACGAGCTGGAGGCGGACTGGGACCGCATGGGCGTCGGCGTCGGCGCGGGCTCCATGAGGTGAGTGCCAGGTGCCGGGGGCTCTGACCCTGTTCTGTCAGCGCAGTCAGGGGTCAGGATGTCGGGGCGGTGCGGGACGGGGCGTCGCGTGCGGGGGGTGATGGTCTGGGGGCGGCGCCCTCACGGCCGGGGAGGGACCAGGAACCTCCAAAGCCACCCCCCAAAGACAAAAAGCGGCGTCCCCGGAGGCGCAGGCGCCCGCGGACACCGGGAAAAGTAGGCGTTGCGAGCAGCGTGAGCTTCATGTAGGCCGGCAGGCTGGCGGGGCGGGGCGGGGCGCGAGCAGGTAGGTGGTGCCCCGCCCCGCCCCGCCCCGCCCCGCCCGGTCGCGCCACGATGCGCCGCTGTGCCGCTTTCAGGGCGGTGAGAGCGAAAGAGCTGCTGGCCCGGCTCGAACGCACAGCCGAGGTATTAATGATACGGGGAGCTTTAAAGAGGAGGCGGGGCGGGGCGGGGTGGGTGGCGCCAGGCGGCTCTGAGGGGCACACCGAACGAACCCCTCCCGGGCGACATCGCGTGCCTGAAAATCGCCTATTTTCCGTATTAAAATTACACACGAGAAGGGGGGCAGAACTAGGGTTCGTATTGTTCCGGAAAAATAAAATCGGTGGAAAAAAGGCGGATTTTTTTCTGATTTTTTTTTTCGGAAAATTTGGAAAAATTTGAAAAATTGCTTATTCTGTGAATTCTGGGTTAGTGATGACAAAAATGATTCAAAAATTCCTAATTACGCTCTAGAAGCCTCCAGTAACCTTCGGCATGTAAGAGAAGTTGTAAACCAAGGCAGGAACATTAAAATTTAACTGCAGTTAAAAACATCGAAATTTGATGAAGAAAATCATCGAATTTTATAGTGAATTTCAATGATCTACACATTTTCCTCTTCGACAGTCGGCATTTGCCTTCCTTTGAGACAGTAAACACGTGCCAAAAACGGTCGTTTTAACACAATTCAAGTTATTTAATTTTTCCAATTTTTCCAATTTTTCCGACCCCTAAGATTTATTTCCGAAAAAGGCGGAGTTTTTTTTTTCATTTTTTCCGGAAAAATTTCCGGGCTGTCGAACCCTAGCCAGAACTATGTCTATTTCCTTACGGGACGGGAGGTCAGATCGCCCGCAAGGCTCAGGGTAGGCCGCGCCGCACGCCAGACGTGTACTACACGCAGGGTGTTGCCTACCTGCCAGGCGTCTTCACTGCGAGTGAAAGAATTGCTTTCCGGATAGCGGCCGATTTCGATCATTTCCCAAATCACAAGTGCCCCATGCCCTGCGCTGAAGCGAACAATCTACTTCACCAAGGTCCACACTCGGGCCTTCCAAACCAAAACACCTTCACTTGCTGTTGACCCAATTATTTCGCAAAAAAAAAGGAAGAAGAAAGAAGCCCAGTTTTAATTCTAAAAGGATGGGGAGCGATACACACACGGACACAAAGCAGCCGCAAAGCAGGGAGCCAGGCGCCGCCCCCGGCAGCCTAGCGCAACATGACCAGCCAAGCAGGACGGGCCCCGCCCCGCCCCGCCCCGCCCCGCCCCGCCCCGCCCCGCCCCGCCCCGCCCCGCCCCGCCCCGCCCCGCCTCACATCTCGTATACCCATCTCCTATTTGAATTCACTTTCATCACACATACGCACACATGTGCACACGGCGCCGCGAGGGACCCGTGCGTGAGCGCTGGGGGAGAGGAGAGGAGAGCAGACCAGAAGAGGCTTCAGCTGAAAGCTTTTCGGGGGGAATCCTACAGCAGCGAGCCGCGCCGCGCCGGGCCTTCGACTCGACGGCCAGCATTAAGTGAATGGATGGCCAGGCTAATGTATGTCTTGAGCATCGACTTTTTCGGTCCGGGAGCCACTCGAGCGCGGCGGCCGTGGCCGTAGGTCTGCACGCCAAACCTTTAACGCAACGTGTAGAAATCAGCTGCCATTTCTTTATAAAAAAAAAAAAAAAAAAAAAAAAAAGGAAGCCTTTCCAGCAGCCTTGTGCAGAGTACTTCCTCAGGAGGGCGCCTGTGCTCGGCAAAGCGTCACCCCCACATCTGGAACCAACCCCATCTGCAAGGCAATGCGATGCGTCTCGACGATGTGGGGCGTCGCTCAGAGCAGACTAGGGCGGGGCTGCGGGGCTGCGGGGCTGCGGGGCTGCGGGGCTGCCCCCCCCCCCCCCCCCCCCCCCCCCAAACCCGGCCGAACACTTTATGTCTCTCATATCAAGTCCCCGGGAAAAGTAGAACGCCCAGGGATTTCTTGTAGAAATATAGAACAGTCGTCGGACAGTGAGATGCGATGTGGTTGCGGCGGCGGGGGATGGCAGGGCAGGGCGGCTGGCTACCCGCTGTTCAGGGAGCGGACTGCCGCCCATGCCCAGCACCGCCCCGCCCCGCCCCGCCCCGCCCCGCCCCGCCCCGCCAGGCCGGGTCTATCACCCGGGGTTGACATGGAAGCAGTGGGTTCGGTGCCCAGTGGTGCCCAGAAGAGCCCACTGGCCCCAATGGCAGGCCCCGGTGACCAGGGCCCAGGTCGCCCCTGTGCAGAGAGAGTGCGAGTGCAGCCACCTGGACCTGCGCCTAGTAGACCTGTCCTACGCTCCAGTCCAACTTCGAGAGAGAGAGAGAGAGAGAGAGAGAGAGAGAGAGAGAGAGAGAGACAGAGAGAGACAGAGAGAGAGAGAGAGAGAGAGAGAGAGAGAGAGAGAGAGAAAAGGCGGCATGGGAAGGGGGGGGGGAAGATCAACACATGAGGGGTGTGAGTGTGCGGTGCGGTTAAGCCTTAGCCGCTAAGGGGGAAAATAGTGTTGATAGAGTACCGAATACACAAGTGCACGCACTATAACTTTCTTACGTATTCAGCCGCAGATTTCTGTAAATATTCCTTAATGTGTATCATTTTCTGCGGAGCTATGAACAGCATTTTCGAAACTTTAATGAATCACATAAAATTTGGGGTGGAGCCTTAAAAATATTTAGATTGTATCTGCGGACAAATAAAACAAAGCACGTCGCTGGGTAAAAAGAAAATTTCAAAAAGATTAAGTGCCTGCTCCGTGCAGGTCCCGAATGTTCGATTCACCGCTGGAGCGCTTTTGGTGCAGGTTACGGTCCCCAGCAGGGGGAGGCGGTGAGGGGAGGGGGAGCGGGGTCAGCCGAGAGCGCCGTGTAGCTTGCTACAAGTCTACCAGCGCGCGTAACGCGCCGTGCCGTTAGGTGCATGGTCGACAAATAACGTTACATCCAGCAGCAAAAAACTGTTTGTGTTCACATTTTCCCCCTTCTCTTCTCGCAGGCGCACATTCTTAATTTGCCCCGCGGCGCGTGGGGCGGGGGCGGCGGGGGCGCGGCAGTCTCCATGGCGTGACGGGTCCGTGACGCAGCGTGACGCGGCGTGACGCTCCGCTAAGGCGATACCCATTGTCACGTGTGTCTTCCTTCTTTCTCCGTCAGCCGCCTCCTCATCCTCCACCTCCCTCTCTCTCTCCCTCTCTCCTTTCTCCGAGCGCGCGCCAAGGCGTGACAAACATAATACATCGCATGGCGATTCATTCACGGATGGAAATTATTATTATTACATTTTTTTTTTGCGTCGCTTTCGAGTTTTCTCTACACGGCGGAGCGTGTTTGCTTTGCGTGCACTAGGTGCGCACGGTCTTGCTCCCATGTGGTGTGTGTGTGTGTGTGTGTGTGTGTGTGTGTGTGTGTGTGTGGGTGTGTGCGCGCGCGCTTACTGTCCGGGGAGAGGAAGGGCGCGTGTTGCACGCGTGCGTGCGTATGTGAGGTGCACATTGCTGCACTCAGTTGTCGTACCGCCTGGCGGCCTCACTGGCGCGGTCTCCGGTCCTGACCAGCCAGTCGAGATAGCGACTCGAGTTTGGTGCTGAGTAAAGAACACTGTGAAAAATTGTCGTAGGTTTACGGGAAAATTTTCCATGAAGTGGAGTTGTAAAATAACGATCACTTATCGTAAAATTACAAGCAGTACCAATCGACTTGGAATTCTATTACAAGCAAAAATGGGCTATCGTAAATTTACAACATTTTTCGTAAGTAGTAATTTACAAAATAAATCGTAAATCTACGAACATATTTTTCACAGTGAATCTCAGCGTAAAAAATCTCAGCTGAAAGCTTGAGCTCGGCGCGCGGTCCGCGCCCGCTCGCTGCTGCCCCCGTCAACAGGGCGGTGGCGGCGGTGGGCAGAGCTTTGGTCGAGGGGGCGGTGGCGGTGGATGGCGCGGCAAGAGGAGACTGTCAAGAGAAGCGCGCTCGCGGCCGAGTTGCCGAATAAGTAGGCAAAACTTGCTTTCTAGGCAAACTCGCCTCACATGAGACCAACTTTTGAGACGGGGTCAAAAGCACAATCGCACAGACTCTCTGCACTCTGCCACATTACGCGAGTACACTCGTGCACCGAGCCGAGCAGCCCTGCGCCCAGTGATGTTAGATAAGTAGTCAAAAGATCGTACGCATACACCTGTGTGTGGCAGACGGGTATCTCCGCCTGCCTACTAGGCAAACTCTCCACACATGAGAATACATTCTGCCTAGTAGGCAGGCGGAGATACCCGTCTGCCGCACACAGGTGTATGCGTTCGATCTTTTGCCTACTTATCTAACATCACTGCCTGCGCCACGGGCCACGGGGCGCTCGCGTGGAGCAGCCTGAGCGGTAGGCAACCCAACGTGCCGCGGCACAGTGCGGGACTGCTCGGGCACGGCCCGGCGGGCGCCGCCCAGCTCGAGCCGCAGGGGGGGGGGGGGGGGCCACCACGACCAGGGGGACTGCAGCCTGCAGTGCGAGGAGCAGGGCGAGGCTGCGGGGACCAGGACTCGCGGGCTGGCTGGGCTGCTAGAGATTAGAGGTTTGGGCTGAGGCTGCTGGGGGTTGAGGGCGAGGACGTTCGGGTCTAGTGCGTGACGCAAGGGAAAACTTTTAAACTTAAAATATCGCGGCTTTGCTGGGATTCGCGCTGGGACTGAGCCAACGGATCCTATTCACTCAAAAAAAAAAAAATCAGTGTACACCCTAAAACAAAGTCAGAAAAAGTCTGAAGAAAAAAATTTACAAAATCAGAAGAAGAAAAAAAAACAGGAAAAAAAAATACGATTTCACGAAATCCTGGTAGACAACGGAGTTTCTATAACTAAAATAAAATATTGTGAGTGTTGAATAAGACTGTAAGAAAACCGACTGGTTTTGTTTAGTTTACGATAGTCAAGATAATGGCTAGATATTTCTAAGTTTGAATTGATAACGCGGGTTTCAAGTAATGAATACTCTCCGACAGTTTGGCCGACATTTAATCGACAGGAGCAGGAGAGAAGAGAGCTCTCCTTCTGACGGCAAAAAATGGGCGGCGAGGTCACGGCCGAAAGGGAACGGGAACGTCAACAATAACGTCCCCTCCACCGGGCGCACGGAAGGCGCGAACCGGGGCCCTAACTAATACCGCTGGTACGCCCAGGACCAGCGGGCAAGCGCGCCGCGGCCGCGACGGGGGTGCGCTCTATTGGGAAAACGCGGAGTTAAGGAGTTGTTTACACAACACACCAACGAAAATGGTACACGTAAATGTACATCATTTCAAGAATTCTGCTCACCAGATCGAAGTCAAACTTACCAAACCGTTTTCCGCAGGTATAAAACTACTATTTACGCATTCAGTTCGCCTTGTCAACGTTTCGATAACTTTAAAAAATGATTTAAAGTCGCGAGGTGGGCACATCAGCCACCGGCAATGGCGGACATGCTTGGCCCGCTTTCTCGTTGTTGACACAACATGCCAACCAAATAAAATGAAAAAAATCACTGCTCTCATAACGTTACGATTGGAACTCATTCTTTGAGGCACACATTTAGTTGGCAGAACCGGGGCAAGTTTCAGTAAAACTGAAGTGGTTTTAAAGAAGGCAGTACGGTGGTCACGTGCGAATTTCAGTAGTGTTATCTCATTCTTGCGCTCGAAACTAAAGGCTGGCTTTGTTTGAACGCAGACTTTAGAGGTTTCTCTTTCGCTCCGTGTTGGCTCGCCTCGGCCTACCCCCTCCACGAAAAAATATCCCCTTCCCCTGTTCATTTTGCCTGACGAGTCGAGCATTACCATAGAAACTCGAATTTCAATTCAAATTTACAAAATTTCTGCAATACAGATTTCAACTAGACTTCAGAATCGAATGTACTAGATTACATTATAAATGTATGCTTAATATCATCGAATTCCCTTCAGCAGATTTTTTTCTGTCGTAAGGGGCCATATGAAACAAAACACGCACGTTTTCCAGCGATTTTAGAAGGCAACTCCGTTGCCTAAAAACGAAAAATCAGAAAAAAATAGAGGAAAATAATGAAAAACCAGAAGAATCAGAAAATCGGTGAACGCTTAGATTTCTAGTAACAACTCCTCGGAATGCACCAGCTGTGGGCATGGGGCGTGGAGGCCGAGGTATGCAGGCAGACCCAGCGCTCGACTGGATTTCCGCACAAGCTATTTCACAGGCGCCGGCGCCGGCGCCGGCAGGCGCCCCAGCTCACCGCACTCGCCGCGCTGCGCCACGCCGCGGCAGCGGCAGCCCTCCAGAGTTGCGGAGAGCAAACTCATCATCAGAAAAGTTTGACTTACGCCCCGCCGCCCCGCACCGCACCGGTCCAGCGGACCCGAGGGGTAATGGTGCAAGTTGGGGCCAGTCCCGCTCAGGCTCAAATGACCAGGCCGGGTGGGGTGGGGTGGGGCGGGGCGGGGCGGGGGCGGGGCGGGGCGGGGCGGGGCGGGGCGGGGCGGGGCGGGGCGGGGCGGGGCGGGGCGGGGCGGGGCGGGGCGGGGCGGGGCGGGCGGCGCATCTGCGGCCATGTGTGATCACGGCCGCACCGCACCCGCACCTCGTCGATCGCCGGCCGGCGCGGCAGGCGGCTGCACAGCAGACACAGTCAGCATCCCCGGACGACCCCGCACGCCCCGGGCAGGCAGCCCGGAGGCGAGTGCCGGCGGGGGCGGCGGGGGCGGCGGGGGCGGCGGGGGCGGCGGGGGCGGCGGGAGCCCTACCCGGGGGGATCCGACCTTGGCGCGGCGGTCGTGGCGCCCAGCAGACCGGAGCTCCCCTCCCCCTCCCGGGCGGACCGGGCCGGAGCGGAGCACCGCGCGCCGCGCGAAATTGGGGCAGCAGAGAGGCCAGCTCAGCTCAGCCCAGCCCTCGTGCTGCTGGCCTGCATGGCCTGCATTCGGGATGAGCTGGTCCTCGGCCCGGGGGAGAGGGAGGGCGCACACGTCAAGTCGCACGGGCAGCGCCAGCGTCGCGTAGCAGGGCGACTGCTGCAGCGGCAAAGCGCAAAGCGTGAGCAAAGCGCCACATCCCGTTTCCGATTTGTCATATCGGAATCAGCGATAGGGTTGCCGGACCGGCGCGGCGGGGCGGGGTGGGGTGGGGTGGGGTGGGGTGGGGCCGGGCGGCCCTGACACTGCCTCTGGCGGGGACGAGAATGGAAGGCGAATGAGTTGTGGCATCCCATCCCATCTCATCCCAGGCAGGCCCGGCCCGGGCCCAGGTGGCCGGAGCCTCAGCCCGCACTTCCATCCAGTACCGGCAGTCTAGACCCAACCGACTATTAATGTGGTCACCGGGACGGGACAGGTGAGGCCGCGGGGGCGGGGCGGGGCGGGGCGGGGCGGGGGCGGGGCGGGGGCCGGGCGGGGCGGGGCGGGGCGAAGCGGGGCGGGGTGGGGGCGGGGCGGGGGTGGGGTGGGGCGGGGCGGGGGCGGGGCGGGAGCGACCCCTGCCCTGCACTGAGCCGCGGGTTGGGATCAGGTGTCGTGCCCAGGCCTCGGGGCGGGTCGGGGCGGGTCGCAAGGCGCCTCGACAATGAGTCGGACGGTGCGGGCGGCGAAGGAGTTTGGAGCAGACCCCGTCCCGTCCGGCCCGGCCCCGCACGGCCCCCATCCCCCGACCTAACTGTCCCGGGCAGAACTTGTCCAGCCTGTCCTGTGACCCGTCCGCTCCGCGGAGGGGAGACTGGAGAGGCTGGGGCTGTTCATCATTCAGTATTCAGATTATTCATAGCGAGAACGTGCAGGTGAGGGGGAGCAATATGTAAAGGATCACACACCTCACCTCAGCAAAAATGGATTGCTTTATTCGCCACCCTTCGGGCGAAAGGTGGCAGCAGAGGGAAAAAAAAAAGACTTTTCCTGTTTTTGGAAAATAAAATATTCTTTCATCGTAAAATACGCGCTTTTGAAAAATAAATGCGGTTCAGCTGCCGCCATTCCCCGTGCGTAATTGCGGAGAGGCCTCGGGGCGGGGCCGGGGTGCTGCACGCCACAAAGCTGGGTCTTAGGCCCTCTCCTCTCCTCTCCCGCGCGTCGGCAGAGAGCCTCACGGCCGCTCCTCATTTCTGCACGTCAAAACCCACAATCCTCCCTCCTCCCCCTCACAATTCCCCTTACTTTATGGTTGTTTTTTTTTTTTTCGGTCCTCACTCTTCCTTGCCTACCAAGTCCACGCTGCGCAGATAGGAAAAATCCAGCCCCGTCACTTTTTACATCGGAATCACCTTAAAAAAAGAAAAAGAAAACAGGACGGTAGGACAAGACTACAGGTCAAGACTTAAAAAGTAATCTGTAGCATACCCTTATCACGAGGATTAAGGCCGCTGCCAGCGTGGAGCTTGTACATGCGGTGAGTGAGGTCCGCAGGGGCCGGACAATCAAATGAACTTAGCGCGCCTAGAAGGGCTCACGTCTGGCGGGGCGTGGCGGGGCGGGGCCGGGCAGGGTGGGGTGGGGCGAGGTGGGACGGGGCGGGGAGCAGCCTCCCAGGCCCAATTAGGTACGAGGTGGTAGTTATTGGCCTGGCACAGAAACAACCCTTTGCTGGGGCGGGGGGGGGGGGAGGGGGGAAGGTGATCAACGGGCAACGACGCCCAGCTCGGCCCACGACGCACGTAGCCCACTGGGCCCACTGGGGCGACAAGCGAACGCTCTGGGGGCCGGGGCGGCCGGGGCCAGACGAAGGTCATTAGCTCTCGGTACAGCCCAGCCACTCAGACGCTGAAGCGTTTGCAGAAATATTTTGGGTTCTTCTTTCACTAGTAAAAATATTTCCTCCTCACATTGATAATTGGCTGAGCTAAATTTAAATTGAAATTTAACTTTAACTTTAAATGCTCAGCCCTGTCAGAAAGCGCAAGGTGAGACCGCCTGGAAGATGGGGTGGCGTGAAGTGAAGCGGCAGGCGTGAGGCGTGGGGTGTGAGGTGGACAGGCATGCCAACCAAAATCGCGAAAATATTTTAATTTTAGCGCGCCGCAGGCCAAGGTAGACGCACATTTAGCTCAGCTTCACACGGTTTTAACGTGCGTCTACCTTGTTTAAAGAAACCCTCGACTCGGACTGCAATACGAGGGCCGCGCGACGCTTCCCTGTGGCGCCAGACCCAAGAGAGAAGGAGCGAGCGCCTCAGTCAGCTGAGCGCAGCGCCCAGGCCCAGGTCCCTAACGAAGGGAGTAGTAGTTAGTAGACGGCAGCTGAGCGGCCGCCCCGCCCAGCTGTTGCCTGCGCGCAACGCGATGCTGCTACTCTCTCTCTCTCTCTCTCTCTCTCTCTCTCTCTCTCTCTCTCTCTCTCTCTCTCGTCTCTCTTTCTCTCGTCTCTCTTTCTCTCGTCTCTCTCGCACACACGCGCGGGCGAGTGGAGGAGGAGGAAGAGAGGGAGAGGGGAGTCACTGACCGGAAATGGCTCACGCACCGGAAGCGGCCCGGAGTGCGGCGTGGTGCGACGTGGTGCGGCGGCGGCAAGCCCACAGGGACGGAGGCAGCTGACCGCGCGGCTCGGCTCGGCTCGGCTCGGCTCGGCTCGGCTCGGCTCGGCTCGGCTCGGCTCGGTGTCCCGCCCCGCCCCACGGGACCCGGACCCGGTACCCGCCGCTCCCACGCCCGTCCCGTCGACCAGGACGGGACGGACCGGGAGACACATCGGCTGGGGGCGCCTGCCGCCCTGGAGCCCGGAGCAGGGCAGGACCCGGGCCCGGAGCCTCCGGGGCGTGCTCCGGTGCGGCGCCAAGGCCGTCCTGCTCCGCCCTGCTCCGCCCTGCACGGCCCTGCCCGGCCCGTGTCCAATGCGGCTGGACCAACACTGACATGCTCCCCGGGGAGACGCCGCGCCGGGCCCGCGCGCGCCGCGCTGCACATCGCCTCGCACGACGCGGACCGTGATGGCCACGACTCGCGTCCCGTTCCGGGTGCGGCCGGTGCGGCCGGTGCGGCGCGGCCGAGGAGAGGCGAGGCGAGGCGGGGCGGGCCTGCTAGGGACAGGGACAGCCTGCCGGCCAGGGCCGCCGCCGTGTGATTCGCGACTCCCTGCAAACGCCTTCGCACCAGGAGCCGGGCCACCACGCCGCGAGCCGCGGCTCAAGAGGTCGCGCTAACTGACGGACATAACAGCAAAAATCCCAAGTCGTGCAGCCGCTACAAGCAGGCGGGGCATGTGGTGTCACAGTCACACGGCAGGAGAGCGACACATGGGCGCAGAGCACAGCGCGCGACGGGGCGGGGCGGGGCGGGGCGCGGCAGGGCGCGGCAGGGCGCGGCAGGGCGGGGCGGGGCGGGGCGGGGCGGGGCGGGGCGCAGGGGTTTCCTCTCTCTATGCACTTGTCGCACTCATGGAGCACGGCTATGATGGGGAAGAGAGTGGACACCACTAAATGATGTTCGAAATCACCATGCACGAGTCTGCTGAGCTGAGCTGTCTCGAAAATATAAAAGCACAAAGAGCGTCCGATTGGAGTGGCGCGCCGCTCCAATCCAATATCTACTCTTTTTATTCGCTCCCTGCTCTGACTGACCGTGGCCGTCCGAACGTAACCCCGCCCCGCCCCACCCCGCCCCATCGCCCCGCGCTGCCCCGCTCCCAGACAGGCCGCCGGCCCGGTCCGCTCCGGATCTATGGTTGCATGTGTCATTTTGCATTCCAGCCCCCCCCCCCCCCCTCTGCAGTCGCGGGCCTGTTTGCATCGCCGATGAGCAGTGTCCCCGGCCCGGTCCCCGGATACGGATACGGGAGTCAGCTTCGTATTCAGAGTCATGCTCTGAAAAAGCGGCGCGTCGGCGCGCTGTGGGTCAGACAGGTGCTGCCGGGCAGGGCCGGCAGGGACAGGGCCGCAGGGGCAGGGGCAGGGCCGGGGGGGGGGGGGCAGGGCCGCAGGGGCAGGGCCGGGGGCCGCGGCCGGGGTCGCACGGGGCGCGAGGTGCCACGGGCCACGGGGGTGGCGGGGCCGGGGACGATAGGGGAGTCGACTTTGAGAGCTCGACTACTTGTTTGTTTGCTGCTGATTTGTTTGCTTGATTGATCGACGGCCCTCCTAGCAAAGCATCAACAGGAACGATAGAGCAAACAGGAAGGGGAATGAGAGCCACCGAGTCGTGGCGAGTCAGTCGGCAGGTATGCAGCGACGTGATGTGGATCACCTGCAGCAACACCTCAACGCACGCCAGTCAACACGACTGAGGGAGAAACAGCTCTCAATTTTTGTGAATTTTTATACAATATTTGTTGATTTTTACTTGAATTTTATCTGAATTTTTGTGAATTGTTACAGAATATTTGTCGATTTGTTGATTTTCATTTGAATTTTACCTACATTTTTGTGAATTTTCCGGAATTTTTTCTGAATTTTACCACTTTTTTTAAAATTTTCCTGATTTTTTTTTTCTTAATTTATCTGCAATACGAGGTGAACAAAAGTTTCAGAGTTGATTCCCTCTAGGGCGCACCGCAGACTAGATGAACGTGCCGGCTCGTCCTGAGACACTGTGCTGGGTGACGGTGATCGGCCGTCGCGAGGCTGCGAGAGGGAAGGTCGCCGGCGTGAGCACCAGGGCCAGGACCAGGTTCAGCCGCTGGGTACTCTCAGCGCGGATCCTCCCATAACACGCCGAGCCCGACGGCAAGGCGCCACGCGAGGGGAAAACGCGCAGAAATACTTGAGTGCAGCCCAGCATTACTATCGTCATCATATTTCCATTCAATGCGGCAGCTCTGCAAACTTCCCACTCAAGACGGCTGAGATGCGTTGGACGTATAGTCTTCGAGGTGAAACGGAACACTTCAAGCACTTCCAGAGCTTCGATTTCTAGAAGAAAAAAAAAATTGTTTCCGTTTATGGAAATCTGTTTCCAAACGATGTGCTGCGAAAACGCGTTTTTTTTTCTGTCACAACATTAGCGAGGGTTAAGTCACACCTTTCCGTTCTGTTGTGCTGTTGTGAACAGACGCAGGGCTTGCGTTACGCTGCACTTCAGCATGCACACACACACGCACACACACACACACACACACACGCACACAGAGTGAGCATGTGTCCGCCTCGCCGCGCACGGTTCGCGTCGCTGCTCGGATGAATACAGTACAGTGTGGGAGGCAGGAGAGGAAGGTAGGTAAAGAGGGGGGGGGGGAGAGGAGGGCGTTTCAAAAAGATTGGGCCGGGGAGGGGGACGGTGCGTGGCGCGGCTGCGCGGCTGCCGCGTGGTGTGGTGTCCAGGTCGACAGTCCGACGCCAGCTCGCCTCGCGACGCGCGCGACCCTGCCCTGCGCCCCGCGACCCTCCCCGGCCCCGCACTGCACCGTGCCGTGCCGTACTGCCCGCGACGAGGCTCTGGCGCCGGCGCCCGCAGCCGGCCCTTCTGGTCACCGCCACAGGGACAGTCTCCTGCTGGTACGTGAGACTGACTGACTGCTCGCACTTACGCCTGCTTGTCATTGCCGAGTGCTGTGTGTTAGTGATTGCTGTGAACGAGTTTGCGACAAGTTTACTTTTCTACCCCGTCAGTATACCGGTATAGTGAAGGTGAAGTGAAAGAGAGAGAGAGTGTGTGTAGGATACAAGAGAACGGAAGTCACCATGTTACACGGTAAAAACGATGTCTGATATTTTGAGGAAAAGGGGAAAACTTTGAGGACCTTGGATACTTTGATGAAAACTCCTTAGATTTTGAGGAAGTCTCCTCAAAATTTGTGGAGATTTCCCTTATTTTTTGAGAAACCTTCCTCTAAATATGAGGGGGGTCCCTCGAATTACGGAAGTTCCTCAAAGTTTTCCCTTTTTCCTCAAAAAATCAGACATTGCTTTTACCGTGTTAAAGCATAGAGATTTTCGTCCCGCATTCTTTTTTTTTTTTTTTCCCCCCAACATTACCGGTGTGGTATACTGAGTACCTTGAGCTACCCGCGGTTCAAATCGTTTCGCGCCGGGTTAGGAAAACTGGCTGGAAAGGAGTACAATTACTAATTCAGTATGGAAGTATTTGGGACTCTCCTTAGGCAAGGAGGACTAAAAGTAATCACCGACCTGTGATTCAGTTATTTTCATACATTATCAAAAATTAACAAAAACAAAGTTTAATTTTGGAAGTAAAAAGCTGAGAGCCGACGGGACAAACGAGTCGCATCATCCTCACGAGACCACGCGACCACGTGCCTCGGCGCGGCACTCTGAGGCGAAGACATTGTAATCAATGTCACGTCACAAAACTTTCCAACCAGAAATCACAGTTTATTTTTCGTTAAGTCGACAAAATAAACTCGAAAATTGTGGAAAACTGCTGTAAGTTTTATTAATCCAAAGAAGTTTTCTTCTTTGTTTACAATGAAAGTTTCGCTAGGTCATGATTTCGTTCCCATGAAGATATGGTTTTTCTGAGTGCAGAGGCGGCCGAGCCTGACAGGGAAGTCCCGACGGTAATGTGTTTGGTGCGGACAAGACGGCGGGGCGGGGCAGGGCAGCCGGACCACCGTGCCGGCCGACCGGGTGCCTGGTGAGGCGCGGGCACGGGCGCGGGCACGGGCGCGGGCACGGCGCCGACAAACCATCACTGTCATTTTCCTCGCGTGCGAAAAACGATGGGAGCGCGGCGGGGCGGGGCGGGGCGGGGCCGGGCGGGGAGGAGGGGCCCGGCTGTAGCTGTGCTTGATGGGTCCTGGCTGCTTGCGCAACGCTCGCCGTCCAAACAGGCAGAAATAATATCACGGTGGGAAATATGCCTCCAGCGCCGCGCGTAAAAACACAATATCCACCCGTCCCTACATAAAAGGAGTCGCGTAGACTCGCCTCGCTTCGGCTGCTCGGCACACGGGTGAGATGTGTGACCGGAGCGGCGTGACGCGTGACCGCGGAGGGCTGTGTGACGTCGCGGTCACGTAGCGTCAGCGGGGGGCACCTGTCTGGGCACCTCCGGGATCCACCGGGCACCTACCTCCAGGTACCTCCGGTTACCTCCGGCTACCTCCCGGTACCTGGAGGTGCCCAGATAGGTATCCACCGGGCACCTACCTCCAGGTACCTCCGGTTAGCTCCGGTTACCTCCGGTTACCTCCGGTTACCTCCGGCTACCTCCGGGCACCTCTGGGATGCTCGTCAGGCGCCCTCCTAGGTTTGGCGGACCGAGCAGACAGCTCAGCCGCCCGGTCTGGCCCGGTGCGCTAGAGACGGCATTATAAGCCGATAAAAGCCTCCGACACCGACAGGTGCCAAAGCACCAGGTGCACCCCACCCCTGCCGGGGAGTAAACACACTGGTAAAACTAAGGCGTAACTGTACGCTTGAATGAAGCATAGTTACGCTTGAAGACGTTACGCTTGAAATCAAGAGTACGAAAGAAATTCTCCCATACATTTAGATAGGACGAATAGGAGCAGATAGACCCATTACGCTTGATTTCAAGCGTTATCTCAGTACGCCTTAGTTTTACCAGTGCACTAAATTGTCAGGTACATGTTTTTACTCAATTATACTTAGTCATGAACTTCTGCGTGATTGCTGTTATGTAGATAATTTTTGTTCACAGTTACAAATAATGCTATCAAATTGTTGACAGAAACAAAAAAAAATGGTGCATAGTTGTGAATAAAAATCATGCATAAGAATAGCATGCACACACAGAAGTTCAAAAGCATTTACCATTTATGTTTCGTTTTCTCAAAAGAACCCTGAGAAGATAAGTTTGGGCGCGTGCCTCGTGGTCGAGGTCGAGGCGCCCCAGCTGGACCGCACCACACGCGTGTACGCGGGTTGCCTACCCGGCAGGCTCGCGGGGCGCTCGTGGGTCGCAGTCCATCCTCAGGCCGGCCATGCAGCACATACTTGTCGTCGTGTGTCGATCCCGCCCCCCGCCGGGGCCGGTGAGGTCCCTGCAGCCCCCCCCCCCCCCCCCCCGTGCGAGCGTGCGACCCGCCTCCCCGCGACCTTGAGCCCTACCTGCTGCACGCTGGACGGCGCGGCGCGGGACTGCCCCATAAAGGCGCTCCGCGCGCCTCCTTCCTCTCCTTCACGCTCGCTGCGCCCCGCCCCGCCCCGCCCCGCCCCGCCCCGCCCGGGTCGGCCCGCGTCGTAAATCATCGGGATCCTCTCTTTTACGCCCCCTCCCCCACCCCCTCCCCCACCCCCTCCCTTCCCCTCCTCTCGCCGCGCCGACCACTCAACGCTCAACTCCCCAGCTAATTAATTAGAAGCACCTCATCAGCCTCGCCCCGCCCCGCCCCGCCCCGCCCCGCCCCGCCCCGCCCCGCCCCGCCCCGCCCCGCCCCGCCCCGCCCCGCCTTGCTCGGAGGGTTGAACCGCCGGCACACGGGCAGCTTCAGCAGCAGAGTTACTGTACTGCAGTTGCATTTGTGGGTCGCGCCGCGCCGGGCATAGCGAAAAGGAAAGCGCCGCGCCGGACGCGGGGCCGCTGAGCATCAGCTGTCTGGGGCGCGCCCCATTTGTGTGCTCCTCTCAAACAAGTGCAAGGTTTAGAAGAAATCTACACGTGCACGTGTATGAACATAAAATTCTAGACGTTCGAAAATGGAGATAGAATGTTTTATGAAATACATTTTTTAAAAAACAGGAAATTTTTAAGGTTTTTGGAGCGATACAGCACGGACAGGGCGTAGTGAGTAAAAACAGACTTAAAGTAATGTGGTTTCCGAAGCGACATGAGCCCGTAACAAGGCGGAGAGCCTGTAATCCGGCTAACACGGAGGGGTGCGGGCGGGGCGGGGGTGGTACAGTACAGTCTGGGCAAAAAGGAGGGCTTAACACGGCCCGGCCCGGCCCGGGCCCGGGTGCGGTCGCGGCCCGGACCCCCGCGAGATGAACTCGGCCAGGCCAGGAGCGCCAGTGCCGGGGCGGGGCGGGGCGGGGCGGGGCGGGGCGCGGACCTCTGCTGTCGTTGCTCATGATGCTGCCTGCTCGGCTCTTGTAGCAAGAAGACAGTCACCGCGCCGCTTTGCAACAACTCCTCGTTTGCTTTTTGGCTGAACTCAAACTAATACTTTAGCTTCAATAAATCTTAAACCTGCGAAGCCCCGTTGGATAGCCTTACGAGACAGACACCTGGCCACTTTGTGCCAGTATCTCGACAAATTTTGGAACATTATTTGGCCTAGACGAGAGTGACTTTCGTCGTCTTTAGGCATTCTGTTTCAATGATTATTATTTTTAGCTTCGTTTTCTAATTTTATAATTTTTAATTATTTTTATTCTTGTTTCTGATCATATTCGTTGGTTTTCAAGGGGGTCGTGAAAAAAGATTCTCCATCTTTCTGTTCCAATTTCGAGCAAAATACACAGCAAATTAATACACCGCAAGGGCCCTTACTCTTCGGTGCGGTTTATTAATCCGAATTTTCCGGAGCGGTTGGGATGAAAGCAAGAAGACCCGCAGTAACGCCCGCATTGAACAGCCTGAGCGATGAGCAGCGCGGGCGCGCGGGCTGCACTGGGGCTGCAGGTCTAACGCGAGCACCGGGCGGCGTGTCGGGGGCGGGGCGGGGGGCAGCGGGAACCGAGGCGGGAACCGATGTGTATCGTGCGGCGCGGTGGACCCGTTTGAAAGCGAGCTGCTGGGGCAGCGGCCAGAGGGCAGGCTCGCGGCGCCGCGGCCCATTTGTCGCTCAGGCAACAAGCCCAGCAGCAGCCCAGCTCAGCCACACCAATTATTATTATTATTAAGCGCCTCAACGATCACGCGCATTGAAATCCGCACAGGACCGATTGCACGACGACATGCATCTGGTTTTCACGATTATTTCTTTCCGATCACGCGGTCAGAAAATAAAAAGATATACCGAGGGTGGTTGGAGCGACGCGCAGCACCACCTCCGGAACAGATTGGCAGTGTAAACCTTTACTGTGTGCTGCTAGATAAAGCGATATCCGATGCGGCGCGCGAGAGAGAAATAACGAAACAAGCGCCGCGCACGCCGGAAAAAAACATGGTGGAGGGCATTCACTTAGTTATTCGTCACGCACAGACAGCGTGTTGGCGTGCGAACAATCATCGTGCATGGTAATGTAGAGAGTGCGCTTCGCACGGGCTGCGGTTGACGCGGCGGGGCGGGGCGCGGCAGGGAGCGGCTGAGCGTTCCATCCCGTTACGAGGTGTGCGCGACCTATTGCTTTGTGAACGGGCCTAATAACCACGCGGCTTTTGCATAACGCACAGCGCGTGGGCCCCTGGACACCTCCGCCCCCGTCCAGTGCATCCGATTGCCGTCCGCGCCGCGGCCCCACCCGCGCCCCGCCCCGCCCCGCCCCGCCCCTCCCGCCCCGCCCCGCCCGGCCCGGCCGCCGGCTAATTGGCCACCAATGCCACACCCGTCATATATTTCTCCCGCCGGGCGGCCCGGCCCGGCCCCTCCTCGCTGAGGCCTGGGGACGGACAAGAAGGCCGACATGAGGACATGAGGCGAGTTAGGCCCGGGCGGGACCGGCTGGGACGCGAGACGGTCCCCCGGGTGCGGGGGAGACAGAAACTCTGCGACAATAACGCCATTTCATTCCATTTCGGAGGGCGGAGAGATTACTGGCGGCGCGGGTGAGGGGGGGGGGGGGGTCCGCAGAGTGGGTTGGGCACAATAGGGGACGGCTTGTCCATCCAGACCAGACCGAACAGCGGCCCACTCTGCGGCGGACGGGGCGGGGCGGGGCGGGGCGGGGCGGGGCGGGGCGGGGCGGGGCGGGGCTGGCCGGGGCGGGGCGGGGCGGGGCGGGGCGGGGTGGGGCGGGGCGGGGCGGGGCTGGCCGGGGCGGGGCGGGGCGGGGTGGGGCGGGGCGGGGCGGGGCTGGCCGGGGCGGGGCGGGGCGGGGCGGGGTGGGGCGGGGCGAGGCGGAGGCAATTCTCGTGGCACTGCAGGCCGAATGAAAGCCAAAAGCCGACGTCGCCTGTCCCAGCCCCGCCCCGCCCCGCCCCGCCACGGCGCGCAGCCCCGCGGGCGAGTCTGTATTACTGGCGAGATTAGAGCTAGCAGGCAGGGGCAGGGCCGGGCAGGGCGAGGGAGCAATCCCAATGGGACCCGGCGCGACCCGCCACCCGCACGACTCAGTACGCGTGTAGGCCCGCGGCCCAACCACAGTCACCCTTGCAGTCATCTGCAAACCGCTTGTGACCATCCGGGCTGCACACCAGTTTCACCACTCGAAGGTCAATGACGCTTCAGTGACAGCGAGGTGGCTCTAGACATTACGCTAAAGCGAGGCCGGTGCTCAAGTCGTTGGATGGCGCGGCGCGAATAAGCGGCTCTCACGCGAAGCAGGGTAGAGGTCGATAGACTGTGGTCGTTGGAGAGGGAGAGAGAGGACGTAAAGGGAGATGTGCCTGTGTGCGCGAGAGAGACCGATAAAAAGTGGGAGGAGAGCCTAGCCGTATCGCAGCCCTTTCGTACGTGTCGATGAACTTTGGGGCCGCGCCTGGGCTGGGCTGCCCGGAAGTCGCACACGCTCAGTACAGCTGATGCTCCCGGCCCGGCCAGTCTCGGCGCGGCGCGTTGAATACTCAAGGAGCCCTGCAGGCCCGCAGGCCCTACAAGGCGCGCGGGAGCGGCCGTCATACGCACGCGCACGTGCCTCTCCGGGGAAGAGACAAAACTCCGAGTTTAAAATAAATGTGGTGGGATGGCGAAGTAGGCAGCGGGCCGGGCCGGACACGCCACACGCCACACTGGCCGCGCCGCCGCCGCCGCGTCACCGTAGCAGCAGCGCGCAGCAGCGGCTTCCTCTTCTAGACCCTGCTCATCCCTTCCACTTATTCCACGCCTCTGCGGCTTGCCTCAGCGTCACGGGTCGACGCGTGGCACCAGTGATTGTGCGCGCGCGCGTTTGTGCCTCGGAAAGGGAAGGCATTTTTAAGGACGGCGACTTGCGCTGTCACATTGGCTCATGGTGACACGGCTAGAGATTGCATCACCAGCACGGCGACGCGTGTGAAGTCGCGGCGCTGAGACAGCGAGGACTAATGAGAAAAGGCTCCGCGAGTTTTCCTGCGGCGTAAAAACTTCAGAGGCAATCTCTGCTTTTCATGATGGAAAATACACGGAGCATTGGAACAGCCAGCCCCACCCGCTGCGCGCGTGCCCCAGGACGATTCCGCGACGTCAGCTGACGCGTCGTACGGTCACCATTACGGTTCGGCAGAGGAGACAATGGCACGCGTGGGACGCGCAGAATCCCTCTGATGAGGAGTGAGTGAGTGAGTGAGTGAGTGAGTGAGTGAGTGAGTGAGTGAGTGAGTGAGTGAGTGAGTGAGTGAGTGAGTGAGCGAGTGAGTGAGTGAGTGAGTGAGTGAGTGAGTGAGTGAGTGAGTGAGCGAGTGAGTGAGTGAGTGGGAGGGCAGCAGCGCAACTCTCCTGCCCGGCCCGGCCGGCCCTGGCCCGCACCCACTCCTGCCAGTGCATCAGCCGCGCCGCGGCTTGCTCAAGTAGCGGCCAATTTCGCCACCCGCAGAGCATCCGGCAATACGTTGATATATGTTGTTGTTGCAGGCAGCGGCAGCAGCAGCCTCAGCCGCACTCCCCCGCGCCGAGCAGCGGGCGCCGGCTGTCCCGCAGCGGCCCGGGCCGCCCCCGCCAGCGCGGCGCGTCCAGCTCGCCGCCCGCCCCCGGCGCCCCCGCGCCCGCCCCCGCCCCCGCGCCCGCCCCCGCCCCCGGGCCCGTCGCGACGCCGGCAGCCGCGGCGGCAGCAGCGGCGGCCAACGCCAAGGCGGCGGCGGCGGTAGCGGCGGCGGCCAGCGCCTCTGCGGCCGGCAGCGCGAGCCCCGTGGCCGGCGCGGGGGCGGGCGCGGGCGCGGGGGCGGCGCCGCCGGGGACGCTGCGCAGGGGCCGCTCGCTCGACGTCATCTGCGAGGAGGTGCTCGGGGAGGCTCCCCTGCTCACCAACCCGGTGAGGCGCCGGCGCTCCGAGCTCATCCCACGCGCCAGGCTCATCCCCAGGAGGGCCGCCTCCGAGACCAGGTCAGTACTCTCGCTGCGAGCGGATCACCCTCGAGGGTGTTGCGGCGCCCCGGACACGGGCACGGGCGGTGATCAGGGTAGGCCCGGCCGGGGCTCGGTTTGCACTGAGCCCCCCCGCATGTCCTTGCCCTGCCCTGATCACCGTCCGCTAGGCCCTCGAGGACGAGGACGATCGCCTGTCGCGCCTCGCAGATGTTCGGGAGTTTGAAGCTTTCCGATGAGCGTTCCGCACGCAGCGCTATTCGTGTCTTGGTGGCGTTCGTCGTCCTGCCAGACCGACTCTCTCCAGCGCGCCCAAAAAACACACGCAAAGCGAATGGAGAGCACCCTATCAGCAAAGTATTTCGGCGCTCCGTCCAGGCGCCGGGTCCAGGACTGAACCGCTGCGAAGATCAGATGGAGACAAAATTTATTTTTTTCCTTATTTACTCTAAACATTGGTCGGAGGTCGAGATAACTGCCGCTTTGTTTCCCAGTCCCAGCCCCCATCCCCAGAGCAGAGAGAAGGCACGTGCAGACTCCATACAGGATCCCGCTCCCAAAGGAGCAGATGAGACGTCAAAATCCAATTTCCCGTTTGTCCATTGTACATTATTATTACTCTCCCTCCCCGGCCGATGGAGGGGGGCGCAGAGCCTCGCGGACACAGTCCGGGTGGAGAAAGGGCAGATCCTCTCCAAACATAACTAGACCACGACAAGTACGGCCAGCCGACCCAATGAGAAGGAATAGGGTGGGTGGTCCGGGCCGCGCCGGGGCGCGCGGCGCTCTCGCGAAGGACTCGAGTCGGATAGAGATCTGTCACAGCGGAGCGGGTCATGACGGAGCCTAGTGCCATGACTTCCCGCGTTTCAGTACCCGACTGAGTGGGCTCCACTGCTGCTACTTATTGTTTCGTGAAATTAGAAGGTAATTCAGGAAAATTTCCAGACGGCACGTTGGGAGCCCCGCCCCGCCCCGACCCACTCCGCACTCCACTCGCATCACGCAGGAACAATCGGCACACCGCAGGCAGGGCGCCGTAGGGCGCCGTTTACTGGCGGAGCGAGGCGGGCGGGGACACAATGGACAGCAGCGCCTTAATGCGTCATTGTCACTCCTGTCGCGATCACCCGCGACACGCGCGCCCACGCCCCGCCCCGCCCTGCCCCGCCCCGCCCCGCCGTGACGTCCGCACCGCGCTCCCAGACCATTTCACCTCTCGCACCGGCCAGTGCAGCAGTCGACTAAACTTGACCCAAGAAGTATATAAACGATTCGGTTTCGTTTTTCTTTCCAGCAGGCGCAGGTGCGGCACGAACCCCGAGAGGAGGATCACTCATAAAAAATGTGTACAATGATTTTTTTGACTGTCGATTTTTGTTTAATTTCTGGTTTTGATTTTCACTTTTGATAATTCGAGGAAAATTTCTGACACTTTTTGGAAAAAAAAAAAGAAGATATTTTCCCCCTATTTCTGACTTTTTCCATTTTTCCCAGTTCTTTCTTGTCCATAACTTCTCGGTTTTTCGGATTTTTCTGTACTTTTCTTATTTATCTTCTTAATTTTATTTTGATTTTTATTATCGATTTTTGTTTTAATTTTTTGGGTGACGTACAATGATTTTTCAAAATGGTGTAACGTGTGTACCGCTGGTACCGCACAGGGCCAGCAGCCGGTGCCTGCCGCCGCTGGAGGACGCCGAGGCTCCGGCGCGACACTCGGCGCCGGGGGTGCGGCGCTGCCAGTCGGTGCGCTCGGAGGAGGGCCTGGGCGCCGGCCTGGGCGCCGGCCTGGGCGCCGGCCTGGGCGGCCACTGGGCCTCCTGGGGCACGCCAGCGGGCCACTGGCGCCCGACCTCCGCGGCCGCGGCGCGCCGCTCCAACTCCCTGTGCTGCTCACCCGTCACGCGGTAGGTCTGCGGCGCACGCCGCACCCGGGAACGCGGAGTTATCAAAACTATTATTTTGGTGATCGACGGCTATTTTGACCAATCGATTTCAATTACTATAATTGAAAACCGGAAAGAAAGAAAAAAAACAACATTTCGATTTTTGATTTTTCAAGAATTTTGATTATTGCGTTTTCTTTTCAGTTTTCGATTATAGAAATCAAAATTTGAAACAAATTCAATCATTGCCTTTTTTGATCTTTTAGCGGCGTATTTTTGGCTACACTGGAAAAACAAAGGTGCTATCTAATGCCTTTTAAAGGCGTTAGTGAAATAGTGCCTTTAAAAAGAGGCTATCGCCTCCCAAAGGTGCTATTTTTGACCATACTCGTGCCTTTACGAAGGCATTAGTGCAGTAACACCCCATTAAATTAAATAGCACCCCAAAAAGGGTGCTATATAGCACCTTTGTTTTACCAGTGTATTCACAACTTTTTAACCTCTCCGCTCTTCAATTGGTTGACACAAAAAGTGCTGTTTTCGATTTTCTAAATTTCGCATTTTTGGATTCGCGTTGTTTTTCGCGATTTCCAAATTTTTGCAAAGTCGAAAATCGAATCGACTTCCTTTTCGAATATTTTGAAAACAGTCGATCTCGAATATTTATCATTCATAATACCAGGCGCCGCAGTAATCCCCGCCCGATGTCCTTACAGCACGCCGGAGCGCCTGTACCACGGCGCCGCCCCCGCGGCCCACGGGCACCACGGGCACCACGGGCACCACGGGCACCACGGGCACCACGGGCACGGCGCACCGCGGCGCTCCCAGTCGGTGCGCGAGCACTACGCGCCCGATGGCCTCCACCACCACCACGAGCAGAGCCCGAGCCAGCGGAGCCAGCGCTGCTCGCGGTCCAACTCGTACCGCTGCCCCGCGCCCTCGCCCTTCAAGGACCCCGTGAGGTCGGAGGAGGAGGAGGAGGAGGAGGAGGAGGAGGAGCCGCAGCCCCAGGCGCAGCCCCAGGCGCAGCCGCAGGCCGAGTCACACGCGTCCGCGGCGGCGGCAGTAGCGGCTGTAGCGGCTGTAGCGGCAGGCTCAGCAGCGGCGGCAACCATGACGCGCCGGCCGCAGGTGGGTACCGCTGTGCAGGAGGGTTGCCTACTCTCGCTCAACCAAAAGCAGCGTGGGCCCTTTTACCCCTCGTCTCATGTCATCACCATCAATCACTTTTGAAAACTGAAAATATCTTGCACTTTGGGCCGGTGCAGGTGCTACGAGTTACGGACTCGGCGACCACGAGCAGCAGCCGGCGGCAGCTGAGTCAGCCCGCGCCTGCGGTGGTTAGCCCGCCCGACACGAGTCCCCAGCCGAGCCTCAGCCCGCCGGTGAGCCCGAGCAGCCCGAGCCAGAGCCAGAGCCCGCAGCCCAGCGACAGCCCCGGACCCGGCCGGAGCCCGCTGGCCAGCCCGCGGCCCGGGAGCCCCGCCAGCGTCACCGAGCACCAGCGCACTTTCGTAAGGACCGCGCCGCGTGCCGCCGTCAGGCGAAGGGGAATCCACTCTTAAAATCTGAGACCTGACTATTACGTCTATTACGCTGTATTACGCCCCGAAAATTTACAGATTTGGCCAAAGTCAGGCAAAAACGGGCAAACACATCCTAAAACGACCCAAAAATGAGTAAAATATAAATACTTTTTGGCCATGACGCTTCTGTTATGCACACTATTACGCCTTTATTACGGATTGAGTGACCCGACTATTACGCGAGTGCATGCCCCCTCGCGCCGTCAGGCTCAAGAGTCCGTCAGTAGTCCGCTCATGCCCCCCCTCCCCCCCGTGTTGCAGATCTCTCAGTCGTCAGTCACACTCCGAGGGGTGCCCGTCTACGACGAGTACCTCTGCGCCGACCACCGGTGGGTGAGGCCCGGGCCCGGGCCCGCGCGGCCCCGCTCCGGGAGCACGGCCAGCACGGCGGCGGAGAGCGAGGAGGACGCGCAGAGCGCGGGGACGGGCGCCACGGCGGGCAGCTCGAGCAGCAGCTGCGGCAGCAGCAGCTACGTCACTTGGACCAAGAGCAGCCTGCGCAGCAAGCAGTGGCAGATGCTGCACAGCCCGGCGGCGTCCTCGGCGCGCGGTGGCGGCGCGGTCGGCCAGCCCGCCGCCAGCCGCATCCTCAAGGACGAGCTGGTGGAGGCGGGGGAGGGCGAGGCCGGCGAGGAGGGGTGCATGGCCGTGCTGGCGCCCTGCCCCGGCCCCGGCGCGCCCACCCCCGCCGCGGCCCCCGCCCCCGGCCCCGCCCCCGCCGTCAGCCTGCTCTCGCTTAAGCCGCCGCAGGCGCGCCGCCACCAGCGCCACCACAGCGAGTTCGACGGGCTGCTGCAGTACCTGCAGGACTACCGCCACGGCCTGCGGGAGCTCCTCGTCAACAACAACGTGGTCATCATCGAGCCCGTGAGGGCGTCCCAGGCCAAGCGGCACTCGGCGGAGCTCCGGGAGGACAGGCGAGCGCACAGCGCACCCGGAGAGGACCTCCGCGGCGACAAGACCTGCAGGTACGGCACTCGCTACGGCCACTGCAGCAGCTTAGTGATTGTGAGCACCTGTAACGATCGCTCTGCCCTCAAGGATCACGGGTGCCATCGTCAAGTCCTTTTCATCCCCCGAGAAGGACGGCGGCTCAGCGACGCACGCGGCGCACGCGGGCCGGGGCACGGGCTCCAGCAGCAACAACACCCTGCCCCGGTCGCAGAAGCCTCACCAGCCGATCCTGCGGCGGCAGTTCTTCTACCAGGACCTCCTCCTCAAGATCAACAAGGAGCTGGTGGACGCCGAGCTGCCGGACCCGGATACGGTAAGCGTAAGCTTCACCTCCCCTCCGAGCGAGGTAAAGGGATCACTCGTGCAAAGTGTGTACAATGCTTTTTTTTACTTTTGATTTTTTTGATTATTTTGATTTTTCTTTCGATTTTTTAAGGAAAATTTCTGTCACTTTTCGATAAATTTTGATCATTTACCACAATTTCCGCATTTTTAAAACTAAATTTCACTTTACGGGTCATTTTTTTCTTGATTTTTCGGCGTTTTCTGCATTCTTCTTGTTATTTTTAATATTTTTAAAGTTTTGAAATAATTCTTTTGCGGCCGTACAATGATTTTTCGAAGTGAGCTCCCCCTTACCTCCGAGCCCGAGTGTCACTGTCACCGCTAATCTCCCGCTTGTCCGAGCAGGTGCGCAACGCTCGGAAGGTGTTCGAGCGGGCGGCACCGCTGGCGGGCGGCAAGGCGGGCCTGGGGCTGTCCGGGCTGTCCGGCCTGTCGCACTCGCACTCGGGCCTCGACAAGCGCTCGTGCTGGACAGACTCGGGGAGCTTGTCCTCGGGCGTGAGCAGCGACCTGTCCTGCTGCGACCTCTCCTGCGACACGGACCACCACCACCTGCGGAGCCTGCGCAGCCTGCGGAGCCTGCGGAGCACGGGCACCTGCTCGAGCGGCAGCCTGAGCGCGTCCGGCAGCCAGCGGGAGGTGTTCAGCAGCGGCGACGAGTCGGAGCCCGACCAGCACCAGCCGCTCAAGGCGGCCGCCGAAGCGCGCGGCGCGCCGCCCCCGCCCCCGCCCGGCCCGGGGGAGCCCGCCGAGGGGGGCAGCGCGCTCAGCGCCGACGGCAACCCCGTCTCCGAGGACGTGCTGCAGAAGATCCGCGCCTGCGGCACCACCGTCACGTACTTCGGCGGCCAGGTGATCGCGTGCAGCGGCGCGGGCCCCGTGCGCAGCCCCATGACCATGGCCATCATGGAGGAGATACGGCGCAGCGCGCGGCCCGTCACCCTGGGCGGCCCGCTGGGCGCCAGCCTGGGGGCGTCGCTGGGGGCGTCGCTCGGCATCAAGTTCAGGCTGGTGAAGAGCAACAGCTGCGGCTCCCGCCTGGAGCTGGCGGGCCAGACTGGGGGCGGCGGGCGCTGGGCGCGGCCGGGCCGCGGGCACGGCACCCAGGCCCCGGCGCCCGCCGCCCCCGACACCACCCCGGCGGCAACACCGCCGCCCAACGGGACTCGCCAGGTCGAGGAGCAGGTCGTCTCCGTCGACATCGTCGACTCGCTCACCGACTCCCTCAGCAGCGACGACGGGCGGAACGGCAGCGGCGCCCCGACGAGCGGCTCGGACGGCGGCGAGGAGGCCAACACCGGCACCGACCACAACGGCAACACGCGCAAGGTCGACGTCAAGGAGATCGTCAACGCGCGGAACGCGGACGGCAGGAACAGCGACACGCGGAACGGGCACGCGAGGGCCGGCGACGTGCGGAGGGCGGAGGTCAAGAGGAACGGCGGCTCGGAGGACAAGGAGAACCGGCCGGTGGTCAGCATGACGTCCTGGAAGATGGGCGGCAAGGACCTCAAGGCCTTCGAGGACCTGCGCAGGCCCTCCGTGCCGCCCATCCCGCTGCCGGCGGTGCCCCAACAGCAGGACAAGTTCGGCACCATGGAGTTCGAGGAGTTCCAGTTCATCGAGTAATAGTCATTAAACTACATAAATAGAGTTTCTCCAACTGTTGGCCACGATGGCGAGCCCGGTCCGACCCTCTATGGTGTGGACGCGGGTGCGGGACAAAGTTGTCGCATTTAGCTTATACGGAAAGTAAATAATTAATGTAATGTAATTCGGAATCTACAGCTGTACTTAGTTTGGGTGGACATGTCACGACGCTACTAATAATGTGCACCAATAACTGCATTGAAGTATGGTTGATTGAAATCAATAAAAATTAGAAAACTTGTCGAAGTCTTTGGCTTTTAACCAGGTTTGCAGGTATCAATCTGAGCGGGAAACAACTCTGAATGATGGTGTACACATTTTGTAAATTTTTCTTAAATTTGTAAATTATTTTGAATTTTTTCTGAATTTTTCCGAATATCGATGTGTGAAAAAAAAATCAGAGTTGTTTCCCGACGTATTAAACGGTATGTCCCGAAATTCAATAGAACATCCGGTTTCATTGAGACAACGGAGTCCCATGACGCACAGGTGTGGGTTGGGCGGCCTACCTCCCGGGCGCCCCTGCGGCCTGCGGCCCCTGCACTCACCGCTCGAGGCCGGCTGCGGCCTGCGGCCCCTGCCCTGCACTCACCGCTCGAGGCCGGCTGCGGCCTGCGGCCCCTGCCCTGCACTCACCGCTCGAGGCCGGCTGCGGCCTGCGGCCCCTGCCCTGCACTCACCGCTCGAGGCCGGCTGCGGCCTGCGGCCCCTGCCCTGCACTCACCGCTCGAGGCCGGCTGCGGCCTGCGGCCCCTGCCCTGCACTCACCGCTCGAGGCCGGCTGCGGCCTGCGGCCCCTGCCCTGCACTCACCGCTCGAGGCCGGCTGCGGCCTGCGGCCCCTGCCCTGCACTCACCGCTCGAGGCCGGCTGCGGCTGCGGCCTGCGGCCCCTGCCCTGCACTCACCGCTCGAGGCCGGCTGCGGCCTGCGGCCCCTGCCCTGCACTCACCGCTCGAGGCCGGCTGCGGCCTGCGGCTGAGCCTGCGGCCCCTGCCCTGCACTCACCGCTCGAGGCCGGCTGCGGCCTGCGGCTGAGCCTGCGGCCCCTGCCCTGCACTCACCGCTCGAGGCCGGCTGCGGCCTGCGGCCTGCGGCCCCTGCCCTGCACTCACCGCTCGAGGCCGGCTGCGGCCTGCGGCCCCTGCCCTGCACTCACCGCTCGAGGCCGGCTGCGGCCTGCGGCTGAGCCTGCGGCCCCTGCCCTGCACTCACCGCTCGAGGCCGGCTGCGGCCTGCGGCCCCTGCCCTGCACTCACCGCTCGAGGCCGGCTGCGGCCTGCGGCCCCTGCCCTGCACTCACCGCTCGAGGCCGGCTGCGGCCTGCGGCCTGCGGCCCCTGCCCTGCACTCACCGCTCGAGGCCGGCTGCGGCCTGCGGCCCCTGCCCTGCACTCACCGCTCGAGGCCGGCTGCGGCCTGCGGCTGAGCCTGCGGCCCCTGCCCTGCACTCACCGCTCGAGGCCGGCTGCGGCCTGCGGCTGAGCCTGCGGCCCCTGCCCTGCACTCACCGCTCGAGGCCGGCTGCGGCCTGCGGCCTGCGGCCCCTGCCCTGCACTCACCGCTCGAGGCCGGCTGCGGCCTGCGGCCCCTGCCCTGCACTCACCGCTCGAGGCCGGCTGCGGCCTGCGGCTGAGCCTGCGGCCCCTGCCCTGCACTCACCGCTCGAGGCCGGCTGCGGCCTGCGGCCCCTGCCCTGCACTCACCGCTCGAGGCCGGCTGCGGCCTGCGGCCCCTGCCCTGCACTCACCGCTCGAGGCCGGCTGCGGCCTGCGGCCCCTGCCCTGCACTCACCGCTCGAGGCCGGCTGCGGCCTGCGGCTGAGCCTGCGGCCCCTGCCCTGCACTCACCGCTCGAGGCCGGCTGCGGCCTGCGGCCCCTGCCCTGCACTCACCGCTCGAGGCCGGCTGCGGCCTGCGGCCTGCGGCCCCTGCCCTGCACTCACCGCTCGAGGCCGGCTGCGGCCTGCGGCCCCTGCCCTGCACTCACCGCTCGAGGCCGGCTGCGGCCTGCGGCTGAGCCTGCGGCCCCTGCCCTGCACTCACCGCTCGAGGCCGGCTGCGGCCTGCGGCCCCTGCCCTGCACTCACCGCTCGAGGCCGGCTGCGGCCTGCGGCCCCTGCCCTGCACTCACCGCTCGAGGCCGGCTGCGGCCTGCGGCCCCTGCCCTGCACTCACCGCTCGAGGCCGGCTGCGGCCTGCGGCTGAGCCTGCGGCCCCTGCCCTGCACTCACCGCTCGAGGCCGGCTGCGGCCTGCGGCCCCTGCCCTGCACTCACCGCTCGAGGCCGGCTGCGGCCTGCGGCCCCTGCCCTGCACTCACCGCTCGAGGCCGGCTGCGGCCTGCGGCTGAGCCTGCGGCCCCTGCCCTGCACTCACCGCTCGAGGCCGGCTGCGGCCTGCGGCCCCTGCCCTGCACTCACCGCTCGAGGCCGGCTGCGGCCTGCGGCTGAGCCTGCGGCCCCTGCCCTGCACTCACCGCTCGAGGCCGGCTGCGGCCTGCGGCCCCTGCCCTGCACTCACCGCTCGAGGCCGGCTGCGGCCTGCGGCCCCTGCCCTGCACTCACCGCTCGAGGCCGGCTGCGGCCTGCGGCTGAGCCTGCGGCCCCTGCCCTGCACTCACCGCTCGAGGCCGGCTGCGGCCTGCGGCCCCTGCCCTGCACTCACCGCTCGAGGCCGGCTGCGGCCTGCGGCCCCTGCCCTGCACTCACCGCTCGAGGCCGGCTGCGGCCTGCGGCCCCTGCCCTGCACTCACCGCTCGAGGCCGGCTGCGGCCTGCGGCCCCTGCCCTGCACTCACCGCTCGAGGCCGGCTGCGGCCTGCGGCCCCTGCCCTGCACTCACCGCTCGAGGCCGGCTGCGGCCTGCGGCCCCTGCCCTGCACTCACCGCTCGAGGCCGGCTGCGGCCTGCGGCCCCTGCCCTGCACTCACCGCTCGAGGCCGGCTGCGGCCTGCGGCTGAGCCTGCGGCCCCTGCCCTGCACTCACCGCTCGAGGCCGGCTGCGGCCTGCGGCCCCTGCCCTGCACTCACCGCTCGAGGCCGGCTGCGGCCTGCGGCCCCTGCCCTGCACTCACCGCTCGAGGCCGGCTGCGGCCTGCGGCCCCTGCCCTGCACTCACCGCTCGAGGCCGGCTGCGGCCTGCGGCCCCTGCCCTGCACTCACCGCTCGAGGCCGGCTGCGGCCTGCGGCCCCTGCCCTGCACTCACCGCTCGAGGCCGGCTGCGGCCTGCGGCTGAGCCTGCGGCCCCTGCCCTGCACTCACCGCTCGAGGCCGGCTGCGGCCTGCGGCCCCTGCCCTGCACTCACCGCTCGAGGCCGGCTGCGGCCTGCGGCTGAGCCTGCGGCCCCTGCCCTGCACTCACCGCTCGAGGCCGGCTGCGGCCTGCGGCCCCTGCCCTGCACTCACCGCTCGAGGCCGGCTGCGGCCTGCGGCCCCTGCCCTGCACTCACCGCTCGAGGCCGGCTGCGGCCTGCGGCCCCTGCCCTGCACTCACCGCTCGAGGCCGGCTGCGGCCTGCGGCCCCTGCCCTGCACTCACCGCTCGAGGCCGGCTGCGGCCTGCGGCCTGCGGCCCCTGCCCTGCACTCACCGCTCGAGGCCGGCTGCGGCCTGCGGCCCCTGCCCTGCACTCACCGCTCGAGGCCGGCTGCGGCCTGCGGCTGAGCCTGCGGCCCCTGCCCTGCACTCACCGCTCGAGGCCGGCTGCGGCCTGCGGCCCCTGCCCTGCACTCACCGCTCGAGGCCGGCTGCGGCCTGCGGCCCCTGCCCTGCACTCACCGCTCGAGGCCGGCTGCGGCCTGCGGCCCCTGCCCTGCACTCACCGCTCGAGGCCGGCTGCGGCCTGCGGCCCCTGCCCTGCACTCACCGCTCGAGGCCGGCTGCGGCCTGCGGCCCCTGCCCTGCACTCACCGCTCGAGGCCGGCTGCGGCCTGCGGCCCCTGCCCTGCACTCACCGCTCGAGGCCGGCTGCGGCCTGCGGCCCCTGCCCTGCACTCACCGCTCGAGGCCGGCTGCGGCCTGCGGCTGAGCCTGCGGCCCCTGCCCTGCACTCACCGCTCGAGGCCGGCTGCGGCCTGCGGCCCCTGCCCTGCACTCACCGCTCGAGGCCGGCTGCGGCCTGCGGCCCCTGCCCTGCACTCACCGCTCGAGGCCGGCTGCGGCCTGCGGCCCCTGCCCTGCACTCACCGCTCGAGGCCGGCTGCGGCCTGCGGCCCCTGCCCTGCACTCACCGCTCGAGGCCGGCTGCGGCCTGCGGCCCCTGCCCTGCACTCACCGCTCGAGGCCGGCTGCGGCCTGCGGCCCCTGCCCTGCACTCACCGCTCGAGGCCGGCTGCGGCCTGCGGCTGAGCCTGCGGCCCCTGCCCTGCACTCACCGCTCGAGGCCGGCTGCGGCCTGCGGCCCCTGCCCTGCACTCACCGCTCGAGGCCGGCTGCGGCCTGCGGCTGAGCCTGCGGCCCCTGCCCTGCACTCACCGCTCGAGGCCGGCTGCGGCCTGCGGCCCCTGCCCTGCACTCACCGCTCGAGGCCGGCTGCGGCCTGCGGCCCCTGCCCTGCACTCACCGCTCGAGGCCGGCTGCGGCCTGCGGCCCCTGCCCTGCACTCACCGCTCGAGGCCGGCTGCGGCCTGCGGCCCCTGCCCTGCACTCACCGCTCGAGGCCGGCTGCGGCCTGCGGCCCCTGCCCTGCACTCACCGCTCGAGGCCGGCTGCGGCCTGCGGCTGAGCCTGCGGCCCCTGCCCTGCACTCACCGCTCGAGGCCGGCTGCGGCCTGCGGCCCCTGCCCTGCACTCACCGCTCGAGGCCGGCTGCGGCCTGCGGCCCCTGCCCTGCACTCACCGCTCGAGGCCGGCTGCGGCCTGCGGCCCCTGCCCTGCACTCACCGCTCGAGGCCGGCTGCGGCCTGCGGCTGAGCCTGCGGCCCCTGCCCTGCACTCACCGCTCGAGGCCGGCTGCGGCCTGCGGCCCCTGCCCTGCACTCACCGCTCGAGGCCGGCTGCGGCCTGCGGCCCCTGCCCTGCACTCACCGCTCGAGGCCGGCTGCGGCCTGCGGCCCCTGCCCTGCACTCACCGCTCGAGGCCGGCTGCGGCCTGCGGCCTGCGGCCCCTGCCCTGCACTCACCGCTCGAGGCCGGCTGCGGCCTGCGGCCCCTGCCCTGCACTCACCGCTCGAGGCCGGCTGCGGCCTGCGGCCCCTGCCCTGCACTCACCGCTCGAGGCCGGCTGCGGCTGCGGCTGAGCGGCCCCTGCCCTGCACTCACCGCTCGAGGCCGGCTGCGGCCTGCGGCCCCTGCCCTGCACTCACCGCTCGAGGCCGGCTGCGGCCTGCGGCTGAGCCTGCGGCCCCTGCCCTGCACTCACCGCTCGAGGCCGGCTGCGGCCTGCGGCCCCTGCCCTGCACTCACCGCTCGAGGCCGGCTGCGGCCTGCGGCCCCTGCCCTGCACTCACCGCTCGAGGCCGGCTGCGGCCTGCGGCCCCTGCCCTGCACTCACCGCTCGAGGCCGGCTGCGGCCTGCGGCCCCTGCCCTGCACTCACCGCTCGAGGCCGGCTGCGGCCTGCGGCCCCTGCCCTGCACTCACCGCTCGAGGCCGGCTGCGGCCTGCGGCCCCTGCCCTGCACTCACCGCTCGAGGCCGGCTGCGGCCTGCGGCCCCTGCCCTGCACTCACCGCTCGAGGCCGGCTGCGGCCTGCGGCCCCTGCCCTGCACTCACCGCTCGAGGCCGGCTGCGGCCTGCGGCCCCTGCCCTGCACTCACCGCTCGAGGCCGGCTGCGGCCTGCGGCCTGCGGCCCCTGCCCTGCACTCACCGCTCGAGGCCGGCTGCGGCCTGCGGCCCCTGCCCTGCACTCACCGCTCGAGGCCGGCTGCGGCCTGCGGCCCCTGCCCTGCACTCACCGCTCGAGGCCGGCTGCGGCCTGCGGCCCCTGCCCTGCACTCACCGCTCGAGGCCGGCTGCGGCCTGCGGCCCCTGCCCTGCACTCACCGCTCGAGGCCGGCTGCGGCCTGCGGCCCCTGCCCTGCACTCACCGCTCGAGGCCGGCTGCGGCCTGCGGCTGAGCCTGCGGCCCCTGCCCTGCACTCACCGCTCGAGGCCGGCTGCGGCCTGCGGCCCCTGCCCTGCACTCACCGCTCGAGGCCGGCTGCGGCCTGCGGCCCCTGCCCTGCACTCACCGCTCGAGGCCGGCTGCGGCCTGCGGCCCCTGCCCTGCACTCACCGCTCGAGGCCGGCTGCGGCCTGCGGCCCCTGCCCTGCACTCACCGCTCGAGGCCGGCTGCGGCCTGCGGCCCCTGCCCTGCACTCACCGCTCGAGGCCGGCTGCGGCCTGCGGCCCCTGCCCTGCACTCACCGCTCGAGGCCGGCTGCGGCCTGCGGCTGAGCCTGCGGCCCCTGCCCTGCACTCACCGCTCGAGGCCGGCTGCGGCCTGCGGCCCCTGCCCTGCACTCACCGCTCGAGGCCGGCTGCGGCCTGCGGCTGAGCCTGCGGCCCCTGCCCTGCACTCACCGCTCGAGGCCGGCTGCGGCCTGCGGCCCCTGCCCTGCACTCACCGCTCGAGGCCGGCTGCGGCCTGCGGCCCCTGCCCTGCACTCACCGCTCGAGGCCGGCTGCGGCCTGCGGCCCCTGCCCTGCACTCACCGCTCGAGGCCGGCTGCGGCCTGCGGCCCCTGCCCTGCACTCACCGCTCGAGGCCGGCTGCGGCCTGCGGCCCCTGCCCTGCACTCACCGCTCGAGGCCGGCTGCGGCCTGCGGCCCCTGCACTCACCGCTCGAGGCCGGCTGCGGCCTGCGGCCCCTGCCCTGCACTCACCGCTCGAGGCCGGCTGCGGCCTGCGGCTGAGCCTGCGGCCCCTGCCCTGCACTCACCGCTCGAGGCCGGCTGCGGCCTGCGGCCCCTGCCCTGCACTCACCGCTCGAGGCCGGCTGCGGCCTGCGGCCCCTGCCCTGCACTCACCGCTCGAGGCCGGCTGCGGCCTGCGGCCCCTGCCCTGCACTCACCGCTCGAGGCCGGCTGCGGCCTGCGGCCCCTGCCCTGCACTCACCGCTCGAGGCCGGCTGCGGCCTGCGGCCCCTGCCCTGCACTCACCGCTCGAGGCCGGCTGCGGCCTGCGGCCCCTGCCCTGCACTCACCGCTCGAGGCCGGCTGCGGCCTGCGGCTGAGCCTGCGGCCCCTGCCCTGCACTCACCGCTCGAGGCCGGCTGCGGCCTGCGGCCCCTGCCCTGCACTCACCGCTCGAGGCCGGCTGCGGCCTGCGGCTGAGCCTGCGGCCCCTGCCCTGCACTCACCGCTCGAGGCCGGCTGCGGCCTGCGGCCCCTGCCCTGCACTCACCGCTCGAGGCCGGCTGCGGCCTGCGGCCCCTGCCCTGCACTCACCGCTCGAGGCCGGCTGCGGCCTGCGGCCCCTGCCCTGCACTCACCGCTCGAGGCCGGCTGCGGCCTGCGGCTGAGCCTGCGGCCCCTGCCCTGCACTCACCGCTCGAGGCCGGCTGCGGCCTGCGGCCCCTGCCCTGCACTCACCGCTCGAGGCCGGCTGCGGCCTGCGGCTGAGCCTGCGGCCCCTGCCCTGCACTCACCGCTCGAGGCCGGCTGCGGCCTGCGGCCCCTGCCCTGCACTCACCGCTCGAGGCCGGCTGCGGCCTGCGGCCCCTGCCCTGCACTCACCGCTCGAGGCCGGCTGCGGCCTGCGGCCCCTGCCCTGCACTCACCGCTCGAGGCCGGCTGCGGCCTGCGGCCCCTGCCCTGCACTCACCGCTCGAGGCCGGCTGCGGCCTGCGGCCCCTGCCCTGCACTCACCGCTCGAGGCCGGCTGCGGCCTGCGGCCCCTGCCCTGCACTCACCGCTCGAGGCCGGCTGCGGCCTGCGGCTGAGCCTGCGGCCCCTGCCCTGCACTCACCGCTCGAGGCCGGCTGCGGCCCCACCCTGGCCGCCTGCTCTGCCGACGCCTCCGCTGCTGAGGTCGGCTGCTCGCCCTTCTTGTCGGCGGCGGCTGCGGCTGCGGCTCCGGGTCCCGCCGTCGAGGAGGTGCTCCGCCGCAGCGGGCCCGCGTGTCCCTGCAACACACGGGGCGAGAGACGTGAGTGCGCGGCGGTCGGCGGGGCGGCGGCGGCTGTCCAGTGTTGCCAAACGAGTTTCAAAACGTCCCACGAATACACCTGTGTGTGGCAGACGGCCATCTCCGCCTGCCTACTAGGCAGACTCTCTATAAACATGAGCACTTGGCCTGGCAGGCAGGCGGAGGTGCCTGGCTGCCTCACACAGGAGTATTCTTGGGAGTTTTGTTCTCACTTATCTGGCAACACTGCGAGTACAAAACCGGAACAGCATCGAGGACAGAGTACCGGACAGCGGGGTGCTGCGGGGGCGCGCACCGCGGTTACGAGAAGCCAAGGTTGTGGCCGAACACTTGGGCGGTCTTGATGTGCCTGGAACCGACGGCCGCTGCAAAAGATGTGTGCAGTGCGCACGAAAGTTACGCGCAACATGGCTCTAAAAAGCAGCGTTCATTCCAAACGTGCTCCTCTGTTATGAAAAACTGCGGAAACGCCTGCGGTTGACTACGAAATTTGTTGACTGCGGTCCGGACTGCGTCCGGACTTACACTCAGCTTTTTCGTCATGTCCGCCTGCCTATGTCCATTACGCGGTTTCGAACAATTTTGTTGTCATTCAAGTGCCAAAGGTTGTGTTGACATGTACAATACTACATATTTTCTACAACATAAAACAAAATATCAAAGAAAATCGGCAAACAGACATAGGCGAATACATCGATAATGTTGAATGTAAGGCCACCTTACGGGATACACACCGTCATTTTGCAAACAGGGTAAAACTAATGGGCAATTATTAAGAGTTCGATCTGTGACTTAGTACATTACATGGTGTGATGTCGAGTTTAAGTAGGCATTATAGAATGTTTAGTTGAAAGACACTTGAAAAAGGCAGTAGTTTTGCACACTTAGACTATCATTGGAACAAATCTAGACACAACTAGACACAAATTGGTGTAAAACTTTCTACATTTGTTTTACCAGTGCATGTTTGGGAGACTTAATGCAAAACAACAATCCTGCAGAATAAAGCAAACAACAAGCCGTTGCGCCCTACAGGACCGACCATGAAAAATACGATTCGAACCGTTATAGGCGAACCGAAAATAGTAAGTGCGTACGACACTTTTTTATTGCGTCCCTGGCTGTCTGCCTGGCTCCAAGAACCAAGGTTTCTTGTTGCTTCATCCTTATTATCTCCACTTCACAAAATTAGTTTCCTAATCTGTAAGAGAGGGAGAGAGAGAGAGAGACAGAGAGAGAGAGAGAGAGAGAGAGAGAGAGAGAGAGAGAGAGAGAGAGAGATAGTTTGGGGGTGGGGTTTGGGGGAGGAATCTCACTGAGAGAGATGGCGAAGGGAACATTTTGCGTGTTAAAGGCGTGTTTGGCGTCTCGTGTTAATTCCCCCGATTCATTTTCGGAGAGGGCGGCGAGGCGAACCTGCGAAGAGTGGATGAGAGGATCCGCACCCCGCCCCGCCTCGCCCCGCCAGCATCGATCGGAATACAACTTGAGCAAACTGCCATGCAATTAGCACGGGGGAGCGTCGCGTCGCACGACGGCGAGCGCACGCCATACGGACAAAAAGAGCCTCGCTGGACCGGCCCGGCCCCGGGCTGGACTTGCGGCACGGAACCACGCGACGTAGGACGAGGGGTGGGAAACGTGAAACTGTTAAATTCCTACAAATAATTTTAAAGCTTTGCAATTACAAAGCATCACTTCGCCATTGCTAAGCATTGCTTTGCAATTACAAAGAAATGCTTTGCAACTTGGAAAGCTTCAAAATACTTTGCAATTTGCGAAGCATTATTTGCAAAGCATTTCTTTGCAGGAATTTGATAGTGCAAGGACGGACCTCAACACAATTTTGCTACCCTTTTTACAATTGCAGATGCAGATTTCTTCCAAAATGCCACATCACGCTGAATTCGGTGCGCACTTTTCCTCTGTTATTTTCCACTCAGCTGTCCCAGACTGGGAATTGTGTTGCAAACGCTGCAACGGTTGAAATTGGCCCGAATTGCTCGCCCTCATTTTCCTCCGACACAACGAAGCCATCGCCTCTGCTCGCTCAAAATACAACGAGTCTGGCCAATCTAGTAGAAAAAAAGAGCCCCCTCCCCCTCTCATCCCTGTTCAACCCCAATGAGGCGGGATGGAACAATAAGGAGATGATGATATGATTCACGCCCCCTACCCCACCCCGCCCCTGCCCAACACTGCACCCCGGCATCAACTTTTGTTTTTTGTTTTGAAGCTCAGTGGGGAAAAAATCCTTTCACGGTCCGCTCGTCTGCGGCCCGCCGTCCTGATGACCGGACTCTAATCATCTTTCGGACGTTGATGAAAATACCGAGCCGTCCGTCAGCGCCGCGCAGCGAGTTAAAAAATGCAGGACAAAGTGCTGGGCGCGGGGCGGGGTTCGTGGCTCTATTTAATATTCACCATTCACCTCACGATACACCGCGTATTCGGACCCCACAGTTTTCCCCGGTTTCCCCCAATTACTTCCCCCTTCGAGTCGCAGTGCGGTGGGGCTGAAGGGCCGGCGGGGCCGGCGGGGCCGGCGGGGCCGGCGGGGCGGTCACGCTCGCTCGCTCGTTCGCACGCACTGGGCGCGACCCCCTGGCGGGGGGTGGGGGCTGCCACAACCCCACTCCCTCCTCATATTAGCAGATAATAATGGGAAAGAAAATCCACTCAGCCCGAGCCTAACCACCTCCGCGTCGCGGTGCGTGCGGCAGCACACGGGTGGGGAGAGACATGGAGAAGAGCGAAGGCAGGCGTGGAGAGGGGGGAGCGAGAGAGAAGGAGAAGAGCGAGCGCAGGCGTGGAGAGAGGAGGAGCGAGAGAGAAGGAGAAGAGCGAACGAAGCGTGGGGAGGAGCGAGAGAGAAGGAGAAGAGCGAGCGCAGCGTGGAGAGAGGAGGAGCGAGAGAGAAGGAGAAAAGCGAACGCGGCGTGGGGAGGAGCGAGCGAGAAGGACAGGAGCGAGCGCAGGCGTGAAGAGAGGAGGAGCGAGAGAGAAGGAAGAGTGAACGCAGGCGTGGAGAGAGGAGGAGCGAGAGGGAAGGAGAAGAGCGAGCGCAGCGTGGAGAGGGGAGGAGCGAGAGAGAAGGAGAAAAGCGAACGCAGCGTGGGGAGGAGCGAGAGAGAAGGAGAAGAGTGAGCACAGCGTGGAGAGAGGAGGAGCGAGAGAGAAGGAGAAGAGCGAGCGCAGCGTGGAGAGGGGGAGCGAGAGGGGCGCAGCCTCCGCCGGGAGCTGAGAGCCATACAGTGATGCGCTAGGCGCCGCGCGCAGGCGGTCAGCTTGGCTGTCGCCAACCCCTCCAGGGCCCTGGACGTCGAAGAGGACCTTTGGACATCACCTGGACTGCAGTGAAGAGGACGTCCAGCGATAGCAAAGCGAGCGCGGGACAGACCGGTAACAGGGCTCTAAAACACACTGTGAAACCAAGTGTTTAACTGCCAAACACTTGCAAGTGTGCATAACTCCCAGTTTTACTCTTGCAATCGCACGGCTGTTGAGTTGAACACTTTCAAGTGATAAAAATGGAGTTGAACACTTGCAAGTGTTGAACAGCTGCACACTTGGTTTAAACACTGATAAACGAAGTGTTCAACCCTTCAACACTTTAAAGTGTTCCAATAGCAATTAAACAATTAAAAGTGTTCAACACAGTTGTTGTGCACTTAAAAGTGTGCAACTCGATATTTGTGCACTTAAAAGTGTCAAACTCCCCAGTTGGTTACTTCCACGCCCTAAAAAATGATATATATTTTTGTATCGATTTTGATACAGATTTCTGTATCAGACATGTGTGATGCAAAAATAAGTAACATGGATAAAAAATTTTGTAATTTGTCAAAAATGTTACGAAATTCCGTATCCGTGACAAAACAATGTATATGTTACAGGAAACTGTAACACTCAATACAATTTTCTGTATCGCTCGAAAGAGAATTCTGTAACTTGGTTGGAGTGGTGGGGGAAAGGCATTGGATGCGCCGGATGCATGATACAGATTTCTGTAACTTGTGATGTGATAATTACTTCGTAACAATCTTACAGAATTTTGGATTGATTTTTTTAGAGTGCACTTCACAGTGCGCATAAGCTAAGAAAGACTGCAACTGGGGAGTTGAACACTTTTAAGTGCACAACTATCGAAGTAAACACTTTTAAGTGCACAACAACTCTGTTGCACACTTTTAAGTGTTCAAATGGTACTTGGACACTTCACTGTAAATCTGAGAGTCATGTTTCTGACTGAAATTGAGCGAGGCATATAACGTCGCCCCAAAGGAGTGAGGAAATTCTATTTGGAGTGATAAGCGTCACTCAAATCGAGCGAGATGACTTATTGATATCGCTCGTTTTGAGCCATCGAAACGACTCAAAAGGAGTGATATTAATAATATCACTCTCCCAGGAGCGATAAAATTTGGGTCACCAATCTCGCTCTCCTGAGAGCGAGAATGCTCACTCCTCGATTTACAGTGTTTTAAGTGTTGATGGGTTGAACACTTTGTTTTCCAGTGAAAGTGCAGTCGGGGCGCGGTGGGACAGGCTGGGCTGGGATGAGAGAAAGCCAGTCCTTGAGATGATGGTCGGGTAGAATGAGACTGCCATCCGAAACACCTCCAGCCTCCATGTAAACATGTAAACATGTAAACACTTTTGCAAGTTCCGTTCCTCCGGTAAATGGGTAGAGCGAGGGATAGGCCACGCCCGGAGAGGTTCGGGAAAGCGACGGGGCGTGGCGGGGCGGGGCGTGGCGTGGCGTGGCGTGGCGTGGCGTGGCGGGGCGGGGCGGGGCGGGGTGACGGGCCGCCTCGGAATGAAGTCGTCGAGTGGCGGAGCATCGCGGCGCGCCGCAGGCACTCTACGGAGATAACAGATGACAGTCGGCGCCAAAACTCGTAAATCCCAACGAGAATGGGGATGAAGGAAATGGAAGGGGGTGAGGGGTGAGGGGACTCATACGTCACCGCGGGGCACATGGCTGAGCAAACGTGCGAGCAAAGGAAAAGAAAGACGAGGGCGCCTTGGCAATGGGCGAATTATTAGTAAGACTGCCAAGCCGTATCGCGCCGTATCGTCAATGGAGCTGGAGCACATCGCTATCCCTTCAACTTGGAGGGTAAAAAAACCTTGACTTTACGCGTCCACCTTTTTAAAGTATGACCAGGAATGCTTCCAGGTCGCCGCGCGAAACCACCTTGGAGTATTTCTTGCCGGTTCCAAGCCCTCTCCGTCTCCCAGCACATTATTGCTGCAGCGCCCTGCGCGCTTCACATCGGGCGAATAAAAAGACTCCGAGGCGGGTCCCAAGATGAGGAGCGGAGCGGAGCTGAACGCCTGGTCCTCGCCGGCCCTGCCCTGCCCTGCCCTGCCCTGCCCTGCCCTGCCCTGCCCTGCCCTGCCCTGCCCTGCCCTGCCCTGCCCTGCACCGCACACGCGGCCATTTACCCTTGCAATTTTCCGAACCGCTGGTCGCTCGCTGTACTGGGCGACCTCACTCCGCCCCGCCCCGCCCCGCCCCGCCCCGCCCCGCCCCGCCCCGCCCCGCCCCGCCCCGCCCCGCCCGGCCCCGCCCCGCAGGCTGGAGCCAGGCCGGAGGAGCTCGGCGTTAGCGTTGGTGGGGAGGGGAGGGGAGGGTTTCCGGCAATAAGCGAGCATGTGCCTCGCCTCGCCTCGCCCCGGGCCGGGCCGGGACCCAGTGGCCCCCCACCCGTTTCCTGTTTACCACTTGCACAGTCTCCCGCCAAAAGCCGCATAGCCAGCGCGCGCAACTTTTGGCGCATCCTAGCAAGTTGTCCTGAGGGCTGGGCTGCGAGGCACAGCGCCTCAGCGCAGCACGGTCCCCAAACAGCCTCCCTGCCCAGCCTGGCCTGTGCGACCCCCGGGGGGCCCCGCCCCGCCCCGCCCCGCCCCGCCCCGCCCCGCCCCGCCCCGCCCCGCCCCGCCCCTGTGCGAGCTGGAGGTAAATGGGTCACAGCCTACAACAGGGAGCCTGGCCCGCCCGGGCTACGCGAGGGTTTCTTCACCATAAACAGTTTGCAAGTCATATGAGCGCCACGCATCTCAGCCCGTATTGCAGGCACGTTCTGCTAGAGGCGCAGGCAGGCACAAACTTTGCTCCTTCTTTCTGCAAATCCCTGCGCGTGGAGAGAGAGAGAGAGAGAGAGAGAGAGAGAGAGAGAGAGAGAGAGAGAGAGAGAGAGAGAGAGAGAGAGAGAGAGAGAGAGAGAGAGAGAGAGAGAGAGAGAACGGGAGGGGGGGGAGGGGGAGGCGCAAGCTCCACCGCGCTTCTCCGGCAGTGTGCAACCGTCCGGTTCCTGACTGACGGAGAGCGAATGTGTGTGTTTGTGTGTGTGAAAGAAAAGGGGGAGGGAGGGAGAGAGAAGGACGGACGGAGCGCTTAATGAGCCCTTACTTGGTGCTCAGGCTCCCTGAGAGGGTCCTTTGACTCTTCCCCAACCAGCCGCCAAAAGTCACAGAGCAGTTCCCTAAAGGCTGCTCGTACTCAAAGCAAGACAAGACTGAGGGGATTTTAATTTTAAATGGAAGAGAACCCGCAGTTTAATCCTGCAATGTGGACGAGGATTGAAGAACCTCCCCCGAAAAGTTTACATCCTTTCAGGTGGCACCTCACCTCCTCTCCCGATAGTCTGGTCAGCGTCAACAGCGCACGTAGTCCGAGAGCCCTCCCCTCCCCTACCCCTCACCAAGGTCCTTGATGGAACTTTCCAGGAGACCATCCTTCCCTCTCCAGCGGTGTCTTCAAGGTAGCCTCTGCGGCCAGTCCCGGCCAGCCCGCCCCGGGCCCCGGCGCCTCGGGCCTAGCGGGTAATTAAACCTTTCCGACGGGGTTGAGCCTAAAAGACGAGGAGGAAACAACTCTGAATTTTGGTCTACACATTTTGTGAACTTTCGTGAATTTTAGTGCATTTTTATAGAATTTTAGTGAATTTTCACTTGAGTTTCCTAAAAAATTTCCGTCTCTGATTTTTTTCTGAATTTTTAGATAGTTTTTATAATTTTTTCTGAATTTTCCCGAATTACGAGGTGTACAAAAATTTCTGAGTCATTTCCCCTCGCTAAAAGACCCACACCAGCTCCGCGTCCAAGGGAATAACGCGCGTCATTCAAGAAAAGGAGATGCTGGCATTTCACCTGGCTTTGGCGATTGGTGCCGCCGGGTGGGCAGAACTCACCACCACAACGCCGCGAGAGGCCTCGAGGAGTAAGGACTGATCCCGATCTCGCTCCTTCAGCAAACAGCCCCGCCTGCCCTGCTTCCTGCCCTGCCCTGCCCTGCCCTGCCCAGGCCTGTCCGTCACCAGATGGAACGCAAATACCGCCTAAAGCGTGTTTATTCCCTTCGCCAGGACAGCACCGCCGCTCCGAGGCCACCGAAACATTCTGACGAAAATACGTGCACACTGTTAAAAGCGGTGAATTTCACTGTAAGGCACAGTGGATTCCATTGCACGCGACGGTGAATCTCACCGTAAGCTACAGTGCTGCAGAATTTCACTGTAGCTTACGGTGAAAACCACTGTAAGCTTTAAATAGTGCAAAGCTACACAAAAGTAATCATAAATTACGGGTATTTTTGTAAATAACCGTCTTTTATATCACAATTCTGAGCACACGTCACGGAAGGGGCTCCTATATTAGATTCCGTTCGGTACATCTTACCTTCCGTGTGGCCCTACGTCTCATTAACTGTCCCGCCACGAAGACATAAATCACCAACGTGTCATTCAGCAGGCTAGAAAACCAAACAAAAGGCAACAACAAAATAACTACTACGCCTGGGGGCTCCGAGGAGTGTTTGCCGCGGGTGCAATAACAGTCCCGCAGCCGACCGCCCCTGCCCCCTGCCCCCCCTGCTCCCAACTCTTCAAAAGGAGGGGAGAGGGATGTAGTAATAGGGGCTGTTTGTTTTTGGAAAGCCTCCCCGGAGGTGGGGAGGGGGGGGGGGGAACACAAACACGCGCGGGGTGGTAAAAGAACAACGGTGGGGCTCGGGGCGGGAAAAGAGGCAAACTACAGCGTGGCAGTGACTGCTGCGAGCAAGATGGTCAGATATGAGAGTGGAGACACCACCGGGGGAGGGGGGAGGGGGGCTAGTCGCGCCCAATTCGCAAAGAGGCTGCTTACAAAATATTGTGTTGCCCATCAATCACTTTGGCACCACAACGCACGTCCAGGGCCCACGCAGAAGCGAAAAAAGGAAGAAAAAACGCGCTTGACGGCTGGGAACCGCTGGCTGACTATTCAAAAAATCGAATAATATACACTTGCTGTAGGAGCCGCGGCCACGCAGTCGATCGCCGGGGAGACGAATGAAATAAGGCGAGATGAAGAGACAACCGTAAAACACAAAGGGAAACACAAATAAATTTGAAGAGAGAAGACAAAGTTATACGGTGGCACAGGCATGCGCTACAGAGATCCGCCTGCCTCCCGGCGGACTGAGCCCGTCAAAATGAAATTAAATTCCACAGGGAGCAGGCGAGGAGTTTCAGCAGCCTGACCTGTTACAGGGGGTCGGATTTGAGGGAAAAAGGGGGGGGGAGGTTTAGCATGAGGCCCGCAGATCCAAGAGAACGGAGTTGTTTGACGGTTTATACGACGACAGAAAATTTAGCATCGAGTGAACTATAGAACGGACGCAGAGGGCCGCGGCAGGGAAACGAGCGCAGGACAGGGCAGGGGTCGGACCGAATAGGCCGACCCGGTCCCCAGCGTTAGTCCCTGGTCCCCGAAAACGTGCCACGCTTCCAACGAGCTGCCGGGAAAAGGCACTCCCGCCGGTATAATCTCTCCCTCATAGCATCCTCCAAACCCCTCCTCATCCCTTTCCCTTCCTCTATCCACCTTTCCCTCTCTCTATCCCCCTCTCCCTCCCCCTATCTCTCCCTCTCTCTGTCTACCCCCCCCCTCTCTTTCCATGTCTCTCCTTTTCCCTCACTGTAACCACTGTAACTCAAAAGGTGACAAATTTGTGTTCTTTTGTGGCGACACATCGAAAAAGGAAACATCCCCTTTTTGTTTCCCTTTTTTCGGAAACACATAAGTGTGTGACCTTTTTCGGCGACAATTTTGTTTCCAAAACCTCCGTGTGAGACCGAAATGGAGACGCATGTGACCTTTTTCGGTGACACGCGGAGGTTTTGGCGACAAAATTGTCACCGATAAAGGAAACACATTTATGTGTCGCCGATAAAGGACACGCATTTATGTGTCGCCGATTTAAGGCAACATGGTGTGTTTCCTTTAAAATTACCGTGCTGTCTGTTTCCATCCTGCTGTAGCTTCACAGATTCGTCACTGAAGTTAACATACCTGCATTCCATTTTGATGAAGGAGGTGCGAAAATGAGCGCAAGGCCATTACGAGGGGTCGCTGCGACGCGGAGGGTGGGAGATGGGGAGGGAACACGGACCCGGCGCGGCGCCCGGCCCGGCCCGGCCATACAGCGCCTGTGGATGGCGGCATAGGCCACCCGCACAGACCGCATGCGTTGCGGCCCACAGGCTGCCTACCGCCCAGGCGGTCGCCTCGCCTCGCCGCCAGGGTGTGCTAACTTAACCGAAATTGTTTTCACCTTTTTGGCATTATCTTTTCAACGGGGGGACATATGAGCGTAAACGAGTGACCATTAGAAAGATAAAAGTACACTGAATTTTCGTTACCCTATCACCGAAAGTGCTCAAACCACTCCTTGTGCCCTAAAATAATTTTCGTTACAAAATAATTTGCGTTAAAGTTATTTTGTAACGAAAATTATTTTAGGGCACAAGGAGTGGTTTGAGCACTTTCGGTGATAGGGTAACGAAAATTCAGTGTACTTTTATCTTTCTAATGGTCACTCGTTTACGCTCATATGTCCCCCCGTTGAAAAGATAATGCCAAAAAGGTGAAAACAATTTCGGTTAAGTTAGCACACCCTGCTCGCCGCCGGGACTGGTCCGCATGAGCTCCGGGGAGTGGGGATGGGGGTTTGGGGAGGGGGGAAGCGCTTTACATGGATCTCTAATTCCATGAAAAATTTATCTTTTGCATCGTCTTCAAGTCGAATTGAATGAACCATATAAACTTCACGGTCGCACCGCCGAGATTTCTGAGCAGCTCGTCGAGGCAGGCCCTCTTCAGAAGTTGCGTTGCGTTTACAGGCGCCAAGTTTACTGAGTGGAATGCCTGGCTTACAGCCGCTCGTCAGCCAGGAGTGCGACGCTGAGTGGAGCGTCGGCAGCGCCGCTCGGCCACGGGCGCTGTGGGGAGGGGGGCCGGAGCCACTCGCAGGGCGCGGCGCGGCGGGGCGGGGCGGGGCGGGGCGGGGCGGGGCGGGGCGGGGCGGGGCGGGGCGGGGCGGGGCGGGGCGGGGCTGGACGAGCGGCCGGCTGGTGTGAGGCTCTGCCGAGGGCTCTGCACAATGAATACGCTAATTACCCGGGACGGAAAAAAGCACCCCATGGTCGTGTCAGGGTAACACTTCGGAATAATTTTTGTAATTGGCTGGATTGAAAGTACGCAGGGCACCGTGGGCTGCAGAAAGGGAAGTACGTAGTATATATTCGAGAATTACATAGTCTCTTTGTCCCATCCAAATTTTGGCATTATTTTCCTAAGGCTCCGACGGTCTTGCAGCGAGTAGGGCGCCCAACACCAGCGCACTGGGGTAGCTTGGCGTCGTGGGAGGGAATTTCAAGTGAGTGCTAGGCGGGGCAGGGCGGGGCAGGGCGGGGCAGGGCGGGGCGGGGCAGGGCGGGGCGGGGCGGGGCGGGGCAGGGCGGGGCAGGGCGGGGCAGGGCGGGGCGGGGCAGGGCAGGGCGGGGCGGGGAGGGACGGGGCAGAGCGCCGGGGGCGCTGCTCGCCTGCAGAGGCACGCCCACCCTGCACGCGAGGCACAGGCAATTAAATCATCTCCCTGTGGCTGAGACTCGATAACAGGCGTGGCGCCGCAGTTTGGCAGAAGTTTTAGGCGCCGCCCCAGCCCGGCCGGGCTCGCCTGCCCTGCCCTGCCGAGGACGCGACATATATTTCATCAAGAGTACACGAGAGTACATAGGGGGAAAAACGGTCTAGTTGAGCCAACTAATGTTTGCCTCGGTTTGCCTATATTTTGGGGAATCAATCACCTTTATTTTGTTGTCTCAGCCAAAAATCTGTCATGAGAACGGACACTCATCTTATTTTCGGTGTTCATTACGAAAGGCTGGCTGATACGCTTAATACGCTCAAGACAAACGAAAACGCTATGGTTGTCACAACACTAAACATTTGTGTCCATGCGGCAGGCTGTGGTTGGCGTTACACTTGGTGCGCCCGCACGGCAGGGTAGGTGTGGCACGCTACGTTGGATCGTGACGCGAGGACAGATACGGTCGGAGGGCAGAGTTGGACAGCACAGGCCGCCCCTGCCCGGGCTGTCCGCCGCTCCTCACAGCGCTGCTAGCGGCCTGGAGCACAACGGAATGGAGCGGCATATCTGTGGCGTACATGTGCACTTCTGCTGCCCAACTGCTGCTTCAAGATTGGGCGTACGTGGTCGGCGTGACATTCATTTAGCTCGGGAGAGATTAACCCTTTAAGTCACAGAATTTTTCCCGGTAATTTTTTATGACTTTTATGGTCTAGTTCGACTATTTGGCACCCAAGGAACTCATTTTTGCCGGTCCCGAGGTTGTACGATGCTCGGTTCGGGATTTACGGAACGTTGTACCCGTACTACGTTATGACTTCAGGGCAAAAAATGACCTTTTTTTAAAGTTTTTATTTTGGAAACTGTTTTGAGTCACGATCATGAGTGGTGATGAGGTGATGCCTGGCAGGAAAGGGCAATGACGTGCGATGTCGTTCTGCCCTCATTTTGTGCAAAAAACCGCCTAAAATGGGCCAAAAACGCGTCATTGCTAGGTAAACAAGACTTTTCACCGCACGTCCATTTCGGGGAACAAAGTCATATGGAAAAAGTGTCGGGGAATCTGTTCCTGCCGTCCAAACCCTGCTGGCCCGATCTGTATAGCGCTGGTAGCTGAAAAATGTGAACGTTGTAAATATACAACACTTGTGACTTCCGGTACAACAGAAAACCTTTGCAAACGTAATTTGACAAGTCTATGCCTGGATACTAAATAAAAGTGGACCACATCATAGTTGACATGCTCCACAACATATATTTGACTCAACTAACTGTTTCCTGAGCGTCTGTGAAATGAAGCAAGTCTGTATAGAGTGAATGTTGTAAATGTACAACATTTGTGACTTCGGGGCAGCTGAAAATGATAGAATGGAAGTAAAATTATGAAAGGTATTTCGACGTTTTGGACGAGTTTCTGGGTCCACCCTCCCCACTCCTATCGCCGGCGCGAGCGCGAACTGATCGGTTAGCCCCTGGTATGGAGGCAATCTGTGGCACTACACACAGTCCTACAGTCACGAATGTTGTACCCCTACTACATTCGAAATATCGAGATAAATAGGCACGTAGGCACCCAAAAAACTAAATTTTGTTCCCAAATCACTCTTTAGTAGACAGACAATCAGATTTGAGTCCCCAGAATCTGTAAAGTTCGTAATCGGCTTGAAACTGCAGCTCAAAGTTAAAGAATACCAGCAAATATTTTGCTCTCTGCCCACCTAGGCCTAAAGGCCGAATCGTACATAGATGTGTGAAGCAACACACTTTTCAAGTGCGAAATGACTTCAAACCTAAAGATACACAGTGTGGAACCGAAAAAAATAGCCAGGCAGCAGAATCTCACTCACCTCCGATAGGCGCGAAAAAAGCTCGAAAAGTGATACCCTGACGTCATAACGTAGTATATATACAACGTTCAGGTTATCATGCGCCCCAGTGGTGCCACACGTACCAGACCATGGTGGTATGTAACTCTTCACGTTTTTTGAACCTACTACAAGAATTTCACGCCATGTTTGAATCTTAGCACTGCTTGAACGGACCGAAATAACCGATAATATACAGGGCTGCATGCGACTTTACGAGAGGTCGACTTTGCAGCTATGTTGGCAGCACTGTACGTATCCGAGGAGCCCGGTGGGTGGTTTCAAACGATGTAAGGCAATAGTTGTACGTGTTTAGGGCAACAAAAGTCGACTGCGAGCGAAATTAGCCTCTTAAGACACATTTTTACTGAACGTTGTACGGGTACAACAAGTGACTTAAAGGGTTAAAAAAAAAGATCAGTATGACCTGAGTTGGTGGCTAAAATGGTCGCGAGAGTCCGAAAAAAAAAAAAAAATAACACACACACAACGAAATATCGAATGATCCCAAGACCGGGGAGGATCGAAGAGAAAAAGCGATGCGCACGACAGATCGTGCCCTCTTCCGAAACAGCTGCCTTGCAATAGGGAGGACAGACTATCCCGAAAATACACATCGTACCCGTAAAGGATCGAGCAGCATTGGTTTGTTATTTGTTTGCGGAACATAAAATTTAAAGACAGACGGAAGAAGTGACAGTACAGTAGACAGGGTGGCGCCCGCAGCCGGCGCGGCGGGGCGGGGTAGAATGAGGCGGCCGGGCGCCCCGGGCATCCACAGCGCTCCGCTGACCGCCCCGCCCCACCCCGACATTCCCCGCCCCGCCCTTCCCCGCCCCGCCCCACTCCACCCCACCCCACCCCACCCCAACCCACCCCACCCCACCCCGTCCCACCCCACCCCACCCCAGCCCGCTACTGCTGGCAAGTCAGCGCGGTCCTAACATGACCCGCGCCGACGATGCCATTCCATTCCCTTCCTCACCAAGCAGCTGGCAGGTTACGGTTTGCGCGGGCTTGTGTGTCGAGGCTCTGCCGGGCTCTGCCGGGCTCTGCCGGGCTCTGCCGGGCTCTGCCGGGCTCTGCCGGGCTCTGCCGGGCTCTGCCGGGCTCTGCCGGGCTCTGCCGGGCTCTGCTCACGGGAGGGGGAGACGGGGACACCCCTTGCGGCCTGCACAATGCCTCAGGGTGCAGCGGGGCGGAGCCAGCGGAGCCCTTGTTAGCAGTGGGAATAATTGCTATCGACCAGAACGTGTCTCGTTCATTTTGCCGGCGGCGGCTGCTTTGTTCGCCGCACACCCCCGTCCCGCTAGTTTAATCGCGGGTCTCTCTCTCTCTCTCTCTCTCTCTCTCTCTCTCTCTCTCTCTCTCTCTCTCTCTCTCTCTCTCTCTCTCTCGCCTTGTCTCTCCTCTCACTGACGCCGACACCCCCACCACAGGCCTGACGGTAATCCTGAGAGCCGACATAGAGTTGGTGGGCAGTGCGAGGACTAAGTATACACTCTGCCCACAGCGTTCATCATACTTCGTGAGACATTATAAAGGCCTTACACTAATCCATTACTCATTATTCGACCCCATAAAACACCATGAAATACCTAGCAGCACTTATAAGACCTTCGCAATAATGCAAAGAAGATCCCTCATGATCATCTGTGTCACATGCTTATCTTCAATTTTTTTCCCCAGAAGAAAAAGCATATTCCTTCATGATTTTTGTATCCCCGCTCAAGGGAGGCAAGAAGAAGCCCTCGGATTCAAATATCCTGATGGCCTCTCCGACCTCCCCCCCCCCTCCCCCCTGCTCAACCCGAAACCCGATCCATCAACCCATCCTCCCTCTAGTCCAGCATACAGCGGCATAACTTTGAGGCTCCGGTCGATTGGACGAGATAGGGTATAGGCATGACTCGTGCTTGTCGGCGGCGGCCTCGGCGCCGGCCCTCCCAGTCCCAGCCCAGCAGTACCGGCGGTACTAGTCGCAGGGCTGCCCGCCCGCCCGGCCCCGCCCCTGGGTGGGGAGGCGCACCCGCATGCCCACTCCCGCACACTCGGAAAAATGATTAGTCGGCTAGGTTCACGACAAGCAATAGCATTCCTCGTGCGTGACGAAAAGTTAGCCGTCATAGGCAATAACTGGCTACAGAAGTGATTGAGAATTTACTGCGGGAGCAAATCTGTTGGTTTTAAGACGACATGGGTAGCGACGACAAGCAAAACCCTGAAATTTGTTTCTGAGGGAACGGATTATCTCTGGAAACGAGTTCTTATAGCTTCTTTCGCCCGTTCTGTTTGTTGTCTGTGGTGGGGCTAACTTCCCGTCTGCGACCAGCAAATGCAATCACCTATCACAAAATAAGCTAATCTATTCGCTCTCACGGCTTATTATTTTCTGAGTGCAGGCAGCTGGGCTGGCAGGCAGGGCTGGCAGGCAGGGCCGGCAGGCAGGGCTGGCAGCGAGCACATGACCGTCCTCGCCCTCGCCGGCGCAGCCCGGGCGCAGCGCGCAGCCCCCGTCAAAGTACACTATTTTAATTACCGGCACGTCCAAATGTCACTGCGGAGCGGGCTGAGCGGCGCTGCGCTGAGCAGGCTCGAGGTGCGCCCCGCCCCGCCCCGCCCCGGGCAGGCGCTCTAATGGTCGCCCATTAAAATTACGCAGGGTGATGGCCACCGCAATGCAATGTGAGGCAGAGGGGGGGGGGGGGGCGTACCTTCGATTGGATAAGAAGAGGTCGTGCCGGGTGCAGAGACAAAGATAGATAACCCTTTGTAGAGCAGTGCAACTGCGCGCGACAACTTGATACCGGAAGTCCCGGCCCGGCCCGGCCCGGCCCGTCGGAGCGGCTGGCTAGCATGAGCATGACAAAGTCCAGGGGGAGTTCTGTTCTTGGTATTCCGCCCGGCGAGGCGCAGCGCGGCGGCAGCGTGCGGGTAGAAGGGAAAACAATTCGGGAAAAACTCCGGCGAATACCAAGTGCTCTCAGCGGCCCAGCCCAGGCCGGCCCAGCGCGATGCACAGGGGCGGGGGCGGCAGGGGGGGGGGGGTGCATTTACTGATTGGCGAGGGACGGGAGACTATCGCATCAATCAAGGGGACGTGGAAGGAGGACGACCGAGGTTCCGGGCGAAATAAAGAGAGAACCCGTTTAATCTGAACCTGAGAGCGGAGAGTCGCTGTAGGGCTGCTTGTTCAACACACTGCCCGCCGATCCCCTCCTCCCGGACAACTTTATCGGCGGCACCGGGTCGGCTATCCAGCTGGGTACAATGAGTATCGAGCGCGAGCGGGCGGTACTAACAGGGGGCGTAAACAAGGCGCCGAGCCGAGACTGTTTGCAGTCGGGGTTGCGCGCCGCGCACGCGATTCGCACCCGACCCACCGCGCTGCATGGAGGAAGCCTCGGGAGAGAATTATCAGCCACTCCAAAGGTTCGAAAACACCCCTGCCTGCGGCCTTCCCCTTCCTCACAACAACTCAGACCACAAAATTTGTGTCTCCAAAGGCGTACTTACTCTAAAGTCGAGAACGGAACTGGCGAGCGGGCACGCCGAACTCTGCAACCAAACAACAAGGAGGATTAGAACTGGGCGGCAGCGGCGGCCGCCATTCAACGTCTGTCACCACAAAGGAGAGAATAACAGCCTGTTTGCGGCGCGACAAAAAGAGAAAGGAAGGGTTAAGGCGGGGAGAGAAGGAAGAGCGTCCGGGAGAGAGTGGGGGAGGGAGACGCCGTGAGCGAGGGAAAGGTCGGGGGGGGGGGGGGGGGGGTCGGAGGGACGGGCAGGCGCCGGGGTTGTCGCGACGTGCTCTCCATCTTTTCCGCCTCGCTGGGCTCCGCTCGACTCGGCGAAGGAGGTAAAAAACATATCACCGGCGAACGCGCACCCTCTCTGTCTGTCTGTCCGTTTCTCGTCTCTCTCTATCTCGATTTCAATTTCTTTCTTTCCCTGCACCGTCGAGTTTGTTGAACAGGGGCCGGAAGTCTTCTAATCAAGGAGGCTACAAGGCCTGTGCTCGCTGAGAATCATACACCAGGTTGGCAACGGAAGGTGTGATTGCGCCCCCCCCCCCCCTCTCCCCCGGGTCCCCTCCTCCAGGAGGTTCGCCGGGGGCGGTGGAATCTCTTGTCAGCCACTCGAGGTCTACGAGCTACCATCATGAACTATAGGAGCAGGTGTATTGTTATTTTTTTTATTCTTTTTTAAGCAGTAACTATGTGGTGTCGGTGTCGGCAAGGCAGGCTAAGCCACTGAACATTAGCAATGCAAACACTGCAAAAATAAACAAAAAATATATATAAAAAGTAAAGGGGGGAAAACCGTGGCGCAGCAGCACCCTCCTGGCACAGCGTAATCGCGGTCCCACCAAACGGGAGGATCTACGGGCCGCACCGCACCAAAACAAGAGGATAAGAAGCTTAGGCAACGCGTGCGTGGGCGACGCCACACGAGTGAGGGGGGAGAGACGAAGACATCCCCGGCAGCGGCAGAGAGAGGGCTCCTGCCAGCTCCAGCCCCGCACCGAGCGCTGATAGCAGGATCAAGCTCCGTAAACAGTTACGCTACACACGGTCTGCACCCAGTGCCGCGAGGCGGGGCGGGGCGGGGGGCGGCACTGAGCAGTGCACCGAGCCGTGCGTCCAACTGCAATCCAGTATGGCGAGGGCAGGCTTGAAGGATGCCTCTCGTTTTTTTTTAAATCACCCTCACTGGAAAAACAAAGGTAGGACTTAATGCCTTTCTAGGGGCATGAAATTTTAATGCCTTTGCAAAGGCACGAAATTGTCCAAAGGCATTAAAATTTAACATCTTTGGGGCAGTTTTAATGCCTTTGCAGGGGTGCTAATTTTTAATGCCTTTGTAAAGGCATTAAACCCCTTCGAGTCCTACCTTTGTTTTTCCAGTGCTATGATGATTAAGGCCGCGGGAATTGGTGAACATTCAAGTATAGGTGTGATGGGAAGCGCAGTGTGTCGAAGCCCTAGATCACAGCTTCACACATCCAGTTGAAATATTTTTATTTTCCATGAACAGTGACAAGCCTTGAAGCTGCAGGCGCAAGAACAAGTGCGGCGTGGCGTGGCGTGGCGTGGCGTGTCTCGCCGCAGCCAGCCGCGCCACATTCCAAACACACGCCCTGCGGAATGCCAGCTGCCACCACGTGACATGTCGCACGCGGCGTAAGGCCGAGATGCTTGCAAATCGCGAGAGGGGCAGGGAACCGGAAACGGGTGGGGCCTGGGGTGGGGGGGTGGCACCAGTGGCACCGCAGGCGGAAGGAGCGGACTATCATCATTACGCGTGCAGCGCCCAGGAGGAGCCGCCCGGCGCGCCACGCTCCAGGCTACAGGGGCGGGGTGGGGCGGGGCGGATTGGATTGGATGGCGTTTGTAATGCGAGAGACAAGAATCACTGCCGGGCCCGGCCGGGCTGGGGCTGGCCTCCCTCTCCTGCACGGCACCCGCGGGGCCGCTACTGCTACCGCTCGCTCACAGCGCCGCTCTGCCCGCCCCGCCCCGCCCCGCCCCGCCCCGCCCCGCCCCGCCCTGCCCCGCCCCGGCTGCCACCACCGAGCAGACTTCCACTCTCGAAGTGGCGCGGCGCGGATCCCTTTGTCCAGGTTCCCTCTCTCTCCCGGACAGACGTCGGGCTGGACTTGGCCCTCCTCAGAGTGTTCGCAGAGAGGCTCCTCTCCTGACGGCGGCAGCCTGGCCCGGCCTCACCCCGCCCCGCCCCGCCCCGCCCCGCCCCGCCCCGCCTCACCCCGCCCCGCCCCGCCCCGCCCCGCCCCGCCCCACTCGCCCACGAGCAGCCCAATCTCTACTCACATTAAAAGATTGGCGGTGGCCCTCACCATCGTACGCAATAAAAATAGCAGTGCGGCCATTTTTGTAAAGAAAATGCAGACAATTTTGTGCACGTCCAGAGCAGAAAACGAATTTGATCGTATGTGGACCGTTTGTCCAGAAGTACGGGCATAGTTTGTTAACACAATTTTAAATAGCCATAGTTGATCGTGGTTACTCTGCAAATTGAACTGTTGTACGAGATGAAAGTTTCATCTGCAATACTCTAGTCTTGCAGTTTAAACTGCAATACTTCACCGAAAAAACTTCGTCTTGATTTTCAAGCAGTCCCAGAGATCCTGTGTATTTTCCAACTGCTTGGAAACCAAAGACGTCGTTTTTCCGTGATAAAAAAACTCTTGCAGTCTCATCCGTCATGTACTACAACAGCTAGGTTTGCAGAGTACAGAAATCACTGCGAATAAAATATTCGTAAATTTACGACTTAATTCGTAAATTGTTATTAATGACAAAGAGTTGTAAATTTACGAGCGCAGTCGTAAATTTACGACAGAAAATTCTTCCTCGTCAAAGAAAACTAAGTCGACACGTGGTGCAAAAAAAAAAGTTCGTAACAACACAACTGGAAGTTGTAACTTTTCGACATTTATCATGGAAATTTTCCCCGTAACCCTTACAAATATTTTTCACAGTGATTGCCGTGCTGTCCGCAAAATTACGTCCAGAACACTCCGCACTGTTAATAGTGGATTAATTAATATTCATAACTGCGAGATAATATATTTGTTCCTAAGTCGTCGATACAATTTATCCCATGTTCGTCTCAGAGTCCAAAGACAGAACATAGTTTCTGTGTATGCGGCCCGTATGTGGGGCCCAGCCCAGCGCAGAGGCGCGAGGCTCCTGGCTTATCCTCAGCGGCCTTCTTGATTTTCAGACACGTCGTCCTTCGTCCAAGAGAGACGACGTCTTACGCGCCTCAGGACAGGACGGCGCGGCTTCTTTTTGTCGCAGAGTCTGGCCGGGGCGCGGGGGGTCCACCCTCGGGTCCACCCCCCGACACGCTTTGTGGGTCAACGACAATGTTGCATTGGGGCTGTGCTTCTCCAGCCTCCATCCCCAGCCTCCAGCCTCCAGCCTCCAGCCTCCAGGCTCCAGCCTCCAGCCCTGCCCCCATCGTCACGCCGGGCCGCATCACAGTCCGCCCTCTCCTCTGCCATCCGCCGGGAAATATGGAACAGACAATAAAATTCCAAGTGGCAACAGGCCGGCGCGGCGTGTCGCGGCGAGTGGATAAGAGACGGCGGCCGCGGTGAGCCCTCGGCGCGGCACGGACTGTGCAGCCGCAAAAAATGAAATCGCCATTCAACCGCAGAGATGAAAACTCTCAGACAGTTAGAGACATTTTTCTCCATTAGCGTTTCCTTATGGACCAAAATGTACAAGAGTGACATTAGATTATTTTTTCTGCTTAAATGCGTATGAAGTTTTTCTTTCATAGCGTTTTTATTCAGAAAATTGTACGTCTGTGTAGACTAATTAGTCCGTTACAAGTTCATATTATATATAAAAAAAAATGTACCAGATTACATTCTAAATAAGGTATGCTTAATACTATCGAATTCCCTTCAGCAGTTTTTTTTTCCTGTCGTAAGGGGCCATATGAAACAAAACACACACGTTTTCCAGCGATTTTAGAAGGCAACTCCATTGCTTAAAAACATCAATTACGGTCTGAGAGTGAATTTTTCTCTATGAACTTGAACTCTATTAATACAATATTGTGCTGCTAGAACAATGTCCGTTTCACTCAAAGAGAGAAAAATGTCCTTGGAATAAAAAAAAAAATATTGGGCTTTGATAATGAGGTTCGAAGAATTCTGGAGCCAGTCAAGGTACAAAGGTACTTGATTTAAGCACATTGGACTTCAAGTAAGAAGAACTCGCTTCTTTGGGAGTAGGTCACGGGGAGGACGAGGCACGACAGCCAGAGAAGGTTACGGTGTTCAGGAAAAGAAAAGGGACTGCTGCCGTGTGGAAGTACTTGAACAAGTACGGGAGGAGATTACAAACAAAATTAGGAGAAGAAAAAGTGTTTGGGAGTGAATGAAAGAATAATACGTTTCGCCGGGATCGGAAGTAGTAAGTTTGTCGAGCAGCTTTGGGAGGAGCCTCCCCCAACTTTCCCCCAGGTTCGCAGGGGGCTCAGTCTCACACAATTAACGAACTGTCACGGAGTTGACTGCAGGTGGCCGGACCCGACCCCGGCCCCGGCCCCGGCCCCGGCCCCGGCCCCGGCCCCGGCCCCGGCCCCGGCCCCGGCGGACGCGACAGGGCGAAAGCGAGAAACGCTTCACTCGGTTTTGAAACGTGTCGCGACAAAAAGAGAAATATCCGCAAAAAGGAGAAAATTAATCGAGTGAGAAACGTGGAGCTTCCGCGCCGGCGGCGTGTAGATGCCAAACAACAGTGAGGGGACCATGCACAATGAAATACGGGCAGAGGGAGGGGGAGGGGGAAGAAGGGGAAGGGGGGAGAGGACGCAGCTGGCGCCACTCCCAACCAGAGCGGCGGGACGACACTTGTCGTTCCCTCAATGCGCCGCAATGACACTCCCTCCGCCACACTGCAGGGGCGGACGAGAGAGAGAGAGAGAGAGAGAGAGAGAGAGAGAGAGAGAGAGAGAGAGAGAGAGAGAGAGAGAGAGAGAGAGAGAGAGAGAGAGGCGGGAGGAGAGAGGGAGTGAGGGGGCAATATGTTACGATAACCGGCTCTCCCTGGCCTTTTTCCCCGAAAAGATGATTATTCACATAAATGCGATACACCAAAATTCCCCCCCTGGCCGCTGCCTCTACCCCCCTCCTGGCCCCCTGGATCAACCGCGAGCCCCCTCCATCCCTCCGTGACCCCCGGGTGCCCACCGGGCCCCCCGCCCCCTCCCCCGCCGCGGCCCACCGCATCGATCGGGCCGCACGGCCGTGCGGGAGGGGGGCGGGGCGTGCGTAGGGTCACGCAACCCCCCCCCTCCCCCCGGCTGACAGTAATCGAAGGGGGCGGCGGGGGATATGAATAGTAAGGAGTGAAAGATACACGGAGGGAGGATGGGAAGAAGATGTCAGGTGCGGCGCGGCGCGGCACGGCACGGCGCGCAGCACCACGCACGAGAGAGAAAGGACTCAAGTTGCGAGAGAAGAGACAACGGGGCCGTCGCGACGGGTGAAGATCTTTAACTAAAAGATGATGGTGACGGGGCTCACCGTGCGCCTATTAGCGGTGCGGCGCATTGTCACAACTCGATACCGAGTTTCATTGGCTCTGCTTCACAGTCACGGTAAAAACAAATGTCTGATTTTTTGGCACTCTGTGCCTTTAAGGAGAACTCCTCACATTTTGTGGAAGTTTGAGGAGTTTTCCCAGTTTTCCTCAAAGTCACGGAGTGCCTCCAAGTTTTCAATTTTTCTTCAAAAAATCAGACATTGTTTTACCGTCGTGTAGGGGGAGGCCAGAGCTCGCGGCAGCAGGTTTATGGTTGCGTGGTTATTCTTGAGGAAAAATCATTTTAAAAATTAGAAACACAAAGCGGTTTTCCTCTGCCATGCCGACCTCTAGCTCAATGCTGCCGAGATGGTGTTGACATTTTCCAGTTGGTCTGCTGAGCGGTTGTCCGTTCGGCGCCGTTCGGCTTCTGGCCGCCTTCAGAGTTCGGCCCAAGCGTGACTCGCGTTGTCCGAGCTGCACCGCACCATTCCCAGCCGAGCAGGCAGCCTCCGGCGGGCGCAGCGGCGCAGCTTGCACCTGCATCAATACCTCGAGAGCCGTGCGCCCCCGCCCCGCCCCGCCCCGCCCCGCCCCGCCCCGCCCCGCCCCGCCCCGCCTAGCAGCCCCGCCGCGCGGCGCCACGCCCTTCCCCGCCCCTGTCACAGCCCTGCACCGGGCGGCCGCCAACGCCTACGTCTTGGAGACCGGAAGCGGCCACCGGAAGTAAGACGGTCGCTTCGGGTCACAGCTCGCTCTCACTCCAACCCCTTTTCGAACGCGAAAGCCCCGCAGGAAAAACACACGTCTTGATTTCCAGACAGTTTTCGAAAAACCAAGCAGCACACGGTTTCCGAGGTTGCTTGAAAACCAGGACGAAGCTTTTTCCCTGCCATGTCTACTCGTTGCAGGGCGGGGCGGGGCGGGGCGGGGCGGGGCGGGGCGGGGCGGGGCGGGGCGCGGGGCGGGGCGGGGCGCGGGGCGGGGCGGGGCGGGGCGCGGGGCGGCCTCGTAGCCACACGCCTGACGCTCTGTACCGCGCACACGAGCCTGATAACAAAGGCCCCGCTGGGACGGGCCCGGGCCGGGCGGGGCCACCGGGCCAGGCCGGCCGGTTAAGATAATCCCTCGCGGGGGGAGAGATAATTAGCCGCGGAATTACACAGCGAATACTGAGCAGCGCGAGAGCCGCGCCGAGTGTCGAGGGCGAGAGAGAGAGAGAGAGAGAGAGAGAGAGAGAGAGAGAGAGAGAGAGAGAGAGAGAGAGAGAGAGAGAGAGAGAGAGAGAGAGAGGGAGAGGGAGAGGGAGAGAGAGCACGAGCACTCCAGAGGAGCGGCGCGGGGCGACAGGGAAAAATGTACAGGTATAGGGAAGAGCAGGGGGTGGGACGGGGGCGGGGCGCCCACCGGCATATATACACGCCGCCTACCAGCTTGGTTCTCTTCCGCCCTTCAAACTCGCCCCGCCCCTCCCCTCCCCCGCCCGGCGGCGACGGCAGATAGAGGGAGGTTAGGGCGGGGAGGGGTAGGGGGTGGGAGTGATTGGGGTATCAGCGGAGCAGCCAGGGGTGGGCGAGCGGGCGAGCGGCGACCCGATGGCAGCAGAGGGGATGTTCCAGACGGTGCACGACGAGGCTGGCCGCCGCACCCCGCCCCGCCCCGCCCCGCCCCGCCAGGGGCAAGTCGATAGCGCGCGCCGCTCTTCACTTATTCACGGCGCGGTGCACTCGGCTCGGCCAGGCAATAATACGGCTGGGACTGCAGTTGCGGGGCGGGGCGGGGCGGGGCGGGGCGGGGCGGGGCGGGGCGGGGCGGGGTGGGGCGGGGCGCGCCGCCTGCGATCTGCGTGATAAGGGGAGGTGTCAGCGAGCCCCGCCCCACCACACCCCCTCTCAAGCCGTCGCAATGACGCGGCACACTGCTGCCGTCGCCCAGTGTGGAAGGCGACGAAGTGAGAGAAAATAGGAGCGAATGGGAGAGACAGAAGGAGAGACAGAAGGAGAGAGGGAGAGACGTCGGCGGAGCAAAAGATAACGAAAACCGGGAAAATGAGAATGAGGAGATAAAGGGGGTGAGGGCGTATGAAAGTGCATTACGCGCGCCTCCGCCCCGCCCCGCCGCGCCCGGCCCCGCCGCGCCCCGCCCCCGCAGACCTACTGGTCTCCACGGCACTGGCCCCGGCCCGGCCCGGCCCGGCCCGGCACACCTGCCCACCCCAAGCTGACCTGACCGGAAGTTAGTGGCCCGGAGCGGATGCGGGAGAGGCGCGAGGCGCGGCGCCCGGCCCGCACCTCCTGGAGGAGGCCGAGGAGAGGGACGCAAATTGAAAGAAACTTACGGGAGAGTGGAGGTGCCTCTCTGGAATACGCGACAAGCAGCCTCAGGGCGTATATCGTCTCCCCCGGCGCAGCGCCTAGGGGAGTGAAAGGAGAAACCCGCAGAGGTGACCCAGCACGGTGAATCGCGTCGTCGCGCCAGAGTGAGGCGGCCAGCAGTCGGCGGGCCAGTGGCGAGTAATCGTGTCTGAGCAAGGTAGGCCGATGAGTCTCAACTCCCACCCGTTTTAGACGCAAACCACCCATTTATTTAACTCCCCCCCCCAAAAAAAAAAACACACACAGCAAAAAAAAATATTTTCTTTCTCCTTTCTTTCCCTTTCTCTTTCCTCTCCTCTTTCCTTTCCATTTCTCTTCTTCCCTTCCTCTTACCACCCGTTTATAATCCGTACCTCCACCCCGTTTATTTTCACGGTAGGGCAATTGCCCTGCCGTGAAGATACAATGAGCGCCACTGCGGCGGGCAGCCCTTCACACACGCGACAGTCACGGCCGCTAGCATCCGTCGACCGACCTCCAGATATTAAGCCGTCCGGCGGGCGGGCGGATGGAGCAGCCACTACTGAACTCCCCCGCAGCGTGGCGTGCGTTTCGCCGCATGCAGTGAGAGCGAGGCGGAAGCACGGCTGGAGCGGTTGCTTTGATGACCGCCCCGCCCCGCCCCGCCCCGCCCCGCCCCGCCCCGCCCCGCCCCGCCCCGCCCCGCCCCGCCCCAATGTTTGACGTGCGTTTGCGCTGCAGTGAGAGCAAGGCGGCGAGAGGGCTGGAGTGGTTTCTTTGATGCCTTCCTCGCCCCAACCAGTACCGCCAAAAGGTAGGGAAAAGGGGGGGGGGGGAGGTTCGAAGTAGGAATGAAAGACAGAAGAGCGGTGGTACGGAGCACAACATACGACGCAATCTTAAAACAGCGAGCACGCCCCGGGACGGCACGGTCTAGCGCCCAGGAGCTCCACAGCCGGGCGGGGTAGGCACCCCGGTGCGCTCGCTGGAGCAACGGGACGGTCTAGCGCCCAGGAGCTCCACAGCCGGGCGGGGTAGGCACCCCGGTGCGCTCGCTGGAGCAACGGGACGGTCTAGCGCCCAGGAGCTAGCTCCACAGCCGGGCGGGGTAGGCACCCCGGTGCGCTCGCTGGAGCAACGGGACGGTCTAGCGCCCAGGAGCTCCACAGCCGGGCGGGGGCGGGGTAGGCACCCCGGTGCGCTCGCTGGAGCAACGGTCTAGCGCCCAGGAGCTCCACAGCCGGGCGGGGTAGGCACCCCGGTGCGCTCGCTGGAGCAACGGGACGGTCTAGCGCCCAGGAGCTCCACAGCCGGGCGGGGGCGGGGTAGGCACCCCGGTGCGCTCGCTGGAGCAGCGGGACAGCCTGGCCTGTAGGTGCAGGCGCTCCACAGCCCGTCATGTTTTTTTTTTGGTAGATACAATCAGTTACAAAAAAAATGTCAAAAATATACTTTATATTTTGTCGCAAAAAAAAGAAGAAAAAGAAAAGAAAACCGGCACGTGTACCTTTTAATACGAAGGCAGGGTATTTACTGAAAAAAAATAAAAGAAAAAAAAAGAAAAGGAAAAAAAAGGAAACCCTGTCACCTGAATTATTCAATGATAGTCCCTGTAATATTCATCACCACTTTCCCTAACTGTCCATGATGACTTTCTTTTCCCATGACTTGTCAGGAGGTTTTCGTAAATCCTGGGAATGGGCCGGTGCGCTCGCAGGTGTAACGCGGCTTTCTGACATTACGGTACTTCCCGCAGATTGTAAACTTAAATCATTCGGCGGCGAGCCGCTTCGTCCTGGCGCCCCGCCAGGCTCCGCATTGTCATGCTGGAGTCAGCGAGCCCTGGGCAGCCTTACCAGTGTGCCGTGTCCGTGCCGCGCGCGGTGGGTGGCGCGCTGCGTGCGGAGGAGCGTGAGCCGCCCAGCCGAGCATTGGAACTGCAACACAAGGAAAACGAGACATGTTATCAGATGGTTGCCTGCGAGTGGGCGGCGAGGGGCTCTGTACTCAAAACAATCAGAGTACACTCTAAAACAAAATCAGTAAAAAATCAAGAAAAATTCAGCAATAAATCAAGAAAATAATAATTGAACAATCAACAAAAAAATCGAAAAAATAAGTAAAAGCCCAGGAAAATCACGAAAAAAACGTCAAAATCAGAAAGATCGGTGTACGCTTGAATTTGTGGTAAAGGACCCCTATGTGGACGAGCAGGGCACACGAAGAGCCACGCGAAGGCGGGGGCTATCAACATTAAAGCCCAATTAATGAAAATTGACGTTCGTGCTATGAAATGTTTTCATGGGCCGTTATCCGGCAAACACAATCAAAGCGAGAGGTGCGCAAAAAAGCGGACGCTACGGCCGCGGCCACAGGCAAACAGCGCAAGAGTGCTATCCAAAGAATCGCGGCACAAAACTGCACACTCGTAAATTTGCATTCCGCTTCGGGCAGCGACTGCAATAACAGTTTTGACGATGGCTTCGGGGACCTGGCCGGACCTGGCCTGCTGGCACCGCGCTGTGTGTGGCGTGATGACACCCAACCTCGCAACAGGCTGGCCCTCCCTGTCCATCCCCCGGGCGCCCCCCCACCCCCACCCCTCCGGCTCCCCCCACCCAGCGCCAGGCAGCGCCCCCCTCCCTCCCAACGGTCACAGCATCCGCAGTGCGACTAGAGAGAGGCCTCGAGGGAGGGCGGGGCGGGGCGGGGCGGGGCCGGGGGCAGTCATAAGGAAGGCCCGCCGGCCGGGGGGGGGGGGGAGGCGCAACCCCCACCTGACTTTTTTTTGGGGGGGAGGGGGACAGTAAACTCGGTGACAAAATGGAGCTACACTACACAGCGGGGCAGGGGCCGGGCGTTAATAAAGTGGATCACTCACCCCTCCCCGCCCCGCCCCGCCCCGCCCCGCTCCGCCGCCACAGGACAGGCGGCCCTGTCATCGCTGTCACCCTGGGGCGAGCCCTGCGGCGGGCCGGGCCGGGTGAGCAGTTGATCCAGATAAATCACTTGCAGGGGCGCTGTGTCTCGCTCTTACGGGAAGAGGTATGGAGAGAGGATCGCCCCTCCTTTGCTTTTCGGAGTGAGAGTTCCGGTCCACCGCGCGCAAGAAGCGACGGGCAGCTCTCTCCTCTCCAGTGGAGGGTGAATCCCTGCTTCTGCAAACTTTTTCCCCCTCCTCTACAATATTATTTTTTCCCTGCCGCGCTCTCCAGTCCCGAGCTGCTAGCCGACTGCACTGCCCCCGTTCGGTTCCGTTTCTTCTGCGGGAGCCGCGCTGGCCCACGCCCTGGACGCCCCTGGCGTCCTTGACTCGGGCGAGGCGGGGCGAGGCGAGGCGAGGCGGGGTGGGGTGGGGCGGGGCGGGGGCGGGGCGGGGGCGGGGTGGGGCGGGGAGCGCCAGAGGTCCTTGATGGTGGCCAGTCCGAGCAGAGCCGGGCAGTAGGTGCGTGCGTATAGCTGTCTGCAGCATTGACGGGACGAGAACCTCTCTGAGCACAGGACGGGCGATTTTTTTATCCCCACAATAAAATAAACTGAAGCCATGCAAAGCATTTCCGACCCATTCGTCACGTGAGCACTTCAGAGAAGCCTAAAAGACTAGCTTGAGCCGAGGATCGTTTTATGAAGAAAAAAAGAAAAGAAACAAAGTACACGGCCTTTAAAAAATCATAAATATCAGGAAAAACCTCGTCAGAATAAAAATAAGATCAGAAAAAAGGGAAAAATCAAGGAAAAGGGAATATAAGGAAATATAAGGAAAAATCAGTAAAAATTGAGGAAAAATTACGAAAAAACATGAAGATCGATGAACGCCTGAATTTAGAGTGAGGACATCAAAGCTAAAGTTTCGGTCCAGCTCCAGCAGCAGAAAACAACTCAGCGTTAAACGCAATAAAATTATTAAACACAATAAAATTATATACAATTAAATAAGTAAGCAGCTAAAGTGACAGCAATGGCACGCATTTATTTTTTTCCGCGCCATGCAGCAGGCCCATGTCTGAGTCCCCGTTGGGCTCATAGGGCCCCGAAGGGCCACTGGGGCTTCGTGCCGGCCCGGCCCAACCCGGCGCCACAGGCTAATAGGCACGCTGGTCATTAGAGGGGGCGGGAGGGGTTCTGAGGGGGACGCTGGGCGGCGCACGTGGTAAAAAAGGCCGCTCCTGTATAACACGTGTCGGCGCTCCACGGCCGCTGCCGCTGGAAACAGATGACCTGCTTTGACTTGGGGCCGCGCGCCGCGCAAGCAATTTGTATTTATTTGTCTCAGAGGTCCGTCCGGCGCCGACTGACCGGATTCTCCTCCAGCGCAAGTCCAAAAAATCATTCGCGCGCCAAATGAATAGCAAATCGAGTCGCGACGGCGGGGCCCAGCGTCACGTCGCACGGCGAGACGCGTCGATAAAATGATGGGTCGCGAATGTGGCAACCAGTCGGAGCGGGTGAAAGGGGGGAGGGGAGAGAGAGAGAAAGGGCGTCTTTGGCAGAGTCACAGACAAATTTACGACTCCCTCTTTACTTCCTCCACAGCGGCGCGGCGGGGCGCTCGCCAAGCCCTCCATCATGGTCCTGGGTGAACGCCACGAAACACCCCACCCCACCCCGCCCCACCCCACCCTACCCCACCCCACCGGGGGAGTACACGAGGCGGGGTGGGGCGGGGTGGGCGCGCCCTGGAGCCGAGGCGCCAGACGGGCTGGCTACACCCCTGACGCGCTCCTTCGGCTTGCCCCCCTCTATCCTCCTCCAGGCAGAGAGTTGCGGGAGAGTCTGGAGGGGAGAGCGGGGAGGACGCTGTCGGCCCGGCCCGGCCCGGCAGGGCCATTCAAGGCCACAGGTAGGACCAGAGGCGGGGCGGGAGAGGACACACAACACCCTGTATCCGGGCGGGGCGGGGGGCGGGCACACGCATTGGATAGAGGGAGAGGGGAGGCAGGGAGAGAGACAGAAGGAGCCGCCGCCACTGCCGACAGGGACCCGACGCCATCCGAAATGGGATACGCCGAGAGAAGAGAAAAGAAGGGATGAGTCAGTGGGGCGAAACGGGGCGGGGCGGGGCGGGGCGGGGCGGGGCGGGGCGGGGCGGGGCGGGGCGGGGCGGGGCGGGGCGGGGCGGGGCGCCCAGAGCCGCAGGCTAGCCCGGAGCGCCGCGGGCTGTTTCCAGATTCTAGCGGGACCAGGGCCAAGATAGCCTCGGGCCTCGGCTGGGCTCGCCCGGATCATGGAGACTATCAACCAAGAATTTTAAGCTTTCAGTCGGGAGTTTAATATCCCAACGCAGCAGTGATCAATAGCACCCATCAAAAATGAAAGATTCTAATCGGAAACCAGCAAGACTCGCCCCTCGGAAACACCATCACCGATCCCTCGGCGAGCACTCCACGCATGGCATTGTGGAGCTGTCAAAGATTGGGGCCAATACAATAACGGCCTCCACACCACGCTGCCGGGCGGGGCGGGGCGGGGCGGGCCGGGCCGGGCCGGGGCGGGGCGGGCCGGGGCGGGGCGGGCCGGGGCGGGGGCAGGGTGCAGGCAGCGGGGCTCGGCACGCAGGCAGTGCGCGCCCAGGTGAGGCGAGGGGGCCGTGAAACGAATCCCTTGTCAATGAAACCATATTCAGCGTGTCGAGCAGGGTGGTGGTGGGGCGGACAGAGCGTGGCCGAGCGTAGCCGTGCGTGAGCGTGGCCGGGGGAGGGCGTGTGCTCCGCGTGTGCTGCGAGGAATGTGTCGCGATGAAACGGGATCCTCAGGAAACAGAGAGAGGTCGCAGCCAGGTTCCGGATGCAAAGGCAGAGTCAGAAATTCCTATTTTTAAAATTCCATGTACCGATAAGCGCATAACTAGGCGGCAGTAAATTTTGACACGTAACTAAGATGCAGTAAAGTTTGGATCTAGCTCAACTTCAAGGTGGCGACATAAACTGGACAGTCGCATTCCCTGACGTTTCCCCGACGAAATGTGTTTTCCCTGATATGAATGCAGGAGTTTTGGGAGAGGTAAACTGAAAAAGAGATACATTAAAAGGAAAAAATATCAATCAAGATTGGTATTGATAGCAGATGATACCGCAAGAGAAATTGCTATGAGGTGCGAAAATTTGTGTGTGAACGCACACGATGTAAACGACGAACGACGCCAGCAGCGCCGCGCCGCGTGCCTGCGGGGTTGGGAGGGAAGGGGGGGAGGGGGGGTTCACCGGCGGCGTGGCGGACCGAAGCCGTCGCTGGCAGGGAGGAGCTGTTAGTGTTACACGCTGCGCGCGAAGGCGAGGAGGAGGTGCCATTGTTCCGCGCAGACTGCGCGTCAGGCGTTCATGGGGGCCCCCCCTACCAGCGCCACCCTATATTATTGTATAGTTGCGATTGGTTTCTGGACTCGAGAGTACAAGCTAGCTGACACCTTAGTGTCTTGTACTGTTCTATAGTAAAGAAAGTAAAGGTATCATCTGCTAAAAACAATCTTTATAAAAAGAAAAACAATGTCAGAGTAAAAATTTCACCGACATTGAGCCCCGACTTCTCTGCCTTGCGGCCACCCTGAACTCGAGCACGGATTTTCTGCTTGTGGTTCACGCTGGTTGCGGACTGGAGAACCCTAGAGATTTAAAGCCAAGGTCGCGGAGTGGGGCGAGCTCGCACGCACCGCACCCGCCCCGCCGGGCCCCGGCCGGCTATGTTCGTGCTGGGTCATTGGGGAAGGGAGGGAGGTAAGTAGTGTGAAGCAGGGGATCGGCAGACACACGTGGGTAGGGCGGAGCGGGTGCGCCAAAGGGAGAGAGAGAGAGAGAGAGAGAGAGAGAGAGAGAGAGAGAGAGAGAGAGAGAGAGAGAGAGGCGCGTCGAGGTGTGTGCACCGGATGCTTCTCTCAACGTGTAACAGTGTTGCGGGATAGCATTCTTGCCTGGGCTTCAGGGACCATATGGCGCCTTCACACAGGTGAATTGGGTCGGTGACCCCGCGGCACTCTTATTGGCTGAGCTAAATTTAAATTCAAATTTCAATTTAAATTTAAATGCTCAGCCCTGTCAGCATGCGCCATGGGGCGGCCGGGGCGAGCCGTGATGTGAGATGTGAGACGTGAGATGTGGAAACATCAGTGTTGCCATCGTAACTTGGTTTGAGCCAACAACTTAGTGATAATCGACTAATCGAAATCTGTATTATTAACTGTTAACCTTAGCGCGCCGCAGGCCAAGGTAGACGCACTTTTAGCTCAGCTTTTCACGGTTTTAACGTGCGTCTACCTTGTATGTTTTAAACAAGAAACACCCGCGGTGCTTCGCCCTTTTCCTGCGCCCTGCATTCCAAATCATATTCCCATAACATAATTTTTGCACCTTATATTGGCAAGAAATCGACTTGCTGGTAAAACAATTTACGCTGTTTGTCTAACGTATGGAAACATTTTCCTTCCAACCACAACATAAACCCCCGATCACTGTACGCCCATGGTGAGAATACTCTCCTCTTGGTAGGCAACTATCGAAAAAATAATGAAGGAAATCGTCCGGGGTCACCTTTAGACCCTGTAAATTTGGATTGAAGTACCCCAGGAGACTCCGGAGCGTCCGGTAGGGAAGTTACTGGAAACTGCGGTCAGCCCGGCCTGACCTGTCCGACTTACCAAACTTCATCGGCAGGACAGCCTCAGTGTGTCGCCGCGCTGAGGTCCAGGGGGAGCGGCAAGCGTCCCTCAACATGTGTCGGGCACAAGGGTCTACCACTTTGAAAAATCACGTACGAGGATTATAATCAGTCACGATATGGCGATTTTCAATGATTATTTGAGTTTATATCTAACACATTTACTGATGATTGTCCAGTAATCACGCAGCTTTTGGTCAAATTTGATAATATTTCTCCATATTTGTCAAAATTTGTCAAAATTTGGAAATTTTACATGATTATGATTACGTATGTGATTAATCATCTTGAGGGGTGTATGAGGATTATGAAAGTGGTAGACCCTTGGTCGGGGGTTCAGGCCGAGGGGAGGGGTCCTTCGATTCAAGCGTCCACCGATTTTTCTAATTTACCTGTCTTTTGGGGGATTTTCCCTGATTTGCCCTATTTTTTTTAATGATGTTTTCTGCGGATTTTTACTCGTTCTTTACAATAAAATCCATATTCTTGGTATATGCGAAGAGAACGAGTATTGTGTTCAAAACTTGGTTTTGTTTAGTGACTAGTTCAACTCACAAACCGCAAAAGTAAACCCTATAATTGAATATTCAATTTAAAGCTTAAAACACGATCTTTCTTCCGTAATCGAAGTATTTTCTTCTCCCCAATGCAAAGTTTTGAGTAAATCACGTTTGAAAACGTCCATTTTAACGGCGTTCAAACCCATAATTGTAACTTAAATTTCTCACGAAAAACATTTCTATCTTCAACATATTTACCACTTGAAAACATATCTTCCACCTTCGATAAACATTTCTTTCCCATGATGTAATGAGATAAAAGTTTCCTGTAAATGAAAGTTCTTTCAGACCATGTAACTTTGGTATCGGGAAAGTGGGTGCCGACACATTCAAATCGATATTTCGGTAATTTCGAAACGGTGCTGAACGCCAACAATAGACAACAATTAGAAACCTGTCGGACTTCTTCCTCATTGTGTCAGTGGGATCACGAAATTTCGGCAACTTTGATTTAACATTCTTGCACACTTAACAAAACCAGTTTTGATATACATTCTATTTGTAAAGGACAAGTTCCTTCACATTATTTATCATTTTTTCAAAGTGAAAAATTGATATTTCCAAACATTTAATATTTAGGGTATTGTCTTCGCTTCTTGTTTTTCTTGATTTTTTTTAAAAAATTATTTTTTAGTTTTTACTGATTTTGTTTCAAGGTGGACACTGATTTTTTTGAGTGCAGGAGGACCGCTCGGTTCAGGCCTCCAGGCACATGCAGGCGCTGCGCTGCGCTCGGGCGGCACTTGGATGACCAGACCACTGCGGGCGCCGTGGGGCAGGGCCGGGGCAGGGCCGGGGCAGGGCCCTGCAGGGGGGCGACGGATAAATCACCTCCACTTGGCTGCGTTTAGGCTCGGCGCGCGCCCCACGCCACGCCGCCGAGCGGACGCGTCCGAGAGAGCAGAGTATTTGCTTATTCGTGGCGCGCACCGCCGCACCGCCCCGGACGCAGCCGCACCGCTTTAAATTGGCAAGGCGGCAGAGGCGCGTGCCGCCGGGTCACGTGTCAAACAAGGTGTCCTTCCTCTTTCGCAGGACCCCTCTACCCCTGCAGCGCTCGCTGATATCGCATTTCCGGCTCAGTACGTGAAGAGTGAAGAGGTGTGCCCCGCCACGCCCCGCCACGCAAAGGGGACATAATCCTCATTGGCCGTGTCATGTCACGCCGCTGCCTCTCCGCCTGTCAGCCGCGGCGTTGCTGCTGCACCGAGGTGGGGGGGGGGGGGCACACGCAGCACGCAGCGGCATCGACCCCCCGAGCCGGGCGGGGCGCCCGCAGACATTCTTTAGTACTGAATTGTACAACGCAGCGGGCGCTCTGCTGTCGAGACAAGCGCGCTCTCACTCTCATTCTGCGGTGCAAAGCGTGGCTGGGCGGGGTGGTTTGTGTCCGGGGGGATGAGAATGAGAGGCCTCTGCTCTAGAATGTCCGTTATTCGGACCCTAGCCCCCCCTCCCCCCTTTCCACACCGCAGGAACGGACAGACGCGGCCAAACATGTTCGGCCCAAAGGGGGCGCCCCCCCCCCTCCTGCGGCCCCTGCGCGGAGGTGGGGGCCACGTCTCCTCTTCCGCCCCTCTTCCCCCATCGCTCCCCGGAGAGGCGGATGGAACTTCTCCCAAACTCCCCCCCCCCCCCCGCCCCACATGAGGTCTGCTCACCAGGTATATACCGCTCGGGGCGGAGCCCCGCCGAGCAGAGGAGACAAACTTAAGACCAGCACCCGGGCCGGGGAGCAGGGGGCCGCTACTGGCTATGCGCTGCGGGTACTCGTGCAGCGCCCGGCCCGGCCCGCGCCCCCATCTACCCCATATTTATGAAAGGCGTAGCTATCTCGTGCATTCTTCATCGCCCCTTCCACCCACCCCGCCTCGCCCCGCCCCGCCCCGCCCCGCCCCGCCCCGGGGTGTGTTGTGCGCCCGCTGACTCCTGCCCCACCGGTCGCTGCTGCTCTAACGGAGACAAGAAGCCGGGCGGAGCGGGGCGGCGACAAACACCTCAACTGATGAAACCCGTCAGTCAACGCAGGCAGGGGAGGGACGACGCGCCAGCAGGAGAAAAAAGAACTCAAGAGAAAGCGGACAGAGCCAAAGCGGGGCAGAGAAAAACTGACGGCACTGCGTAATATTGTCGAGTTACTTCCAGCACAGGGTCTGGCTGGTCTGGCAGGCTGGTCCAACGGCATATAGGAATAGCGTTGTTGAGTTCTTTTTTACGACTTTTTATTTCTTTTTTTCTTTTTTTTTTTCCTTTCCTGCGTGCAGAAACCACCGTTTTTGCATAAACCAAATTTCAAGCCGTGCTGGCCAGTGCCACTCGGCGCTCCCCCGCACCTCCCACCTCGCACCGCCCGCACCACGATCGTAATGACAGCCCACGTCGAGAACCGCCACGCCTGCTGCGTCCTCTCTCTCTCTCTCTCTCTCGCACACACTGTGACACAAAGCACCGGGGGAGAGCGCCATCTCTCTCGCACTCGACGCGCATACCCACCCGCCGATAAACCTACCTCCGGCCCGCGCGCAGGCGCCGCCACCTCACCCGCGCAGTGCGGTGGGAACAGTAAAGGGCACGCCCGTAAACGGCTTCAATACGGCCGCTTTTAAACATCCCGCCCGCCGCGCGCGCCGCACCCCGCATATGGCAGCCGCTTTAGTGCGGCGTGGCGGGGCGGGGCGGGGCGGGGCGAGGCGGGGCGTGGCGGGGCGTGGCGGTGCCGGGCGGGACGTGGCTGGGGCACAGTGGTCACCTAATGGTCTAGCTAGGCAGCGTCAACCTCGATGTGAATCCGGCCGCAGCCCCCAACCCCACCCCCACCCCCACCCCGCACACACAGCACTGTGGTGGCGGCGGCACGGCAGGGCTAGCTTTTATGGGCGGAGGGCAGACCTACAATAATTCTAGCCCCAACATCGCACCCCAACCCCAACCCCCCCCCCACCCCCCCCCAACACCCCCCCCCCAACCCCCCCCCACCCCCCCCCCAGCCCCCTAAGCCCCATACCTCAACCCCGAGCCTGGGCGCGAGCACCAGAGAAGAGGGGTGGGGGAGGAAGGTGGCCGGATCTAGTGAGGGGGGATGAGAAAGAGGTGGTTCATCTCGTAGAATACGAGGAGAGTACAGTGTAAGGCGGAGGAGGTAACGTTACAGGAGCAGCCGGGGTGTGAAAGAGCTTAAGGTGGGCCATAATGGAAACGAACACCGCAGAAACCACTCATAAGTCCACGTAGAACTGCTGACCGTGAGCGGAGCGGAGCCCTCGCTAGGCCCGCCGGGACACTGTGCTCCCGAGGCGAGGCGGGGGCGGATGAGTTGGGTGAAGGGCGTGGCTGCGCCAACGAAATGGAGTGCGAGGACGAGGCGGGGCGGGGCGGGGCGGGGCGGGGCGGGGCGGGCCACGGCGGCGGGGGCGCTGCCCGCTTGAGCCTCCTGCTCCGGGGCGCTGCCCAGTTGAGCCCCGCTTCGCCTCCGACTCCTCCAGGGCGGCCGGTAAGACCCCGACCCGTCACCCTCCTCTTCGCGGGAGCAAGAGGCCTCCACTCGGGGCTCCTCAGTTTAAATTTAAACGCGCGCAAAGAGTCGTTAGGAGTAAGGGCCATCTTAGCTGGCTGCAGGCCCTGCAGACACAGGACCACAGGACGATAGGACCAGCCCCCCCGAGCGGTACATCGTGTTGGCCCATGACGCGCGGGGCGGGGCGGGGCGGGCGTGGCGGAGGGCCAACCATAGTGGCAGTGGCGCGGCGGCATAACGACGGCAGCGGCTCCCCCGCCCCGCGCCGCGCCGCCGCCTCTGAGCCCATTGTCTCGCCCGAGGACCTCCCGACCCCGACGGGGAGCCAGAGCGGAGGGGGGGGGGGGGGGGGGGGGGGGGGGAGCAGAGAGGGTTTATTATTTTATACACACAACAAGTTTGAGGCGCGCGACGCGGCGCGACGCGGGGCAAAGCCAATCTACCGAGATGTAGGAGGCGCGCGAGGGAGCCCGGCCCGGCCCGGCCCGGCTGGGTGGAGGCCGCGCCGCCTCCGGGCCTCGGAGAGTTTAGCCGAGATAAGCAGATCCCACTGCCGCGCTGGACAGAGCGGGCCAGGCTCGGGCCAGGCGCCAGGCGCCACCAGCAGGCTCCGCTGGCGCGGCAATTTCAAAAACTGCTCGCGGGCGCCGCTCCGCCGCTCGAAAGCTTGACCCCGCTCCTGCTACGCCCTCCAGTCCGGCCCGGGCCCGGGCAGCGCCGCATAACGAGGCCCCGGGCCGGGCAGGGGCGGGCCGCTCCCACCCTCTCGGGGCCGGGCTGCGGCCGGGCTGCGGCCCTCGCGGCGGCCCACTGCACGCCAGGGCGCCGGGGGCGGGGACCGCCTGCACCCGGCGGGCGCGCAGCGGGGCAGCGGGGCGCCGGGGCGCACTCAAAGCTCCCTATGAGGGACTAAAACTTTATTTCCACGACTCATGGCGGCGGAGGGGGCTGCAAGATTGATTTCCCACTCGGCGATGGCGATGCGGTCTCCTCCCCTCGCAACCCCACGAGCGCTTTTGCTGATCTGACGCGCGGCACTCGTAGATCCATGCGAAGACCGGTGGTAAGATATTTTTTCGCTCATAGCATGAGGCCAATAATCTTCTCGTGACAAAGCGGCAAAAATATCGTCCATCGGTTCTGTAAGAAGGCGGACGGGGGCGGGGGAGCTGCTCGGCTGCAGACTGCTGGTGACCCACTTCCCTGCGCACACATAAACCCTTACGTAAAAGTGTGACACTTGCATTCCGCCTCCGAAATGCTCGTCCGTTTTCTTTGTCCCACACTCAACCGCTGCATGCCAACTCCACCCAAGGGGCCGTGGTTTCGGCCGCGGCGGGTCGAACCGAACCGGGTCAAGCTCAGGGCTCGTTCGCCCCGTACAAGCCCTCCTCGACCCTCTCCGGCCCGGTACCCGAGGAGTTCCGAGCGGTGGTGGGAACCGGTGGGAACCCGAGGGGCTCCGGTGGTCATTGTGGGCTCCCGCCCCCACAGTGACACGGGCGGGGCAGGGGTCGGGGTCTGTTTGCTTCGCGCAAATATAAAGGAGCACCGCCCTGCCCCCCCCCCCCCCCCCGCACCACAAGAGGCCCCGGCCGCACCGCAACCCCACAACCATCAGTCGCGAAACACAGAATTAAAACGAGGCTGGCAGGTCGGGTCAGCGCGGGGCCGCAGCGGCAGGCAAGCGCTGGGCTCGTTCCCCGCGGGGGGCCTTCGGCTTCAAACCCGCGGTGTGGGGCGTGGTGGCGTGGCGAGGCGGGGCGGGGCGTAGCGACGCAGCGGCCGCGGCTCAACCGCCTGGATGAGCACACGCAAAACAAAGTTCCTTGCATCAACGGCATGTTGCCGCTGGAAGGGCTTCAACGACATGAGCTGCCAGCCCGGCGCCACGCGCCACTCGTCCTATCGGTACAGTTTGCGGTTGTTGAGGGGTCAGCAGCAGCTTGTCGGCACAGCGGCCCTCTTGTTGTTGTTCCAGGCGCGAGCAGCCGGAGCAGCCGGAGCAGCCGGAGCAGCCGGAGCAGCAGGAGCAGCCGGAGCAGCCGGAGCAGCCGGAGCAGCCGGAGCAGCCGGAGCAGCCGGAGCAGCCGGAGCAGCCGGAGCAGCTGGAGCAGCCGGAGCAGCCGGAGCAGCTGGAGCAGCCGGAGCAGCCGGAGCAGCCGGAGCAGCCGGAGCAGCCCGGCCGGCTGGGGCGAGCTGGAGCGTCCAGCAGCGACCGTCGTGACGCCTAGCACGCGCCTCATTATTTTAATTTTTTTTTCCTAAGTCGTACATTACAAAAAATATATTGTGAATCTACAAAGCTATTTCTCACAGTGCCACGCGTGCCTGTCTGCGGAGGAATCCCAGCTTTATTGCCACCAAATTGCCAATACGCTGTCCGTCTGATTGCCAGAGAGATAGGCGAATAGGATTGTTACACCTGACAGCGCCAGGGATAACCTGGGATAACTGTGCGCGCACGCGCGGTGTAAGCCCGCCCGGCACGGCACTCCTGCCCCGCCCGACTCTACTGTTACATCGGCCGCTCGGTTTTGGGGTTGGGGGAGAAAAAAAGAGAAGCACCTGATTTATTTTTAACCGAACGCGAGAATAACAATATCCCTCCCTCACTGCTCCCTCCCCCCCACTCTAGACGCAGGTGGCCAGGCCTGCAGGGTGATTCCGAACAGCGTTGAGTAGTGCCCTCTCTCTCTCTCTCTCTCTCGCTCCTGATGGCCGTGCCGCATGAGTGAGACAAGGACAGAGCGACACAACCACTGCTCGGCGAGAACGAGCGGGGCGCGGCGGGGCGCGGCGGGGGCCGTGCTGCGTGCGACCAGGGTTCATTCATCTGCCGAGCGCCGAGCGCCCCTGTGCTGTGCTGAGCGCGCAAGCTGGTCAACAGGACAGAGACGGAGGAGGTCTAAGTCTGGCACTCCACTGTACGCGTGGCGTGGCGTGGCGTGGCGGGGCGGGGCGGGGCGGGGCGGGCGGGGCGTGCGAATGCGAGACGAGGCCCGGCAGCGCACCGCCCTGCTCGCCACACTTTCTACATTCAAGCGAAAATAGCGCCGCGCGCCCGCAGCCTGTGCCGCTGTCCGCGTGCAGCCCTGCCAATAAGCGAGAGCGAGGGTGCGAGGGTGCCGTGCGCGCAGCGGCCCCGCCCCGCCCCGCCCCGCAGCCAGTGAGCCCCTGTGCCGCTGTCCGCATGCAGCCCTGCCAATAAGCGAGAGCGGAGGGTGCGAGGGTGCCGTGCGCGCAGAGGCCCCGCGCCCCGCCCCGCCCCGCCCCGCCCCGCCCCGCCCCGCCCCGCCCCGCCCCGCTGTCAGGCGCGTTGTGCGAGGGTGCAAGCAAGCGGGACCAGAGGCAGCTACATACCCTCGTGGCCGCCCGGCCCCGCCACCCCACACTCAAGGCTCCGGAGGGCTACAGGGAGCTGGGGCGGGACCAAAGGGGTAGGGTTGCAAATCTACTCGGCAAATCTAAGTGTGATACTACATGTCACAACTGCAAAACTCCCGAGTTCGTCAGTTTAAACGGCAAAACTCCAGGGTTCGTAAGTTTAAACGGCAAAACTCCCGAGTTCGTCAGTTTAAACGGCAAAACTCCCGAGTTCGTCAGTTTAAACCGTGAAACTGTTTTGCAGTTTCAACTGACGAACTCGGGAGTTTTGCAGTTTAAACTGACAAGTAGCATCACACTTAGATTTGCAGAGTACATTTTGTGAATTTTTATAAATTTTCGTTATTTTTTGTGAATATTTACTAGAACTTTACCTAAATTTTTGAGAAATCTCCTGAAGTTCTGAGAATTTTTCTATTTTTTCTCTCAATTTTCCTGATCTACAAGGAGTACAAAAATTTCAGAGTTTGTTTCCCCCTCGGGCAGGATGCGGTGGGATGCGGCGCCACGGCTGCGCCATCCCGCTGCCTCCACGTCGCGCACCACATCCCGATCCCGATGCGACGACACGACCCGTGCCGTTTCCACGACAGGTGCATTAGGACCGATAAGCTGCTGGCAGCAGGTGGGCGGGGCGGGGCGGGGCGGGGCGGGGCAGCGCCGTCACAAAGGCACGCGTTATGTTGCCCAAAGCGCCGCCAGACATGCGAGGGGAGCGCGCCTGTGCCCGCCGCGCCCCGCCTGTTGCGTGGCACGCCTGCCTGCAGTCACGTGACGGGCCCAGCGCATCACCTCGCGGGCGGGGCGGGGCGGAGCGCTCTCAGCTCAGAGGGGCATTAATTAAATGGCCCGCAAGATACCGACCATTGCACCCCGCCCCTCCGGCCAGCCTCCCTCTCCCTCGCTGTCAGCATAGGAGACTGCCGGCGGCGGCACTAGCCGCACTGGCTGCACTAGCCCACCACGACCCCAGCGAGCAGGCGGGCCCGGCCGCGGGCCGCGGGTCCTAGACCCCGCCCGACCCGACAGCCACCTCCCGTGAGCCGCGCCGCGCGCCGCGCCGGTGGGTCAGTCTCACTACCGGCAGCTTCGAGTGTATTTCTGTCGGCCCGCCCGCCCAGGCTAGAGAGACTCAGAGGGAGAGAGGCGTCAACTCGCCGCGCGGCGAGAAGCGCCGTGGTTGGATAGTCCCAGCGTGAGCTACCGGTCGCTGATTGGCCGGCTGGAGTGACGTCACGCAGTGGACGTGCAGAAATCAGACAGGATCGCATCTAGCCGGCCGGGCCTCGAGCACGACCCGAACCGACCCTCGGCGGATCCGGTGGCAGGGGATTACCGAGGGGATTAGGCGGCTTAGCGGAGGGGTGCTGCCTGTTCCGATTGCATAGTGTTCCGTTCTACATTTTTAGGATATTATTTCAGAATCGTATTCGGCTTAAAATAGTAATTCGATTGAGTCCAAACGGCATGTTCATACTCCAATTTTTAGTCTGAACGTGCCAGCGTGCAATATTTGAACGTTCGGACATGTTCAGACCAAAACTTGGAGTATGAACATGCCGTTTGGACTCAATCGAACTACATTTTTAAGCCGAATACGATTCTGAAATAATATCATAAAAGTATTGAACGGAACACTTTTCGAACGGAACAGGCAGCCACCCCTCCGCTAAGCCGCCTAATCTCCTCGGTAATCCCCTGTCACTGGGCGCGACGAGGGTCGGCCGAGGTCGACTGGACGGTCTGTCCGAGAGTGTGTGAAGCGGCAGGCTGCGACTCGCTACCCGCACCTTCTCAGAAAGCGCTCATCCCACGTGAGTGCGTCGGCCAATCAGAGCCTTGCCCAGAGCTCACGCTGGGACTATCCAACCACGGCGCTTCTCGCCGCGCGGCGAGTTGACGCCTCTCTCCCTCTGAGTCTCTCTAGCCCAGGCCCGCAGCGCAGCCATTTCACGATAAAGATAAAACCCGACGCGGGTGGCAGCGGCGCGCCCGTTCAAACTGAACCGCGCCGCGCCCGGCCCCACCCAACCCCCAACGAGAAGGCCCACGTCGACGAGAGTGCGCGATAATTGCACGCCGGGGGAACGGCGCCGAAAACCACAGGCAGCGAGTTGAGGGGTGCGATGTTTGTGAATGAGGGGCCGTCCATATATTATGAGGTGCTTTTTTTTGACAGGAGTTCGGACAAAACAATGGGCAGGTTGTGACGTCCTGAGAGTAGGTTGTCAGCCTGTAGGCGTATTTTTTAAGAATTACTAAAACTTTTCTCTTTCAAAGAATTTTTTCCGGTGAAAGTATGAAGTCAAGGGCAGGGGTATGATTGGGATTTAGGGGGTAAAAAAAAATAACTCGAAACAGCGTGACACATTGTGGACGGCCCCCAACGCACACATCAGATATGGCGCGGCGCGAGGGCCGAGCCGGGCGAAGGGAACGCCCAGATCGCCGTTCACACCGCAGGGAGGTGGGGCGAGGCGCGTGGAGAGAAAGAGGGGGGGAGGGGGGGGCAGAGCGCGATCGCCTCAAAAATAGCCAGTCGCGTCACAGGACGGGGCGGGGCGGGCTGTGGCAGGCGGGGTGTGATGTATGCGTGTGACACGCGTGTCATGACGTTGGCCAGGATGCCGACGGCGCTGCTGGCGCTGGCCGTGCTGATAAGCGCGCACCTGTGGTCCGGGGTGGCCGCCTTGTGCTGCGCCTACGCCAACTGGCCGTTCGGCGTGTGCCCGGGCACCAGCAAGCCCGCCATCAACGCCTGCTGCTCCTACGGCGCCTGCAACATGTTCTGCTGCAACTGTGACAAGCCGTGCCTGGCCGGCGGAGACCCGCCGGAGGGGGTGGACTACCCGCGAGGCACCCCCTGCCCCGGCTACCTCGCGACCCCCCGGAGCAGCACCAGCACCGTGATCTCAGAAAGCAGCACCAGCACCGTGATCCCCGGGAGCAGCACCAGCACCGTGATCGCGGGGAGCAGCACCAGGACCGTGATCTCAGAAAGCAGCACCAGCACTGTGATCCCCGGGAGCAGCACCAGCACCATGATCCCCAGAAGCAGCACCAGCACCGAGATCTCCGGGAGCAGCACCGGCACCGTGATCCCGAGAAGCAGCACCAGCACAGTGATCCCCGGGAGCCGCACCGGCACCGTGATCCCAGGGAGTAGCACCAGCACCGTGATCCCCTGGAGCAGCACCAGCACCGTTATTCCCAGGAGCAGCATCAGCACCAGCACCGTGATCCCCGGGAGCAGCACCAGCACCGTGATAGCCGAAAGCAGCACCAGCACCATGATCCCAGGGAGCAGCACCAGCACCGTGATCCCCGGGAGCAGCACCAGCACCGTTATTCCCAGGAGCAGCATCGGTACCAGCACCGTGATCCCCGGGACCAGCACAAGCACCGCAGCCCCGGGGAACAGCGCCGCGGAGACCGATGCGACCCCGGTGGTAATGCCCTGGCCGGGGCGCCGCGCTGGTTAGGCAGCCCGCCTACATGTAGGCGCGGCGGGATTGCCTGGCCGCAGGCGCCCGCGCGCCCGCCCGGCGTGCACCGCAGCACCGCACCGCACACCTCCAGCGAAGGCCTCGCTAGGCGCGGCCTTGGGAACCCGTTTCCTCGCGACCCAAATGAACGTAGTCAGACTGCTGGTTTGACAGTTTGGCCTGCCACGGCCGAGCAAGTAAAAAGAGGAGGCTGGAGTTGGACGCTGGACACTGACTGTGCAGTGTGCAGTTACTTCCGTTACTCATCCTACCCCGATTAACCTCCGATACATAAGCTTTCAGCTTTCTCGAAATGGGCGTCGTCGAGCGATCGTGGCTCGTAGTGGGCGGGGCCCCGAGAGGGATGGTGGGAGGGGAGCGTGTTGTCTGTCGTTAGCGTAACGACGTGATAATATCGAGTAAACGGAGTTAGTGCGAGGCTCGCAGTGGCACGGTGCGCTACTCACACGCTTCCTGCGGGGAGGTCGTTTGACAAACCGGTCCTGCACCGCGCCCTTCTCTTCTCCCTCGCTCAACATCCACTTCCCCTGCACCCGCCCCGTCTCGCCCTCGCCCCGCCCCCTAAATGACGAGCTCGACGGGCCGGTACCGCGCCGACGCAAGGCTGGCAGGGGTATTCCTCGACGATATTTTCTCCGCTGAGTTGGTAATAAAATGTTGTTTATTCTCTCCCACTTGGATTTACTTTTAATGTTACTTCAGTCTCTCTTCCTTGAAATTTGCTCCAACACATGTGGCGAAGCGACGTCTTACGGGAGAATTGTTTCAATTTATCACTAACAGACTGTGCCGTGCGCGAAATCAGTAAAAATTTTCCAGACCAAAAGAGTTGTTTTATATGGATTATTGAGAACGCGAGAACAATTATCCAGTCACCGTTCTGGTCAGCGACCGACGCATCCGCGAAAGTGGTAATTGTGTCAATGTCATATTTTGGAAATGGTGTCAACCTGTTGAGCTTCTTCACACAGACACTGAAGTGGCGACGGGCCGAGGACGCCTCGAAGCGCACGTGAGCTCATGACTTCACTGCGAGACGTCACCGTGGTAATCACTGGAATGCTGAAAGATAATGATTTGGCCTGCGAGTATCGTCTGCTATGACGCCCACGGTTGGCAGCCCTGTCCAGTGAATGTGTGTATACTCACGGACATAACCTCAACCATCATGACATTTCGTAACCGGAGGCAGAGTTATCACGTCGACTGGCACCCGCAAGCCGCCAAACGTCGTGGAGCGGGGCTCAGCACGGCCTGCACAGCCGCCGCACGCCAGCCGGTCGCCGGCGCATTCCCCGGGGCGGCCCGGCGCTCCGGGCCATGTAAACAAAAGGGGGTCTCTCTGGCATGTGGGCGCGGTTTGCGCTTTTGCGTTCGTCTCGCCTGCCTCACTCACCTGACGGGCGTTCGGGAGCACTAGCAGCGCCGTCAGCTGCGATGCGTGCTTCCGTTCGCGGGCAAACAGCACGCAAACGCGGGCGAGGACGGCGTTGGGGGCCATCTCACATCACACTCCTAGCAGAAGCAGCCTGAGCCTGGCACTACGGGCTGACGAGACGACTCGCGGCGCGGCGCGGGCGCGACGGACGGGACGGCGGCGGGCTGCGGGGCGTTGGCACCCCTGCGCACTGCTGGCCGGGCCGGGCCGGGCCGTACCGCGGTGCGCGCAACGCCTCTGCCCGCTATGCGCAGCGCGCAGCTCGTGGCGCCCAAATCAACCGGTGCGGGTGAGGGTGCGGGTGCAGCCTGGGTGCAGCCCGGGGGCCGGGCAGTGGCCCCTCTCCCTCAAGCAGCGCGCGACACCCTAGCAGCCTCGCCGACGCCTGCCTGGAGGGTGGGTGAGCGCGGCGCGGCCGCGGCCAGGCGTGCAGCGGCGCGGAGCGCGGAGGGGAGGGGGCGGGCCGGCGAGCGGCGGGGGCGCGAGCGCGAGACACACCCTCCCACGGCAGCGGACTGCGACCGACTGACTGAACGGAGGGAGTGGGGGAGGAAAGGGGCCCGGGGTCACAGCCGCCCCGGCGCCACCCGGCGCCCACGAGGGGGCGCCAGGCACCAGGAGGAGGAATAGATAGACCACGCGACTTCACAACTATCAATTTATTTTTAATATCAAATTAAATTGGCATTGTTACACATCCAAGAATAAACATATAAAACTTCACAACACCAGTCAACAGACCAATAATCATAATTGGAGAGAATAAGTTTATAGTCCAGGAAATTTCTGAGGCTGGTTATGCCTGGCATTTGACATGTCAACATCACATAATACCATGACAATTTACTCAAACTCATCTTTTTCCTCCCTTTGCTGCTCTCCTCTCATCTACCTTCTTAATTTTGGAGAGGGTCTTAAACACTTCTCGTCTCAGTTCTTTGGTTCTTCTCATTTTTCTTGATTCTTCCATTTCTTTTTCCTTTTTGAGATTTTCTATTCTTTCATGGGTGGCCTTCTTGAGCTGTTCTTGTTTGTGAGAATAATTTGTTTTCAGCATGGTCATGAGCTTGTCAACCTAAATTTTAAATTTATAAAAAAGAATTAGATTGTTTTAAACAGAGCACAACTTAGCAATTTATCTTTTTTTATTTTGTGTAATAAGACATGTTTTCCTCACCTTTTGTTCATGAGCCTCTCTCACAACTGCAATTCTTTGATCATCAATATTGGACCCAAGTCCAACCTTACTTTTAGGTCTATCTCTGTAAGGAAGTTCCTTTTGCAATGCTCTTGGTACAACAAGAGGGCGGAAGACTTTAGGCTCTCGCACAATGTTCTGTTTGATTAAAAATCAAATTAATAGAAACTTTATCTTTCCTTAAATTCATAACCAAAATTTTCAAAATATCTTACAGTATATAGGCTATCCTTTTGAGCTTGTCCTTGAATGCCACGTTCTCTCTTCAGCTGGCCTGTAGTTTTCATTCCTCGCCAAGCATCTTTCTGTTCAGGAGGCAATAATAAGGAAGTAACAGGGTTGTAGAGCTGAGGAACATCCACCTTGTACCATGTTCTACAGAACACAATATCTATGATAGCAAAATAATTTGAATTAGGGTACAGAAAATATAAATGATAAATGTTTGAAGACTCAAGAGATAATACGGTCTCAATGAAACTAACCACTTAATTGGATTTTATCTTCAAATGTAGCCCTAAATACACCCTCAGGTTTTGTGCAAGCTTTCTTTATCTGTCCACGAATGCCTGATACTGTCTTGATTTTAGCACCCTCAAACCGAGCAACTTCAAGAGAGGAAGTAAACATGTCTTTAATAAAAGCAGTCTTCTTATATACCTTTAAAGGTACACCAGTTAGTTTTAGTTTCTTGGTTATTTGCGTTGACTTGTCCTGTTCTACTACCACTCCTGTAGCTGCTATTCTAAACTCAGCCTAGAACAAAACAAAATGCGATAAAAATATCTGCTTTCATGGTAAATTTGATTTATTAATAATAACTCACAGATCTTGAAGCAACATCTTGAACCGCGAGGAAGCCAGTGCTCTGAGGTGTAATGGGTCCCCAAAAGTGACCCATACATGCAACATGTTCAGGGGTGTATTTGAGCATACGATGCCTCATATTATCTTCAAGTTTTGCATAAATTGGTAAGCTCTGGAAGCGCCTCCATCCTAAGGATATGATCAGTGGGTCCCTTGTCTTTAGAATTCTCTTGTACCACCTATGTTTTTTCATACGAACCTCAAATGTTAAAGTCATAAAAGTAAAGATTAGATTAAATTTCATTTCTATATTTACACTTAATTTACAAAACAATTTTATTGTAGAGGAAGGTCTACCTGTACATATCCTATATTTTCTTCTCCTGTTAAAAGCCCTCCAACCACAAGTGGATAAGTAGGATCAAAGTGCTGGATGAGTTCACATGGTACTTGAGCCAATTCAATTCGAACATACATCCCAGCCCTATAACCCTCCAGCTGTACTCGAAGATCATCATCCATACCTTCAAATTCTGATTTATTTAACTGCCGGGAAAAAAAGGCATTAAAATACTCTTACTGAATATTATAACAAAATAATTATTTCACTCTGTTCAGAGCTCATATATATAGAAAATATAATATACAGATAGATAAAGGTATGTATTCATATATCATATATGTGAAATAAAAAGTAAGTAAAAAAAGACTGTATTATTACCAGGGCTTGTTGATCTACTTCAGCTTTTAATTCATCATAAAATGACTTTCCTCCATCCTGTTCATCATATTCAGCATCAAATTTCTCCTTCAACTTCATTTTCTTCTCCATAATCTCCTTCTTAGTTAATGGTTTAGATTTTTCATTTGCTTGAAATTGGGAGAAGAAAATCAAATGAAGTCTCAAAAAGGCCTGAGAAATACAGCAAAAAAATCACTGAAGTTACATACTTTCAGTACTATCACCATTTTCATTTTGAGGGGCAGTGAACTTTTCTCCAGTTTCTAAATCTTCAAAATCACCAAATAACTCTTCATCTCCATCACTTGCATCGTCAAGGCGAAGAAGTTCTTCTGCATCTTCTGAATCTTTCCATTTCCCAGTGACAAAGCAATCACGAATTAGGTCCCGGATCTGCAACCATACCCTTCAGTTCGGTTTATCTGATTAGACAGAGGGTTAGTAAGTTGGAAATAGCTAGGCGTACCTCAGGTTGAGTCCAGTCTCGTACAATATTAAGTCGAAACCGAGAGCAATCTTCAGCATTACAAGTAGTTTTGGCCTCTTGCCGCTGATGCTGCTTTCTGCTTACAACACGAAATAGCCCACCAACTTCCTCATCTGACTCTGACTCATCTTTCTTTCTAGCTTCATTTATTTTTCCTGAAAACAAAAACACCACTCTGTAATTTACAATAACAAAGCTGCACCCAGAAAGAAATGAAAAAGGGCACATAGTCTTACCATACACCAGTTTCCAAAGGTTTTGAGTGCTTGCTTGCCTTTCTATAAATGCATCAGCTGCCTTTTGTTGGAGATTAGACTTCCATCTAATGGAATCTTCCCAAGCAAGATCTTCAGAGTTGTTACCTCCAGTTACTTGAGCTGCACTCCGAGCTTCAGATGATAACTGTTCCTCATCCCCACTACCCTCACTGTCATCACCATCAGTCGAGGAATCAGATTTGTTACCACTACCAGATGGTTTCACAAAATCACCCTCATTGTAAGAGACATCACTACCTTCACTGTCTTCATCAAAGGACCAATTTGCATCCTCATCGGAAAAAACAATGTCACCTTTCTCTTTACTTCCTTTTTCAAGCATTGAAAGAGCATCGGCAATTTTACTTCTTATATCTGATCCCTTGTCCAGACTCAGTTTATTGTACTGAACGTCACTTTCTTTCAGAGGGTGAATTTTTTTTCCATCACCTAGTTCCATTTCATCATCACTATTGTCAACTATGCAGCCAGAGGTCTTCTTTTTCTTTTCTGGAACATGAATAACAACTTCCTCTTTGAATGCCTTTCGTTTTTTCAAATTCTGTCCACTACTCTGTTGTGAAGTTCTGTCATTACGTGATTTTGGCTTCATGCCAGTAAATTCAAATTCATCACTAGAATCCTTCTGATTTGCAGGACCAAGAGATTTTTTAACAGCTAACTTTTTGCTACCATCATTCTTTAGAACCTGACTTCCACCTTTCCTGGGTTTTATTTTACCTCCACTTTCATTTCTACATTCATCAAAATCAGAATTTTCTTCCTTTTCCTCATAATCCTCCTCTCCCTCTTCATCTTCTTCTATGTCCTCTTCTTCCTCTTCCTCCTCCTCTGAGCCTTCTTCAACCTCATCTTCATCCCAATCCTCTTGATCAGTGCCATTTTCACCGTCACTGCTGCTTTCTTCATTGTCTTCATCTACGTTAGTTGTAAAAAGAACTCTTCTCCTTTCCCTTCCATCTTCACCTACCACTACTTCATATTTCTGTCCTGCCTCTAGTCCAGATTTCCTACAAACAAAACAAAAGGGTTAGAATTTTACAATGAACAGTGTTCTCTGGATGTGAACAACCACCTTAAAAACAGACAACATTTAAGTATGTTACTTACTGTTCAAGTTCATCTCCAGTGATTGGTTTAGTGTTTGTAAACAGTTGCAACTCACTGTGTTTCATTTTCTCATCAAGGGTTTCCTGTGTTTGCAGCAAAGTTGACACCAGTTCTCTTTGTGCTTGTCTGTCATTATTATCTTCCTGCAAAATCAAGATTTTAGAAAGTTGTAAAATAAAGAGTTAAGGTGATGAAGCAAGGTATCTATTCCATTATCATACCTGGACAGAGTGTGAGTGGCTGCCACCAAGGTCAACATAAACAGCATCCTTGTCATACACTATACCTCCAACCCCAGAAAACGGAGCATAAATAAATTTTTCTTTTTCAACCAAACTTCGCTTTTTTTCTTTGCTGGGTAAAGGACATGGGTCAGGTAAGAATGACACATCTGAAATACGTAAGTCTCCACATCCTAGGAAAAAAATTGCAGTTAGATGAGCTTGATTAGAGGATGAGTCAGGTAGGGGTGTGCGAATCGTTCGATATCGAATCGAATCGAATCGAATCGGCCAGATTCGAATTCGACCGAATTCGAATTTGACTGATTCGATGTCGAATAATTCGAAATTTCGAATCGGGTAAGTTCGAAGACGAATCGCTTCGGGGTCCAAGTAGGGCACACGGAAGCCGTCGGTCGCAGCCAGACTTAATTCTAGCTTTTACCATGACTCAATACGCAATTGTTACTGTATTTATATAGAGCAGCGTAAAGCTAATTGATGTTATTAGGTAAAACAAAAAGATTTTTCCCCCGATTCGATTCGGACTCGAAATGGAGCCGATTCGATTCGATTCGATTCGAAAGAAATTTTTAGGATTCGATTCGATTCGATTCGAAAGAAATTTTTGAGATTCGATTCGAATACAAAAACCCCGATTCGCACACCTCTAGAGTCAGGAGACAGCCGGAAGTGTGATCATACCTGGGATATGAACCATGCTTTTCTTGTTAAGAGGTATTCCCCTCATATACCCATACAAGCAAACAGAGCGATCAGATTTAGGGTTTAATCTTATCTGCTCAGGGGGTGTAACGTCTTCCATTCGATCAGCTACAAATAACGTAAGGTTAATTTTATTATAAAATCTTCCTTCTGATGAAACAATTTTCAAAGACACTTTTCGCTTCAGCAAATTTAATCCAAACAAACCTAATAAATAAGGGTGAGTGGACCGCCAGACAAGAGGTCTAAATTTCATGACTGATATGAAACGACCAAGATTTTTCACTTCATTTCTCAAATATTCACCATGAACTTGACCAGATAAGTAAAACAGTTTTGCACCTGCATACACTTCAGTCCAAAACCGGTGCTTAAGTTCCTTTTTAGTTCTTTTTAATCTGTCAGATTTTTTTATCATGTCCAAATGTGTTAAAACACCCATCACTCGAGGCATTCCATGAACCTGGAGACATAATGATAATTTGTTTGATAGATGCACAACACAGGCTCTATACAACATAATAAAAGCATAGTAACAGGGAGGAGAAAATAAACAGGGAAGGAAGCAAACAGAATACCTGACATATATTGAGAAATTCAAATATTTCCATTTCAAATCCAAAGGAGGCATCTACTAGCAATAATACCAAATCAGCAACTTTTGCTAAGTCAATCATACAATTAATGTCATTATTACATTCCATTATTGTTAACCGGCGTTTTTTTCCTGTAATGATATACTTCCAAGTTAAATACTTTACTTGAAAATTTTTACCTCAAGAGTATAAAATTAATGCTTACCTGATACAATGGTAACTGGTCCCTTAATGTCTGAAAGTGGTTGACGAGTAAAGTTTTTAATCAAACAATTAATTAATGTTGTCTTTCCTACTTTAGGGGGACCCACAACTGCTACCATAACTGGTGGTGGTTCAAGAGGAGCTCGATCAACCAAAGGTATGTGTTGTTTCTTTGTTTGAATATCTTGTCCTCTGGAAAGAAAAGATTTGATTAAACAACAGATCAAGTGGTACAAAGAGGTGAGCTATCAAACTTTCAAATACCTTCGAAATCGCCTTTCAGCACGTATTACAGAATTTAAAGCAAATGCTTTAGGATTTCGCTCTTTGTCAGGTCTGTCTCGTAGTTTAACACCATTTTCAGGCTTTGTCTTTTTCTTTTTGTCTGCTTTGCGACCTACAATCACCAGATTGAAAATCATGCTAGGTGTGATACAAGACTTGGTGCAGTGAATCTGCCGCGATTGTTTTAAATACACAGGTGTAAAAGGTGAGAAGCATTGTTAAAGCATACAAACCGGAGTGTCTCTCTCGATGAGCTTTCTTTTTATCAGGAACACCACCATCTTCACCGGTCATTGTAACCCTATAAGTTTTAAAAGATGCCGATCACGTCTTCAACAGGAAAAGTTAACCTCTACAACACACAGCACAGAAGATGCTTAGAAAATATATTCTCTTGGAAACAACGTAGATGATAAAAGCAACCTAGCGAGAACGAAATTCAATTAAACTTCATACGGCTTTAAATCTCGCAGCTACATTTGTTTACAGTAAAGAAATGCCCCTTTTTCTCCAGTTGTTGTTCCCACATGGACAACACTTTTGAAAACACTGTGGGAGAGGTGGGTGGGGGGAGTAGGGGGTGAGCGGTGTGTGAGGAAGGAGACTACATAATATGAAAAATTTGTAGTGTAACTGTCTGGAAAAGCAAGAAAAATATGAAAATTTTCTCATTTTTCCAACAAAAAAATAAATAAAATATGATCATTGAAAATGAAGCGCATTTCACTATGCCCAGAAAAATCTGCGCTTTGTTTCAGTGATTGCTCATGGCTCAGTTATGCCAGATGACAAGCTCGTACCGGTATTCTGTCTACCGGTATTTGCAGTTAACCACAATTTTGTGCCAATAACTAGAAACAGGCAGATAGAAACAGGTGTTTGCCCACGTGTTTGTTTCGTCACGAAAGAAAAGAAGCCTCAGATTTTCCGCTTCTCTGCGGTGTTTAATCATCGAAATACCCGTAACCATTGGTATATTTCGTTAGTAGCTGCACTGTTCGAACTCTTTATTCTCAAGTTACTGTTTGCACCTTTCAAATCATTGCACCCAGTGTGTGGAGAAAATCGCCCTCATATGATGCGAAGCATACGTTCGCAATTTTTCTCCAGCCAAATATTCCTTTATCCCTTCAACCCTACATTAGTGACTGAATAGAAGAGCTTGTACTTCAGATTTGGCTCCATACATAAAACTCAAAGGTGTCCTGGAGGCAGTAGTTTCCAGGTATGCCACATCTTGCTGAAAATGTTTTTTCTTTGCATACCTTACAGGAAAGAATGGATTTGCTCAAGCAGGGATGGTTCAGTGAGCTGAATGACTTATGGCCTGGGATGAGTTTGTCACTTGAAGTTCAAGAAGTTTTGCATAAGGAGAAATCTCAGTTCCAAGATATAATGGTATTACAAACGTATGTACCCCTATGCTAGCCTTGTTATTACTTTTTCTTTGCTAGACATAATCTAAAACCTGTTATCGTGTCTAATTTTAGAAAGTCGCATGGGAAAGCACTTATTCTGGATGGAATCATACAGTGCACTGAATCTGATGAGTTTGCTTACCAAGAGATGATATCATTTCTACCTCTCTGCTGTCACCCCTCTCCAAAACGAGTAAGATACATTATGGATTATGCCTTAAGCCAAAGGATGAACCCAATCTTACATGGTCCAGAAACTGTGTCCTGTATTTTTCTGCCAGTGATAGTGGTCATGTCCTTCCCTTTGCAAATTTTTTAAATTATTTTTTTCATTTATATAATATTTACAGCATTTGGCTGTAATTTATTCTTTGGCTGAAACACATACATATTTATTGCCTTGACTTGTTCTCAATCAATCTCTCAAGTAGATACATTTCTTTAGGTACTTATTGTGGGAGGTGGTGATGGTGGTGTAGCAAGAGAAGTTGCTAAGCACCCTGATGTTGAAAAGATTGATCAAGTGGAAATTGATGAGCGTGTAATTGAGGTATCGAAAAAATACCTACCATCAATGGCTGTTGGTTTCAGTCACCCCAAGTTGTCACTTCATGTTGAGGATGGATTTAAATTTATGCAACAGCATGAGCAAGCTTTTGACGTTGTTATTACCGATTCATCTGATCCTGTTGGTGAGATATCTAGAAAAATAAAAATAAATAATTTTTGATGTTTTCACAACCCATGTACTATTAATCAATTTGTGAATTTGTCTCCTTTTGTAGGACCTGCAGTATCCTTATTCCAAGAAAGTTACTTCAGTTTGATGAAAAGGGCCCTGAAACCTGGAGGAATTGTGTGCTCTCAGGGGGGAACAACATGGGCAAATCCTGAACATGTGGCTCAAACACTTTCCCACTGCAAAGCAACTTTCCCAGCAGCTGCCTATGGTTTTGCCTCAGTTCCCACATATCCCACTGGTCAAATAGGTTTTGTCATCGGGAGTCTGAATGAGGTAAGCATGTGCAAGTTAGAGAAATTATTGATTGGAAACCTCTCATAAATCCATAAACCTTAATTTGTTTTCAGGAGACAAATTTTAAAGAACCAGTAAGAATATTCAGTGAAGAAGAGTTAGAATCCATGCAAATGCGATATTATAATGCTGATATTCATCGGGCTGCATTTATTTTACCTAGATTTGCCCAGAAAATATTGTCATCTGAAACTCACATATCTGATAGAAACAATAATCCAGGAGATGTTGCATGAGGCTGGTTTCGGAGCATACCATGATGATGAAATTCTGAATGAGCAGCCATAAACTTCAGATTCACAACTTTTACATTTTTATTCTTTGCTCAGAAATCTCATTTTATTTTGTTTGGGCACAATACCCAGTGAGGAATTACTTAACTGAACCAACATTGAATCAATACTTTGTAGTTCTCGAAATGAGGTCATTTTTGATGACAAAGTGAGGTTTATTCAACATCTTTGATTCATCTCTCACTGGGATATGCAACTCAACATTCCTTGTCAAATTAAAGCTGTGTATTAATTAGATTAAATTTTTTTGTGTTACTGTGGATCAGTAGAGTAGCCTTATTATTGGTAAATTATGAAATATTTAAATATTGAATCATTGTATCAACAGGAATTGTACTTTTTAGCAGATAATATATATGAACCTCACAATGTAAGATGTCAGCTACCTTTCCTTTTTAATTTTTTTTTATTTTTATTTTTGAACAATTTTTATTTGTTAGATTTTTTGTTACCTTGAAGGACGTTATTTGTTTTTGCTGTTAAGACTGAATTAGAATGGCTTGAAGTAGGTATTTGTTTCCCTTGCTTTCTAGATTCAAAAGCTCTGGTAGCTTTGAATATTTTTTGTTTCACTTAAAGAGGACTGTGGCGGTGGCGTCTCCATGACCATGTCATTGATCTCCATCTAAGATTTTTCCCCCTCAAAATGAATTTTTTTATGTCCACTCATGTATTATAAATACAGTTCATGAATTATAATGAGCCCAAAACATGAAATCATACTGTACGATTATACTTGAAAAAAAAATATAAGTTTGCAAAAACTAATTCAAATAATTTTATTAAGTCACTCGTATCATTAAATTACACAAAGTGCAGTCTTTCATAGTCGATTTTGACAAAAATACATGACAGAAAAGGACATCCATAAACAAATCACAAATACGTGCTAAACCTACATGCAGTCTCAGAATAAAACACAAACAATTTGACATTCAAGAAGGCAGTATCAGTCCTGTAATAAGATCACCAATTGAGAAATCCTACAAAAAATTGTTTCCCTGAGCGTTTCAGCTCTTTAAGAAAAATTTGTAAGGTACTTCAATGACTAGGTTACTCACAATTACCTCATAGAAAAGAAACAAACAAGCGCGCGCAAAAAAAACAAAACAAAAATGATGACATTGACATATTGCAATGATATAATAAATTAAATAGTGATTGATCAAACATTGTCGATGGACACAAGTATTTTGAGATGAATAGACAGAAGTCTTGCTAGGATCCGAGCAGCCATCAGCAGAGCAGCACCTTGACGGTGCAGCAGGAATCATTGCCACCAAGAGCGCCACCCTGTAGACCATTGAAGAAGGAAATTTTTAGGAGAAGGATATTTTGTCAGTTTGTCAAATAGATATTTGATGCAGGGAAGTGCCAACTGATCCTGTTTTTCCAATTAACAGAACCAGTGCAATATCCAAACTTAATCTTTACAAGGATTAATTATTCTATTACTCGTGAGACTTGAAAAAAAAAAAAAGGGGGAAGTTATACAGGGCAACATTGTTTAAAACACAACAGGAGGATGATGTGCTGAAATTTTCAAGAGTAAAAGGGGTGGTACAAATACAAAACAGAAAAATGAGCATTGACTTGGATTAGAAGACAGGTCTTGAGAGCAACTGCTGTTATGACTTGCTCATGAAAACTAAGACAGTTTTATAACAGCTCAGTATCAGATTGACATTGACATTATGCTGTTGTATTAGTCCTAAACCTACGACTACCATATTTTATGTAGAAATGTGATCAAATAACTCTCATACAAATTAAAATTTGAAGGCCAGTAGAATCATTCAATACTGTCTCAGGGACTTGAGACAAACAAAATGAACCAGGTTGTTAAGAAAACGAAATCCTCTCATCTTTACTACTTACTCCTCAAAATAAAATGTAAAATTATTTCAATGCCCCTAATGAAACTCTGTTAGTACAAGCCCAACAATGAATGTAATTAATTTTAAAAAAGCATCCTTGAAGTCCATTTTTAAAAAAAGGAAAAAAAAGTAATACTGATAACACTACTTAAAAAATAAAAATAAAAAATAAAAAAATAAATTAAAAAGGTGGGGACAGAGGGAGGTCAAAATTCTCCTTTACAAAAACTGTTTGTCAGTCTTTAGAACAGTAACAAATGAAAGGAGGGCCTGGAAAAATAGCATCCACACAGACAAATGAGAAGAATTAGCATACAAAAGACAAATGACATGCTTTCAGGACGAGCCCTGTCCCTAAAACACCTTGCCCTAGAATAATCTTGCACTAAGCAAATTTTGTTTGTGCCTTCAGAATTAGTTCTCCTCATTTGAATAGTTGATCTTCAAAATATAGACAAGACTTCATGTCCATGAGGTATATAGTGAGTACCACAATTTGTGAAGAACAGTGCAAAAAGCAATTGCATTGGGATACCTATACAATCTATCAATAGATGTTTGAATGAACAGCCACATCCATCAAGCAAACTTTGCCAATTATTATCAAGGCAGTGTTAAAATACTGTGCTTCAAACAAGAATTATGCTCGCTGTGGCTTACCTCAGGGGTGCCATTTGTACTTAAGGTTCTAGCTTTCAGCAAAAGATTACAGCACATAATTTCAGAAACTTCCACACTAAAACACTCTCGCCAACACACATAACACACGCACACGCACACACACACACACACAACACACAGAGCTCACCTCTAAGTCTCGCACTCCGTCGCAATCGCACTTCTTGCACACTGCATCGCATGGCACCGCACACAGCAGGCAGCCTCCAAACCAAGGCAGCTATATGCTACATCTTCATTTCTCGAAGAGCAGAGCGTGCAGTGAAATGTGTTAAGGAGAAATGTTGTGTCATGATAGGTGCTAAATTATATAAGGCTGTAACTCATTTTAAGCCTGAGTGGAAGGACTTATCAATCATAACGTAGTTGACAGACTGTCCATTAACAGTTGCCAAAGTCCATTTACAAAATTTAAATATTGACATTATTTTATCAAGGCCAGATTTTGAAAAATTGAGGATTATAAAAAGAAAGAACTTATTGAAAAGCACCCTGAAAGGAGAGAGGTGTATGTTAGTGTAGGTTGCCTGGTTGGTCTGCTGCTCACACTTCAAACAAGTTGCATTATATGACTATGTCTTTCATTAGTGGAAATATGACCATAGTTAGAATGAAAGGTTTAAAAAGAGTACGAAGCAAAATTTATATTAGTCCAATAATGCAACTTGTGCTATGACTCATCCTTTCACACTTGTCAACCAGTTGGATCAAAATGAATAATTTAACTTGGTTTCACTTGCATATTCTACTTAGCCACCATACATTCTCACAAAACACTCACTCTCACCAAACATGACCTGAAAGCTAGACAGGTCTTGAACAATTTGGAAATCATGAAATGTTGACTGGATTAAGATGGTTAAAACTAAGCCAAACTGAAGAACACAATTAAAATTGCATGAAAACAGATCTTTCTGGCTGAATCTATCTCTAGAATGTGCAAATCTTTCCCAAGCATTTACGTGAAATGTCAGGTTTATTTTCTCTCTGCCAAAAACAACAATTATAAGTTTGTTTATACTTTTATTTTTTATCTTTATATGAACACACAATGAACCATCATAACAGCTTAAAATGGAAAGGAAAACACTTTTAGTCAAGCACGTACTTGCTAAACATTTAGCATCTATGTCATCATTCTTTGTACTGTCAGATGGTTTTCATTCCACACCAAAAACAAAATAATTGACACACACATCTCAAACTGTAACAGAACACTCACACCAAGCACACGGAAGAAAGAAATTCAATTCTCGCACATCTCAGGCACACTGAATAATTATGGTAGCCATAGGAACAACAAGTACTGTACAGTTTTTTCCTCTCAAAACCCATGTGTGGTAGGGAGGAAAGTCAATGAATGAAATCAATTCAATATGAAAGTCTAGAAACACAAAATAAATGAAACCAATGAAGAGCTCCTACGGCCACCACAATTTAATTGGTCAACAGGGCTTTCACATCTTGCTTCCAATAAATTACACTGCACTCTGAATTTCTTTCAGTCCGTTAATAGTATAATATTTAAAGAATCAAAGCTCAACAATTAACACACATTCTGAAAATCTGCCAGAGATGGCATGGGCACACAATGACTCAGACACATCCACACGATTTCTCATTAAGGACATTACGCTCTCTATTAATTCAAAGCAAGAGAATGTAAACCAGATCATTGCGACAAAAAATAAAACTTTGACTGGAAACTAACAAATTTATTGCAAAAATGAGCAAATGTCACTTTGCTGATTGAACAAAATTATCTTAAAAGTGTATGAAGCAATCTGCTTTTAAAAAGCAACAAAATTTAAGAATCACACAATACTGTTGCAGGCAAAGAACGACAACACACATGACTCAGAAATAGAAGAACAAGGTGAACCTCTAGTGAAGTCGCCCCACCCCACCCATACACACACACATTTAACAATTAATAGCTTTGCATCTATGCCCGTCTGGCAACGAATTTGTTTGAGCCTACAGGTCAAAATATATACATAGTATATTTTTTTTTGTTGTAAAATTCCTCTAACAAGAGAAATAAAGAAAAATCTACAATAACACGCGTCGATTTGTAATTTTCATGTATACCTCAGTTCTTGCTGGACACGCAGCTGCACGCACACACCTGGGCTCCACCATGGAGCCCAGGCTCGCTCTCACACATCATACTTTAGGTAGTTTTGTTTGTTACTGTCCCTTTGGGACCATGAACCTTGAGGTTGGGGTCCATTGGACCCCTGCCCCCCGCCCCCCTGCCCCGCGTCCCCGGCCCCGCCCCCTCCCCCTCCCCCTTGACTCATCCAGCTGAGAAACCCCCCTCCCTGCGCCCCCGCCCCCGCGGGGGGTCCCCCCGCCTGTTGGGGACCTCCAGGCGGGCCTGCCCCAAACCCCGCCCCTCCCTGGTTGGGCCCCACAAACCCCTGTTGCCCCTGGTCCCCCGCCGGCTGTCCTTGGTTTCCCTGCAAAGAACCAATGAGGCCCCAGCCCGCCTGATTGAGGGCAGCCGCCATAAGGGCCGTGTTCATAGGCATGGCGCCCAAATTGAGCGCCCCCATCCCTAAAGGGTTGTTCATGTTCTGACCTTGGCCTTGGGCCCCCTGACCACCCTGACCAGTGATGCCCAGCGCCTGCAGGTTCGGCATGTCGATAGAGCCCCGGTTGTGACCGCCCTGGTTCCAGCCGCCGGGCCCCATGTTGCCTCCCCCGTGGCCGTGGCCATGACCGTGGTGGTGCTGCTGGTAGTGATTGCCTCCCATCGGCCTACCCATGTTGTGGTCGCGACCTCCACCGCCGCCACGGTTGCCGCCGTACGAGCGGCCGCCGTTCAGCTCGCTCTTGGGCGCCGCTTCGGACACATGCACTGAGATACCCTTGATGATGTGGTCTTCGCCGCAGAGACCCATTGCAATCTCCGGGTCGAGGAAAGTGACAAATGCAAACGCCCGGAATGGCTTGGGGATGAAAACGTCCGTCACCTCACCAAACTTGGAGAAATACTCACGCAAATCATCTTGCTGGAGATCCTCTGTGCAGCGGCCCACAAATACTTTGCACGGCACCTGCATCATCTGGCCGTCCTGAAAAAGGTGAACAATACCCTCTTTGTAGAGCCAAAACATCTTGAGCTGGGATGAATGACATTTTTCATCCCCTCCTTTGGTAGAACACTCATGCATTAAACTGAGCTTCTCTGTACTTGCCCAGAGTACAATGAAAAACAAAATTTACATGAACTTAACAATCACTATCGTAAATCATTTAAAAAATAAAAAAAAAAAAAAAAAATAAAAAAAAAAAAAATGACAAAATTACAAATCCAAACATAAATTTGGAACAATTATTCAAATTCACAGGCAATTGTTAGGAGAGAAACTATATTTCACAATGGGAAATTTAATTTTGTAACAGATAGTTATATAGCTTCCTCATGGGATCGTACTTAAAAATATGCATGCATTGGTATATGCCTTCATGCAAAACAAAACCAAAGTCAGTAAGATTTCATTTTCCATAGCAAGAAAACAAAAAATAAAACAAAATGACAAGAAACAACAAAACAGAAAGGAAAAGGGAGAGGTTTAAAACTGTCTGTAATTGGTTGATGTCATAACATGCTCAGAAATGGATAATTCTTGACAATAATTCCATCAGCACTTCCACAAAATATTTCACTAAATTAATACTTCAGCAAAATCCTGACAAAGATCCTATATTTTAAGTGTTTGAGACTTGCAGATTAGTCTATTTGCATTAACAAAGTGTATCTATCCTACTTCATAATTCATTCACAACTGGAACGACTCAAACTGGCACTAATGCAAAGGGAACATAATGTGATTAAAAGCTGCCACAGGACCAAACAGCTACATTTTTAGATCGTAGATGGAAGCTAAATTACAAGGGTATCATGAGTAGGCTGCAAACTCAGCAGTAAAGAAAAGAACAGAATATTCTTTAGTTTAAGAAAAAAAGAAAAAAAATAGCAACTGAGCTTCACAGAACAAGCCCCAGCATATGCTCGTAAGTAATACTTAAAATTCTCTATTGAATCATTGAAAAACAGAACAAACAAAAAAAAAGATCTATGTAACATTTGTAGAGATCAAAGAGTTTTAACAAATTGAAATCACATGAATGGTTGACAAGGACCATCGATAAATTGACTTTGACAAGAGCATAGTAATATTGTAGAAATATACACCTGACAAATAAATCTCCCAACAGGAACTCATCTACAAACAGAGGAAAACATAATCCACTAAAACGCAAGCAGAGCACAAAAGCTCATTGGCCCATAAAGAAATATCAAGAAGTAAAATTAAACAAACAGACCAGTTAGTTATCAAGTTCATTGAAACAGGGATAAACTCTAATCAACCTCAATTTGAAACAACAAAAGGTGCAGCTAGATTCCACATCACCTCAAACTGCTGACCACATCCTCTCATTCTTGTGCAAAATAGAAGCACTTGACTGAGTACTGTTGCACATTATACCATTAGTACCGTGATTGAATCACAGGGATTGAGTCTGTTACAGATCTACCTGGAGGATAATAGTATGTTCTATCTAAAGGTGATCGAGAACGTGACCTCTCTTTAAAGGTGCCAACATTTTTCCTGAAATATTTGTTCATTGGTGGAGAGCTGCGGTCATGCCGACTTGAACTCTTACTCCTGTGATGAACGCTTCTGTGATGTCTTTGGCCATCTCTGTCAGAGTACCGATCAGGCGATCGATGGCGGTTGTAATAATATGAATCATAGGCATCCCGCGCTGGAGTATATTGTCTACTTGAATAATAAGAAGAATATGGAGATGGGGAACGGCCATGGCCGACAGCTTCATAATGAGAATAACCAGATGCACTATAGGATTTATCATAGACTTGAAGAGCTTCTTCATGAGTCATTGATCTTTCGTAGGAGGGTTTACTATAGTACGAATCAACAGATCCATCATAAGTTGAGGAGGGACGATAATTGCCAACAGAGTTGTATCGAGTAGCAGAGGAGTAGTTGGTTGGTGGAGCCTGCATAGCCCAGTCTCTATCAGAATCGGACTTATGGACACCAAGACGCTGCCCAGCATCAGTAGCCTGCAAAGAAACATCGACCCCACCATCAGCGAGGCCAACACTAACATTTCTCTTGGTCACTTAAGAATTAAGTTCTTTGGCCAGATAACAGCAACAAAACCATACCAAGCCAAGTACCATTCAATAGCATCCATCACGCGCACGCACGCACACACACGCGCACGCACTCACACACACACACAGAGGGCATAAGTTAGAAACTCAGCTTGTCTCACTTAAGGTTCTAGTCTTCCGTGAACCGTGCTGTTCTCCACTTGCACCAGCCATCCATACTCACACATACACAAGTGCACACTTCGCTCTCCTCACATGCAGTATTCACACCATCAGACAGCCTGCACATTCACACAGGAATAAAACTGTACATTATGATTTGAGTGAATATTTGTATGAGTGAGAGACAATAACTCGAAAATCATCAAAAATGAAGATAACCTTTAGAAATCATGTTTCAGAGACAATAGAGGAACTACCCAAGTTCCATTTTCACAAAACTCACAGTGTATGCCAAATTAATATTTACTATTGCTAACTATCTTATGTAATGCCAATCATTTGTTGTCCAAGTTGTGATTGGACAGGAAGATGTTATGATGATGTTCTGGGCTTTGACCATGGCAATAATAGGAAACACATCTCAGAAATGAGTTGCATGTTTTTCCACTAACACTAGCCAAAGAAAAACTAGTCAAATGTTTCACTGACAGAAAAATACCAAAGATATGCTATAAACACACCCATTTACTCAAAATATGATGACAATTGACAAACTTCACACTGCAGATATCATTGCTCATACAAATCATACCATCTCACTCAGTAGCACTAAAAGTTTGTTGACGTAGTATAACAATTTGATTCCACTATCAACAGCTGAGAGTATCAATATCAATTCCCACACAACTCATTCATCCACACTCATCAGATACACATAAGACACCACAACAGAAACAAGGGGAGAAGCAGGAGATATGGCAGTGGGATCCATGTCAGTCCCATCAAATTAAGAAATTGACCATGAACCTTAAACTTTGAACCAGTCTTTGAGAAAAGTTTTCCATATCCTGACCATCAAAGTAACATTAGAGAAAAATCATACTCACACACTAGGTTCACACAACCATCACCCAACCAACTAATTTGTCAAGAGCAGCTTCCTGCAGGATGCCAATGGAAATTATTTGGGAGTTAAGACAGAACTATTAAAAATGGTGCCCAAAACTGATTTCACACAACATTCACACTTGAAGCAATCGACAGTTGAATATTGACACACTCAGAAAATATCTCCATGCAATGCACTCACACATCAGCACTCAAATAGTCAGCCATTAATTTTCTGCATATTGAAACCATAACAGTGATTAGAAAAATGACTCTAATGCCAGTTAAACTGGACAAAATCCACAAATAAAAAGAAAATAATTTAAAAAATATATATATATATGTATGTTCGGGGATTTTTAAAAGAAATCTCATTGATTTAGTGTACTAGGGGGATGGTCTGGCTTCTAATATTTGAGAACCGACTTATAGAAACAGCACATGAGGAAAAACAAAACAACATGCAGGGGATCCACCACCTATTTAAAATACTCTGACAAAACATGAGCTTTTCTCAAAAATAAATAAAATTTGATGTGAAATTTTTGATATTAACAGGCTAATTGTCAAGAAGAAAGCAGTACAAAGTGACTTAGCTGAGATATGATATTAAGCTCAATGAAAGCCGCAGAAAGCCTTCAAAGATCTAGATTTGAAAAATTACACCTTATGTGTTTCATAGTACAGGGAGAAGTCTACATACCTTTGAGTTGGGAACTTTCACATCACACCATCTTCCATCAATCATGTGTCTCTGGGCAAGAACTCTGATTTGGGCATCATAACTACCAAAGCGAATGAAACCGAACCCTTTGGACTGTCCCGTTTTAGGATCTTTTTTAACCTAAAGTAAAATGCAAATTAGTGACTGGTACATACAAACACAAAGATAATATCACCACAAATAAATTACCTGTGCCATAAGTACTTCTCCAAATGATTCAAAATACTCCCGCAGCTGTTGTTCAGATGTTTTCCAAGGTAGACCCAAAACAATTAAATCTGAACATTTCATTTTTGTTTCCATTCGCTTAGTCTTTGGTGTAGAATTCTCCAAATGATCATCTGACTTTCTTTTGTTTTCTGAAATAACAATAATAATAATAACAATAATCATAATAAGACAATTTCACATGGGACTATGATAAATGTCACAATTTCAGAAAGACTTAAATACATAATTCACTGGCCAAAGTAGGCAGAACAGAAAAATTGATTAAATCAAAGGTCAATAAAGAAAAGTCAGTGAGACTATTGAAACCAAAAAGCTTTAACATATTGAAATTATCATAGAGAAATTAAGTGTGAAGAAAAAGGATAAAAGAGAGGGAGAGAGAAGGGGAAAAAAAAGATAGGGGAAAGGGGAGGGAGTTTTTTAGAGATTAAACAAGAGAGAGAGAGAAAGAGAGAATGTGTGGGTGAGAAAGAGCAAAGGTGAGAGGTTACCAAGTTATAACAAATTCAACAGGAAATTTTAATAACCAAGACAGTTTCTAAGATAATCGAAAAGCAACTAAGTTTAGCACGAAACAAAACGTGCGACAAAATAAGAATCAAATCACTAACTTAATCCAATAGGCCTAACCATGTAGCCGCCATTACAAGAAAACTGCCGCAAGAACCAGGAGCCTAAATCAGTCTGAGAGAAAGGTTAACAAGAAACTCACCCTTGGGGAAGACGCAGAAATATATGTTACTCCCCCAGTTGCCATCGGGAGCATGTAACCGGCCATCTACAAGACGAACTCCTCTCATACGAGATTCCGGGTTGCGGTATTTCAATCCACAAGTCCCTGGGAACTGGGCTGCCAAAGTCGTGAGAAGAAGAGTACCATCTTCTTCTGTGGGCAACTCTATGGGTTCTTCATTTTCATCTTCCGCCACTTGCAAATACGAACTCATGTTTTGATTATCTCGTCCCCTATCACCACTTTATTTACACTTATTTTCTTTCGAACTTCGGAGAAAGATGGAGTCTCCGCACAAACAACGAAGCCTCCTTGGGGACGGAAAAGGAAATGGCGACTCATGGAATCATGGGTATCGATTTTTTCCCCTTGTTTTTCTTTCATAGGTGCGTTCAAATAGGTCTCAAGAGATTGTACAATATTTGTGGTCAGAGTAATTTTAGGAATCAGGAACAATGGACTGATCAAAAGTACTGAGAAACCCCAGTGTCTGGGAGCCCACGCATCTTTTTTTAGAGTAGCTGATGGAATGTTTTACGTGGAAGAAACTTGAATTTGAGGAGTTGTCGTATTCCAAAAGGGCGCCAACGCGCTCTACATTCAACTCGTGGCGATTGAACGAACATGAATATTATTTTTCTCTGCTTCGACATTGCCATGAAAGGATAACAAAATATTTTTTAGATCATGTTTCTTCTGATCCAAACCAAAACATGCCGGAATTGTGAAGGGCAGCAATTGCCCTTTAAAGGGTGCATGAGGCCTACTGATTCATTTTCCACCTTGATATTTGGTGAGACAAATATACCTTGCACGGGGCACTGAGCAAACTGGACCGTATAAAATAGCAAACCATGTAATCAGAACAGTTGCTAGCTAGAATTTTTTTTCTTTCCCCTAGCAACACAAAATGAGTCTTGAAGATGTCTGAGACACCTAAAGGACTAAAACAGGTTACGAGTTGGGCAAAAAGCACTATCATAAGGTGAATCCGCAATACTACTCATAGCTAATAGCTCATGCGCTCATGCAGCTCATAAGTTCCTCTCATTTCTGAATGCGGAGTGTAAGAAGGCAAACTAGGGAACTTATTTGGTGAAATGGCCTCTTTGAAATATATTAAATTTTCACTTTCACCAAAAACATTTAGTTGAATGCAAGGAACTTAGCCACATAAGCGCATGAGTGCATGAGCTATGAGCAGTATTGTGGATTCACCTATACTGACGTCAACAATCCATTTTCGACCTATTTTATTTGTGTGTGTGTGTGTGTGTGTGTTTTCTAATTGAGGTTGGGCACAAAATGAATATAGTAGTGTTGCTGGAGAATCAATAAGATTCTATAAAACATAAAATTATCCAATAAACCTCATATTTATAAAACATATGTTAATAAACAATAATGATCACATTACATGTTTTAAATGGAAATATTAAAATCAATAAAGAGGTACAAAGAATAATAGGAATCAGGAATCACATTAATAGCAAATGAATAAATCACATATTTTACATGTACCAATCTGATGACATTTTCAATTTATCTTACATAGGCAATTAACTTCATTCAATCTTAAATTAGAATAGAACCTGGAAATATATGATTCTTAACAAATAAAAAAAAATTTTTAAAAAAAAAAAGGCTGTTGAGGAGATGCAACAAAAGAGTTCCAATGTAAAAAAAATTTCTACATAAAAAAAGCGACAAAAAACAGGTGGTTCGAGATGTCTCTATCAGGCTTTTGCTTCATATTTTGCAATTTCATCTGTAACTTTTTCTATTACGCTATAGATGTAGGGGCGCTCCATGGGATTCACACGAAGCATGAAAAGAATTAGATCATGGATATCCTGATGGAAAAAACCAAAAAAAAACTATCAATCAATCATATTGTTTGCATTCAGACTAAATTTTATTTTTTTAAAAACATACCTCAGGAAATGGACTGCTTTCAGGGAAGTTAATTGTTCCGCTTATTACAGCTAACGCTACACTATCACCTCTTTCATAAACTGCATCAAAAGGTGATTTAAAGTAACACATTGCATACAGCAAGCATCCAAGGGACTGAAAAGGCAAATAATATTAAGATTTGATAAAAGCACTTCACTTGTTACTTATCATTAACTGATAACGAGTACATACCCATATGTCAGTTCTTTCATCAATAACACAGTAGGATTCAACATTCCAGAGCTCAGGTGCACGGTAGGGCATGGAACATCGCTCTGCAGCTAAATCCTGTAGTTTCTGAGCTTCTGATGATCCTGTTATCTTTACTCTGGCACGGGCAACTGAGCCTGACGAAAATATTAAAAGTAATAGGCATTACCAAAGTGATAAAATAGAAATATACTTCACCATCAAACAAATCGTAAGTTACCCAAGTCCATTATAATAGGATTATTGTTGTTAGCAAGAAGAATGTTTGCAGTTTTTAGGTCGCGGTGTGCTAGGGGCTCTGGTTTTGCTTCATGGAACACTTTAATTCCTTCACATATTTGCAAAAACATTGATAAAATGTCTATTGGATCCAGATAACTTTGAGAAGCTGCTCTCCTCTCCAACTCATGTAAGAGGGTGCCTCGCTGACAAAATAGAAGTGAATAAGAATGTGAAAAAAATACAATCCTTAAAGCATGCATCAATGTAAAAAACTTTCTAGTAATGGTCAATCACATGTGTTCAGAATACTATGTGCTGCAAGGAAAGAACGGTGCTGCTTAACTTACAGGGTAATATGGTAAGACCAACAGGACCATGCTGGTTGAGTTCAACACTGGATCAGCATGGCCAGTCAAAGAGGAATCTAAACACCTCAAAATATTCTTGTGCTGAAGAACATCATGATATTCTGCTTCACGAAGAGCAGTTTTTTCATCATCCATACCATGGCAGATTATCTTTTTTATGGCCACTAATCTTTTGGATCCTGCCTCTTCCCCTAAGTACACTGTGCTAAAACCACTGGAAAATGTTTCAGATGAGTTTTACTATGTCGGAAGCTTCTCTAGTCAGTTAATTCTGGAGAAAGGTTAAGAGTTAAAACGTACCCCTCACCAAGCTGGTCACGAAGGTAATATTTCTTTGAGTTAACGATGACGGATTCCTTGGAGCATAGGCATCCCATTTTGAATATAATGCTCAGTCCTAGGCTATTCATGATAATCGTATGGTCACTTGTATTTTGTTCCTCACATGACAGATGGTTTTCACTACTCCAAGCAAATTGTATGTATACATACACGTACGACAGCACAGACGTCACGTCGTCTGCGCGAATTGTGCAAACAGCTGTTTTTGAATTATTATTTGGATGTGACTATTTGCACCGACGGTGTAAATAGTGGATCACATTCAACATGGCGCTACTAAGGAGGGTTATGTGTTCCTCTATATCCCTTGAAAGTACGTGAGAAACTGTTCATTGCGCCGTCCTATTCTCTAAATTTTATGTCATTTTTTCGTTTTCTCTTCGAGTTAAATACTTTATAGTATTATCTTTTGTTGGCACAAGCGGGGTGAAGTGTTAAATTGGTTCTAGAAAACCTAACCAAACGCTTCACTGTTACTTTTTAATTAAAATGCTGCAAATCACTTTAAAGGGGAAGAATACGGTTTTTCACCCGTTTCTAAATTCATCGTGTTGCACTTATCTTTTATTTTCAATGTGAAAAGTGTGATCTAAATCGTTTGTGATTTGTAAATTATCTTCTCTATTCTATTGATTTATTGGCACATATGATGGTATTTTATTTCCTTACTTACAGGATCGCTAGCATTGGCTTCATCTAGAGGTATCTCTAATCTTCCATGCAACTTTAAATCATCTGCAAATGAGGTCAACAATGTTCAAGATGTCATCAAAAGTTTCCCCAAGAGCCCAAGAAACAGTCCAGCTACATCCTTGAGTGTAGAGAGATCATTTTGTGATTCTTTACTGAACAGAATTGACAGTGTCATTTTACCCATGTCCCCAGCAGAACAGCTTATCAAGTTACGTCTCCCTACAATTATTAAGCATGTAAGCCTTGAAATGCCAACCACTAAAGCCTCCTTAGACAATGCTCACATAAACCAGGTTGTTGTTGAAATCAAGGCCCCTCAAAGAGGCAAGGTTCTTAAACAATTGGCTATTCGTATGCTTGTTATAAGACGGAGGAAAATGAAAAAACACCAGAGGAAGAAGTGGCTTAAAAAGTTTCGCGTTCATAATATGACCCAGTTTCAAAAGAAAAAGATTAAGAAGGAAACAATTTTCTTATCTGCCCTGGAGGAACAAATGAAAACAGCTGAGTCTTTCGATCCCAAGAAATATGCAATTGAAAAAATAAGGAAAGCATACACACCTTTGCCAGTCAGAGAAAGGCCTGCAAAAAAGCTGCCCTGGGAGTTCCAGCCCCTATTTGCTATGTCCCAAAAAAAGAATGGCAAGTGAGTTACCTTTTCATAAGTCATTTGTCTCATTATTGTAATTTATATTTTATGTGCTACTGTTGAAGAGGTGTTAAGTAAAATTGAGTGTACAAGTTGACAACATTTGTCATTATTACAAACCCAATGAAATTCGCATGGCACCAACTATCTTCCGTGGGTATGCTCCATGTGATGTGCAATGTCATCATGATATTTTGGGGGGATAAATGAAAGACTTCTTAGATGTATTTTGTTATATATAGATACTGTAGGTACAGTAGTATTTTTATTTTAAAAACACTCAAACATTAAAAATATTGCTTGTGCACTATTTGTCAAACAATCACAGCTAAATACATCACCTAAATAGTTTGTTAAACTTTGAAAAAAAAGGATTAATATTTTCCTTTTTTTTTTTTTTTTTTGCATTATTATTTTACATCCATCCCTATAAAAGTGTACTTTGCCCTGGTCGTTGAACCGAAGGCAAAAGCCGCTGATAAAGTTTTTCCAGTTTCCCTGTGAGTGCTGTACTAGGGGTAGAATATGAATACTGTGTTTTCTTCATGGCCACTTAGCATTGGATGATAAAATTCAGTCAATAATAATTATTTACATTTCTTACAACTACAACATACAATGCTGAAAAGATGACTGCTTGATCAAAAGCATCTGAGGGAAATAGCAATTCTGGTGACATGAAAAGATTAAACATAATGAGATCAGGGTGTACAGTAGAGGTTCACACACAACTCTTGACGACATCAAATATGCCAAGAGGTGTCATTGTGAAGTGATTAAGTATCCCTAAGTTAATAAAATTAGGGAAGCACTTGGCCCTTTGGAGGCACTAATATTTTCTGCTGAGCAGCACTTCCTCCAAGTGCTTTTTTGGTTGGCTTGCTCAATGAATCAGATCTACCCGAAAAGTAATCCTCAATCTCCTGTAAAGATCGACCTTTCGTCTCCGGTAGGAAGAACCAAAAGAAGGCTGTACCGAAGATAGAAATGACACCATACAGCAAAAATGTGCCTGAGTGTCCCATCAGACTCTCCATGAGGGGGAAGCTCTTCACCACCAGGAACACAAACATGTGTGCAGCGCACGTTGTCAGTCCCCCGATCAACCCACGCACATTCGAAGGATATACTTCGCCTATCATGACCCAGGGCACGATCAGGAAGCCGGTCGTGCAGAAAGCCGTGTACAGAAAGATGCAGGCCACCGGGAACCAGGTGGCCGTGCGGACCGTGGTGCCGTCGCCGGCCTCCGTCCAGGTCTCCCACGCCAGCATGTACCCCCCCAGGCCCAGCATGGTGACGCCGCACCCGATGGCTGCAACAGCATCAAACAGGTGTCATGACCAGCAGCTCGTATGCTAGCTCCCCCCCTCCTCCACCTCCGCCACGAGCAGCTACTCACAGGAGGAGAGGGTGAGCGGGCGGCGGCCGCACCGCCGCAGCGCCATGCAGCCGGCCACGGTGAAGAGCAGCCTGACCACGCCCAGCAGCGTGGTGGCCAGGTACTTGTCCATGGAGGCGCCCGACTCGGTGAACACATGGACAGCGTAGAACGTGATGGTATTCACGCCGGAGAACTGGTAGATGCCAAAATATGCCACCAAGATGAGGAACGGTTTGACGGCAGCTGGTTTCACGAGCTCCCGGAACGTATCGCTCCATCCGAGTTTAGCCTGGGGGAAGAGAGAAGGGGTGAGTGGCGAGTGCGAGAGGGAGAGGGACCAGACTAGTCAGGGACCACAAGGTATCGCATCGCGTCCACTCACCACGTTATTCCTCTCCGCGAACGCGCGCATGTCGTCCAGCTCCCTCTGCACGTCGCAGTTGGCTCCGCGCACCCTGAGCAGCGACTCCCGCGCCTCCTGGTGGCGGCCCCGGCTCACCAGCCAGGCGGGGGACTCCGGGGCGATCAGGGTGAGCAGCAGGGCGAGCGTCGGCACGATGGAGGAGAGGCCGGCGAGCACGCGCCACGGCACGCACGAGCCCACCGAGTACTCGAGCAGCACGCCGAGCGACACGCCGACCTGCGGGGCGGACAGGACAGGACAGGGACGCGGTGAGCACGGGGCGGCTCTGGCGGGGCGGGGCAGGTCGTCATGAGCCCCGTCAGCTCGCACTCACCGAGGCCAGGGCGGACAGCGTGCCGCGCAGGTGCGGCTGCGTCACCTCCCCCGTGTAGACGCGGGCGGGCGCGCCCACCATGCCGGAGCCCAGCCCGACGAGCAGGCGGCCCGCGTAGATCTGGTACAGGCCGGAGACGGGGGCGGCCGTGGCGATGAGCACCCAGCCCAGCAGCAGGGGGATCTCGGTGAGCAGCAGCGCGCGCCGCCGCCCGATGGCGTCCATCAGCCAGCCGGACAGGATGCAGCCCACCGGCGTGGAGGCGGACGACAGGCTGGCTGCGGCGGGGCGGGGCGGGGCAGAGGCAGAGGTTGGCGGTTAGGTGGTGCCGGGGCTCGCGCCGGGCCGGGGCCGGGGCCGGGGTGCGCTCGGGTAGGGCAGGGGCAGCAGGGGGCTCACCAATCCATGAGGCCTGGTCCTCGTCAATGGTGATGTCCGAGGTCGCGCTCTTCAACTGCGGGATGACCACAGCCGAGAAGCCGAAGGCCATGCCAGTGTTGATCGTGCCGAGGTTGGCGATGAAGGACATGAGCACCTGTCGGAGTGCGCTGCCGCGGCGGGGCCGCCACGGAGTCTCGGGCAGGAGATGCGCCGAGCCGAGGTTCTCCGCCCGGGAGCCGCTGCGCGAGGCCTTGAGCGGCGCCACGAGGGGCGCCACTAGCGGAGCATCGCCCACCAGCGCCTTCAGGGACTCGACGTCCACCATGGAGCCGGTCATGCTGCACAAAGAAATGCACAATGTCTTGGTGTTTTTTCAGAAGGCCGAGAGCCGAGGTGACGCAGATCTTTCTAATGTCGTTTCGGAATGGTCGGGTGGGAAGTTTTGGCGTAAAATAATCTAAGCGAGACGCGACACTTGTTCGTGTGGTCCTGCGCGCCTGGGTGGTACCATCAATCCCCCTCCCCTCTCCCACGAGAAAATCCCTCATGAATGTGCATAGGGGCAAAGGGGAAGGCTTGCGGCTTGCGAGCCGTGTGCGGTGGGCGGCGCGGCATGGCGCCTGTCGGGTCTAGGGTAGGCCGCCCGCTCAACATGCGCGTCCGGCGGGCCGGTGTCCCCTGGCTGCAGGCGCCCCGCCCGGCCCGGCCCGGCCCCGCCCCGCCCCGCCATGGGGCCCCCCGCCCCCACCGCGCCGCATCGCGCCGGCCCCGCTGCCCCGGCCCGGCGGACCGGTAAAGGTTAACGCGACATGCCTGTTGATGGCGGCTGGCAGAGTGAAGTGCAGGGCAGGGCTGCGCGGCGCAGGTGCGCTGGGGGCGGGGCGGAGTGGGGGCGGGCGGGTATGCACGCGAGAAACTAATGTGACATGTGTCGCGTCAATTGATGCGACCAGTTTTGGTCACACCATGTGATGTGACATGAGTTTTGGTCACACCACGTGATGCGACTTGAGGTCTGGTTACACTTGTGATGAGACCACGTAACAGGCATAACCCATAACATGTAGGATGTCACACCACAAACGCGACCAAAATCTCGGTCACATCACCAAACGTTACCAAAAGCTCGGTCACACCACAAAAAGTTACCGAAAGCTCGGTCACACCGGCACATGTGACGTGTGTCACATTAGTTTTTCCTGTGTGGTTGGGTAGGGTTCCTCCTCCCATACGCCCCCGCCCGGCGGCATCCTCCCTGACAGACCAGGACGGCGCCGCGCCGGATGTATGGGGGTGCGCGGGTGCGCCTACTACCGAAAACTGCCCGAAACCAGTGTGATTGCCGGGTGGCCCGGGCTGAGCGGCTCGGGGCTCGGGCTCAGCTGGTTTGGACTGGGGTCCTCTGGCTGACACGCGCCACTCGAACGGGACGCGACAAAGCCACATCCCGAGGCCTCCCAGTCCCTGCACTCATGATCCGCTATCACTAAACCCGCGGGCGGCGGCTATCGCTGCCTATGTAAACAGACTACTAGGCCGGACCGGAGTCACTGTGCGACCCGGCCGCGGCCGCAGGACTTGGGACCGTGCCAATCCCGTCCAAATGATTGTTAAGCTCATTGGCGCCTAAGGCGCAGCGCGAGACGCCGACGGAGACGCAACACGCGCGCGTGAATATCGATTGGACACCTACTGTACACCCCGGGCCGGCGCACCGGCCGCCTCCTACACTCCCCCCCCCCATCCCGTCCTGCCTCTTGCCTCCTTTATTTTTGTTCTCGGCTCGGCCGTCGAGGCTCCCATCGAGTTGTTTACCGTCGCACCTGGGCTGCCCTGCCCTGCCCGGCCCGGCCCGGCCCGCTCTAGCCGGCCGGCTCCGCGCGCCCCGCTGCGCCTGGCCTGGCCGCACAATGCCAGCCCTGCAGGATGACTCCGGACATAGCGTTTAGTTGTGGCCTCTCTCTCTCTCGCTCCCCATGGCTAGTGCGCCATGAGTGCGACAAGGACAGAGAGACAAAGCCACTGAGCGGGTATCGTCCTACTGCACTGCGCTGCCCGGCGCGGCTAGGCGCAGTGAGCATCGCGACACTGCACGCCCGGTCCCATGGCGCCCCCCAAACTCCCAGAGACTATTCTATTTCTGTCCGCGCGGGACGGGACGGGACGGGACCGCGTGGCGCCGGGCCGGGCCGCGCAGTGTCGCCGGGCCGGCTGGGCTGCAGCGGTGCAGCGGTGCACTGGCCGCCGTGTGCCCCGCTGTGTAAACAATGCGCTGCGCGGCGCGGCGCCGCGACCTTCGGGAGGACGGGACACGGGCGGCAAACAGCGAGCAGCCGTCCAGGCGATTAGTGCTTCGCACTTATTCGCGAGAGACTGGCCGGGCCGGGGGCAAAAGAGGATTCGTATTTGAATGAAGATGCTTTATCTCGGCGGATTAGTCCAGTCAATCTGTGTTTTAACCCAAGAAAAATTCCGAACAGTACGAAACTTTGGGGATCGGTTCAGGCATACCTAAGGAGTGCTTGGCCAAAAATCCCAAAAAATCCCACCGTGCAGATCGGCTCAAATCGTGTTCAAAGTTCAAAATTTGAACACTTTGAACGTTAATTGTTTTTCGGCTCTTGTGTCTAAGCGGTAAGAGCTACAGAGCTGGGCGACAGCTCAGAATGTTCGTATGAAAATGGGCTACAAGAATCACTACGCACATTGGTCATTTTAAGCGATGGAACGGACGCACGGTGGCTTGGCTTTCCTCGCAGTGTGCCGGAGCACACTACTTTGCCTCACATTTGGATTGTAACAGCGTCCTGGTCTGCGGGTCTCACGCGGATGCAGGGAGAGCGAGGCAATCAAATGACACGCGCCCGACCCGGCGCGACCCGACCCGACCCGACGCGAACCACTGACAGGGAGCTGGACCTCCACCTCCCCCGCACCGAAGGCGATGCGACTCAGCAGACTGATTCAAAACAGCCAAGGGAGGCGACGCGTCATTATCACGGGAGTGCGACAGGGACAGCGATTGCTTTCTCCTCCGTCGCACTCGTGAGGAGTCCTCTGCTCGCAGTCCTCACCTCTCCCCTCTTGAGTGCCTTGCCCATCCCATCCGAGCGGATCTTTGTTCCGCATGCCAGGCGGGCCAGGCGCTGGTCGGAGGTTTCCCAGCCAGGGGGTTGCGTCCAGACCAGACCACCCCGCGCGTTGCATCAGCCCGGCGCGGCAGTGAGGGAGACAAGAGGGGGTAGGTCGGAGGCGGGCGCGCGGCGCGCCAACCCCCGCAAAACATTCCACCGGACTCGACGCCTCAGGGGGAGGGGAGGGGAGGGGAAGGAGCACTGCCACCCCTCCGGCTAGAGCTTCCCCAGCGCAGCAGCCCGCAACACCGGCTCGCTCTTGCGCACGCCGGCGCAAGGGAGCACCAGGTTTTGCAACACCTTTACCTTTCTGTAAGCGCCTTTTGAAAGCTGACTGGGCTGGGCGCTGTCACTCACCTCTTCATGGCTGGGCTGCGGTGCGCGTCGGCGCCTCAGGAGGGAGCAGCGCGCGGCTCTGAGCGGGTTCGGGTCCACGGAGGTCGGCGTCGAGGGATGATGCAGGCCGGCCGGCCGGCGAGTGACTTCCGCGACGTACCGGGGCGACAGGACAGGGCAGGCGCGCCGCGCCGCGTCGTCCGAGTGGAGTGTAATCTCTTGTCAGGGCGGGGCGGGCGAGGCCTCGGGCGGGGCGGCCGGCGGCTACCTATTGACGGTCCGCTCGGGGGGAGGCACTCCGGTGCACGGGTCGCTGTAGCAGGGGCAGGGCGCTTCCTTGTCCGTCCGGGGCGGGCTGCGGGCCGGGACTGGGCTTCCCATGGAACTACGGCCCTGGCCTCGGCGACGGAACCTCGAGTCTCTGTGCAGAGACCTGGGCGACGGGGACTCGGCGTGCGGCGCGGGGCGCGGGGGGCGGGTGAAGCGCTCTGCAGCTCAGCGCACGGCGCTCTGGGGGCTCTTGTCGTTGGGCCGGGCGCGGCAGGGCCGTGAACGCCGCGCCTCCAGCCCCCACCACGCGGCCCGGCCGGCACGGCGCCCCCACTCCGCCCCGCCCCGCCCCGCCCCGCGACACGCAGCCAGTGGGCCAGCACAAGACGGGGCAGCACGCGGGGACCGCATGGTCCTGTCCTGCCCCCAGCCCCGCCCCGCCCCGCCCCGCCCCGCCCCGCCCCGCCCCGCCCCGCCCCGCCCCGCCCCGCCCCGCCCTTCGCGATCGCGATCGCGGCTGCGGCTCAGCACGGCGCGGCACCGGCCGGCCTGCCTGCCGCTGCCGGCGCACAGCTGATGTGCGTGCGCGGCTGCGCTGCCCGGTGCTGCGCCCGGGGGTCCCCGCTGCCGGGGCGCGGGGGAAGGAGTTTACCTCTGTGGAGCGTCTTACTCACCTGTCGTCGTGCTCACTGAGTCGGGTCATGGTTATTCTACCGCGCGGGCGATGGACGGAAAAATATATAATATGGTCGCCCGTCTTCAATGAGCACGGCGGGCAAAAGCTGAGCTATCGAAATGAACACTTTTCATATAAAAGCAAATCTGTGCCGGCGATGGGTCCTTTACAATAAATTCAAGCGTTCACCGATTTAGCTGATTTTTCTAGTTCTTTTTGTGATTTTTATTGATTTTTACTGATTTTTTGTTGGTTCTTTTCTGATTTTTTTCTGATTTTTTAATTGATTTTGTGATTTTTTTTTTACTAATTTTGTTCTAGGTTGTACAATGATTTTTTTCTTATTTTTTTTTCTTTTTTAGAGAGAAAGACCCCTTGGTGAACGGCCCCCGCAAAGCGACCTCTACTCATGCGCTGCCGATAGCTTACCGCGGGTCAACCTTTCTCTTTCTACACTCGGAGGCAACGACGCGCGCAACGCGTGACCTGGCACCTCCTCGGTTGCCGTGGCAACGGCAACAGCATCAGCAAGCAGCAGTACTACCTCCTTAAGCCCCACTGACTCTCGTGTTGGGAGCTCTCTTTCCAATAGTGAGAAGGGCGCCAGAGAAAAAAAACAACAACATATTTTTCATCCTCGTTTTCCTTAAAGCAACACCTAGATATGCAGAGATTGTGAGGGAATCACATCAATCACATCGATGAGCTGTCCGGCCAGTAAGACTGATGGATGAAAATACAGTCCGGTCCGTTTTATCTGGTTTTTGACCTACACAAGCGGACCAGACCAGACAGCGTCTCACCACGACAAAACTACGGGAGGAACGAAAGGGGGAGGAAGGAGGGGGACTGGAGAAGAGTTTCGCATCCTCACTCCGGTATATTCCCTCAGTAGAGGCAAAAGTTATTAACCACAACCGCCCACTCGCCCTCGCCTGGATCCTATAAGACTGTCCCCGCCTCGTCTCCTTAGCAGCAGCCTCATCAAGACGATGTCGACTTCCCACCGGGTACCGCACAGCACAGCGCTGTGCAGTGTTGCCAGAAAGATAGGCAAAAACTCCCGCTCAATACACCTGTGCGTTACGGGACTGTATCTCCGCCTGCCTACTAGGCAGGCAACATCTGTGCACGAGTGCAGCAGGGGAGTCGCCTAACAGGTAGGCGGGGATACAGTCCCGTTACGCACAGGTGTATTGGGCGGGATTTTTGCCTAACTTTCTGACAACACTGGGGCTGTGTGAAGTCGCCTTGCCTAGGCCTGAACACGCAGCGCGGCCCGCACAGGCCGATAGGCACAGGTGAGAGGTGGAGAGTCCCCTGTGCAGGCTGCGCGCGGCCTGCCTGTGGCGGTCGGCTCGGCTTAGGAAGGCGACTGCTGAACCCTGCTGAACGTGACTTTATTATTTTAATCGAAATTCAACCGGTTTATTTCTTTTTCAGGGGTTCGCGTAACGAATTTGCACACCAAAGTGGCGGTTCAAAAGAAGAAACTCGTTGACCGGCGAACTAAATGTGATATGGTCCCCTCGTTCTTCGAAATTTTCCACAGTTTGTAGTCGAAGGCAGAAAGGACGTGGCAGTATCTTCGCTATCGCACATTTTTGTGTGGCCTTTGCCGATCCAGCGCATGCCAGCAGTTCTCGAATAACGATAAGCCCAATTTGCGCATGTACCATTCGACCGAGGCGAATGCTTGCTGCTTGCTGTTGGCCCGGAGAGGCGTTCTGATACCGTTTGAGATTGGTGTAATTTGCTTGAGTATTTTTTATCGACAGCTCCTTAATCGTAGCAAAGAGAAAAAGGGAAGTTGAGCAAGGTAATTGAGGTCTCCTCTTCGAGTTCTTTTTTAAAACTTCTTATCTTCTTTTGGGGGAAAGGTATCTCTGAGTGATACCAAACAGAACGTTTTGCAATACCATATTGAATAGAACGTTAATCCATCCCACCTCTGATATGGTGCTGCGATGAAGCACAATGAAGAAAGAAAAGGTACACACTAAACCCATATGCACTTTTTTGTGCATATAAGCCTTGCAGGATTTTACACAACCATAGTTATGCACAATTTTTCCTGCATAACTATGCTTAACTCTGTTCCTTAAGCACAAATTTGTGCAGAATTATGCACAATGTGTAACATAGTTATGCATAAAATTTTGTGCATAACTATGGTTGTATAAAATTGTGCATAAAGGTTTAGTGTGTATCATGCTGACGAATGACTGAACAAAACGCGTTTCGTCCTTGGGCGCGGACCTGGGACCAGAAGACTTTCCTTTCATGTTTTTTGTTGGCTCTCTTGCGTTGATAATTCTGTATGTGTTCGACCGCGCCCAGGCACGAGTGAGAGAGGGAGAGAGAGAGAGAGAGAGAGAGAGAGAGAGAGAGAGAGAGAGAGAGAGAGAGAGAGAGAGAGAGAGAGAGAGAGAGAGAGAGAGAGAGAGAGAGAGAGAGAGAGACGTCTGTGCGTGTGTGCGCTCGCGCGTTCGCGCACGTGAGTTTACTTATGCGTCTTCGTGCGTCTGTATGCATGCAGCAGTGAAGACGGCAGGCATGGAGCTACTGTACAGCGCTGCAATATGCTCAGTAGCATCCGCCAAACGCGGATATTTCCATTAACTTTTTGTTTGCTCCCTCGTGAGCATGACGCTGCCTCCGGTCTGGGGTTCAACGGAACCACTACTCTTTCATAAAGCACTCCACAATTTCAGTATACCGGTTGGTGTGAGGGTCGAGTGTGCATTCATCGCTCTATGACCTACATAGAGAGTCCGAAATAAAATTGCTTACAGCAATCATAGAAAATAATTCACAGAGATTTTTTTCAATGTCAGATAACACCAATTATACACGGTAAAAACGAGTCCTGGGATTCCCAGGAGAGTTGGAATCCCAGTGGATGTCCTGGAAAAAAGCAGCTTTTCCCAGGAGTTTTTCCTGGAAAACCCAGGACATCCCCTGGGAAACATGATACCTCCTGGGAATGTGCAAATTCCCCTGGGAAACCCAGGACTCGTTTTTGCCGTGTACCAGTCCAGAGTTTCGATGGCTGAGCTTTTTCCTCTGGCGTGTTGGCTGACACGTTACTGTGCACACGGTTGCACAATAATCGTGGGTACAAAATACCAAACTGAGGAGCATGCGGCGAGTCACGTGCCGCCCGTCCCGTGCAGGCCACTTCGGAGGCAGACAGTAAATGCGATTAGAAAAAATTACGGCGAATCACCACTTGGCTTTGCACAGCACATCATGCGCAAAGGGCATCGCGTATTCGCTAATAAATCACCTTTCGGCGATGCGGCGAATCTGCACGTAACAGATGTTCTAGGAATAGACTAATAAAAAAGGTGGCTCAATTGATCGCGAGTGTCTCGCCTCATGATGATTTAGGAAATGTAATTTTGTGCCGCGCACTCACCCAAACTTTAAGGTAGCTAGTAGAAGATCCTTAAAGGTGTCACGAAAATGAGAAGGAAAAAGAATTCGCTCAACTGCTACATTATCTCAGCAGGGAAAAAGCAGAGATGATTAGCCTACCGGCTCTTGCCCGACCCCCCAAAAAAAGAAAGAATTGAAAGCGGGCTTAAGGGTTACTCGTTTGACGCGGGTAGTGGAAGTTACTCGGTCGGGGCCTTGAGTGGGGTCGATGTAAACAAGAGGACGCCCGTTATGTATTCCGTTACGATAAAGGAAAGGCCGCGAGCGGTGACAGTCGATAGCGGGGCGTAGCAAGGCGCAGCAAGGCGCCGATAACCTGCCGGGCCGGGCAGGGCCGCGCGGTGACGTGCGTCGTGATGGGTAGGCCCTCCGAGAGGCGAGGCTTCCGGCCGCCAGTGTGCACCCAGCAACAAAATCAGTCAAAATATCTGAAAAAATCTCTAAAAATCTGAAAAATCTGAAAAAAATCAAGAGAAATTCCGATTCCTGAAAACTCAAGGAAAATCTCGAAAAAAAAACAGGAAAAAACAAAAAAACAAAACAAAAAAAAAACAGCAAAATCAATGAACGCTTGAATGTATACGCCGGCACCGCAACCAGTGGCGGCGAGAGGTCCTTCATTATAAATACAAGCGTACATCGATTTTTCTGATTTTTCTGTTATTTCGTGATTTTTCGTGAGTTTTTCTGACTCTTCTCCTGATTTTTCCCCCCTGATTTCTTACTGATTTTGTTTACGGGTGCATCGCAAGCAGCGCCGCAGGGCCGGCAGCCGGCAGCCCTTGAGGTTTGAGGCCCCGGTCTGGAGGGGAAGAGGGCCCGTCATGTGTCTGTGTCACGTGTGTCTGCGACGCCAGTCAAGCGCGAATGAGAGCCACGGGCCGGGGCCGGGGCCGGGTGTGACATTCAGCTCTCGCCTGGGGCCATCGGCTGATCCAGCCCTCCAAACCACCGGGCAGGGCAGGGCAGGGCAGGGCACGGCAGGGCAGGGCAGGGCAGGGCATTCAGCGGCGCGGCCCGCGGCGCAGCGCAGAGCGCAGAGCTCCCGTCCCGCTGCGTCTCGGGTCTCTGGAGGCGGAAGCCTAGCCGGGCCGAAAGGAGTGGAGCAAGTGGAGGAAGAACCGGACCGGCTGGTCGCGCTGCTCGCGCTGGGCTGGACTGGACCGCCTGGGGCGGGTCGGACCGGCTGGGTCCTTGCGTCATCCCTGGATCCCTCATGGCCAAGGTCATGGGCGGGGCGGGGAGAGGGAGCACCCCACGCGCGCCTGGGCCTGGATGCCGCCCCGCCCCGCCCCGCCCCGCCCCGCCCCGCCCCGCCCCGCCCCGCCCCGCCCCGCCCCGCCCCGCCCCGCCCCGCCCCGCCCTGTCCTACGTTGTGCCGACATGCCGGCCACCCTCCCCACGCCCCGCCCCGCATCCCTCGAGCGGCCGCGCGCCGCGCCCCCCGGACCCGGCCCGGATGCCCGGCCAAGGTGAGACGCTTTCCCTTTAAAATTAATGAGTAAGTCGGGCAACAAGGCGGCAAGGGCAGGCTCCTCGCGCAGTCCAAGGACGACCATTCTCTTCACCCCTCGCCACGAGCGCGTTGAGGGGCGCGTACACTCCAGCGGCCGGAAGTGAATCAAAGAGGATTGCCCCTTGGTGTATCCGATCCATGCGATTGTGGGGCATTACTACGTTTTCGGACGTACACGGGATTGTATGATCCTAGGAATTACCAGCAAGAGCTTTGTAAGATTACACATGACTTTTGTAGGGGCTAAAACCCCCAGATTTCAGTAAATTGTGATATTTTTTGGGAATTTTGTCAGGGATTACTCGGGGATTACAGGTGCATTTGTACAAGATTACGCTGGTGGTGGTCCACCGTGGTCCACTCGAATCCATTGCATAGCCTACAGAAGGACTCAGGTTTCCGCTGTTTCCAAAACATTATTGATAGAGCACATTTCCTGACACGTGACCCTTTACTCACTTCCGTCCTCATACGCCTTGGCTGTACGAGCAAGGCGCCACTCAGATAACGACGAGGGCGATACAGTACATCCTCACTTTTCGACGCAATTCCGCACATGCTTTTTCGCGCTGGGTAGCTCAGCTCAGTAGAGTGATAGCCAGCCGAGCAGCTCTGATCTGAGTACCCAAAACGGTCGATATGTAGAAAATTCAAAGGGCCGGTACTCTTCACGGGAGGACATTCAATTAGCGTTCGTACGGTCGTTTTTTCGATGAGAGGCGTCTGGCATTTCTTAGAAAGCGTTCCGCGAAGCGCTGTGCGAGACGATCGACGCATCGCTTATTAAGTTAGTGTGAACGACTTCGCGTTTTAAAGACAAAATTCTGAAACTTTCAGAAAATATACTTTAAAGCCCCCGTATTGCGATGCCGATCTAAAATAACCACCTTACCGGACTGTATTTTAAATTATTAAGCATCGAAAATCGCTCAAAATAACATGGCGTCTTATGGGAAACCGGCCCCGGAGCGCCGCTAGCCGAACTTTACAATTTATTTCAAAGTCACCTATTAAAGATGAAGCAAAATGTTTCGTACAAAGGTTGTGCATTTAGACCTAAGGAACCTAACTAGATCATAAAAAGTATAGGTCACCGGCAATTTAAGAAAGTTCTGTTAAGTTTAAACGAGCGGTGGCGACCGCAGCGGCTATGGCGCCATGGCGCGCGGGGCAGACCCGGCCGCCGAACCGAGTTTTATTTCGCGTATTTCTCGTAATATATCAGTGTTTGAGTAGTTTTTGATATGTTAAATTATTCTATGATTTATTTAATGAATTTTAAGCATAATATCAACCTAAAAATCGAAACTTTAATTTTTGACTCTATAAGTCGCTCCTACTACCTTAAATCTCACATCTCCCGCATCTCGCTCTGCATCGAACGACCCGCACCGAACGAACTCTCGAAAAACGCAAACTTAATACCTTTATACTTTCCTGAGATGTGCGATGCGCCAGATAGGTCACCTGTTCGCTGTCAGTTCGCTGACAATAGGAATATGCGATTCACTGCGCTGTGCGATTTGGTAGCGCATAGGCTCTTGAGCCAGTGTCTTAAGTGATATCGTGTTTTCGTATCGGGTCATTGTGGGACAAATATGAAGCACTCTGTTGTTTTCCCGCCCGCGAGCTCACGAAGCGCAGAGCAGCTCAGCCCCAGGGCCCGGCCTGGCCCGGGAGGCAGAACGGAGACGGGGCGGGCCCGGTGATTAGATTGGAACACGTACTAGAGCAGCGCTGCGCAGCGCGACAACAAAAAATGTAGCGGCTGGTGGCGGAGCGGCGCGGGCGAGGAGGAGGACGACGAGGCCGCGGCCGAGGAGGAGACCCGGGCCGGGCCGGGCCGGGCCGCGACCTACCGCGACTTCCACGGCTGTGCGCCGCGCGGTGCCGCCCGCCGCCGCGCCCGGCCTGGACGTACGGGGTCGGGGCGGCAAACAGGAAGGCCTGCGCAAACAGGCTCACGTTACTGCGGGTCTAGCCCCGCCCAGGCCCCGCCCTCCCCCTCCCCCTACCCGGGACGCGTACATATATCCTGAGGGATGTTGTCGCCAGGGGGCGAGGGCTACTACGGGGGTAGCAACTGGTCGCGGCAGCGGGGTGGGGCCGTGAGGGGGTAGCCTGGCGACCTTCACCAGTAAGCAGCCGCCCAACACCGCCCCGCACCGCCCCGACGGGGACCACAGCGTTGGCCCAACAGCGCGCCACTTTTGGCCGCGAAGGACAACACCGCGTGTCACACTGTCACAGTGTGCTGCTGTCCACTGGCCGGGCCGGCCATACGATAGCCCTGCGCCGAGCGGCCGAGGTCGGTGGAGCGCACCTCATCAAGCAAAAAGCCCCCTCGAATCAGCAGAGTCTGCTCCGGTCTCTTTGTCAGATTAATTAGCCGCTATTCCTTAGAAACGTATGGGCCCATAGATAAGGCTGCCTAAGTGCTCTGCCTCTCCCCCCCCCCCCCCCCGGGTCACACTGTGATCAAGCTCACGCACTCTGGCGCGGGGCGCACAGCAGTGAGGAGCCGCTGCCAATGTCACGTGCCTCGCGTCATATCCCGAGAGGAGAGAGATGTCTCCGCGGCGCGGTCCCGCTGCCCGCTGGGACTGAGCGCAGCACAGCGCAGCACGCAGCACATGCCACCCGGCTGCAACGCGGAAGCCTTGGCTTCTGCCTGCAGGGCGATTCCGCACGGCCATTTCGTCTCTCTATCCTTGTCGCACTCACGGGGCAGGCCCATAAGGAGCGAGAGAGAGGACATTACAGAACGATACCCTGAATCCGCCTGCTGCCGCGCCGCGCCTCGCGCCTCGCCGCGTGTCGCTGTGACGAGGAGCCGTGCCTGCCGGGCCGGGCCGCCGGGCCGGCTGCAACGCGTCGCGACGCATACGACGAGACGCACTCGACGTGCGCGCCGGCGTCTGCGTCTGCCCGGGGCGACCCTCGCTGACTCACCGTCGCGATCAACAGGGGACAGGGTATGGGCAGAGGCCGTGTCGCATCGCGCTGCTCAAATGGTCTACCACTTTGAAAAATCGCGTACGAGGATTATAATCAGCTGCGATTTATGGTGATTATCAGGTTATCAATGATTATTTGATTTAATCATTACCATATTTACTTATTATTGGCCAATAATCACGCAACATTTGGTCAAATTTGATAATATTTCTCCATATTTGCCAAAATTCGTCAATATTTGGAAATTTTACATGATTATGATTATGTGATTATCAAAAATCATCTAGAGGGGTGGTACGAAGATTATAGAAGTGTTAGACCCTTGCGCTGCTCAGCATCCTCGAGTCCAGAGCCGTGTCCACTCCTCCTGCACCTGCAGCCTAAGCAACAGCAGAAAGGTGACATTGCTGATGATCCCCCGCAAAGGCGAGCATATTACAAGAAATACATTTGACCGACAGAGTTGCCACTTACTAAAGTGCGATAGGCTATAGGCTTCACCGGGCTTCACTCGCTAAGCGAAAATTTCCTTCCTTATGGAGGCTGGAACACGGGGCTTCTCCTCCAGTGACAGGACAGGCCGCCGGGCGCCCTTGCGGCGGCGCCGGCACCCACGCCAGTCCACCAGCGTCGCTCGCATATTCAACGGCTATCGACTGGGAGTAGGGCGCGCCGATAATAATGGAGGGGGTCCTCTGAAATTCACGCAAAAGCAGGTGTACTAATTTTTTAGCTGTATAGGCGCAGCTAATTTTTAAGCTACTGTGCTTATTTTCTAGTTACCGTGCTATTTATTTTTCCGCGGTAACAAGCAGAGGGGTTGACGGAGGCGTTGAGGGCTTGAGTCATCTCATCTTTTCGGTAATTTAAGAGTTAAAACTTTTCCTCCTCCCGGGAGTTTTCGAAAATTTTCAATGTCTTCCTTCTTATTGTTTTTATGTAGGAATTGGCCATGAACCGCGGTGTGGTTTCGGTCGTATAGACGCCGACAAAGCTGCCCGCATCTACGGTCGCCGGAGGGTGTTACAATCAAAACATCTTTTATTACACTCACGTTGTCCCGAGCGTGGCAAACCAGATTTTTTGATCCTCGCGAGATTGGATTCGAAATGGCAAATACCGTCGATGTTGTCCCGCGATAGGCGAGGCGCAGTTGAGAGAGTGGCGATAGCAGCGCCGCTGCCGCGGAGTGGCGTTGGGACTCGATCGGGACGTGGGAACAGAACAGCCCCGACCTTGACCGCGGCGCCGCGCCCCGCCACGCCCCGCCACGCCCCGCCACGCCCCGCCACGCCGAGGCGGAGGTAAGGTACTGCACGTGTACGCGCACCTCGTCAACTTCAACACTTTCGGCACAGAGAAAACAGGTCCGTTGATTCAACGGAATTCAGGAATCCCGAAATTTTCCCCTTTGATTCATGGAAAATTTCTAATGGTTTAACGGAATTGCGAATGATTCATTAGATATTTTCTATGAATCAAAGGAAAAGTTGCCTATATGTCTATTCAACGCAAATTCCGTTGATTCAACGGAACCATTTTCTGGGTGGGTACAATTCTACCGGGAGCTGTGAAAAAATTCAAACACCCCGGCACGGGACGGGACGGATGCAGGCTACCGGAGGCTACCGGAGGCTACCGGAGGCTACCGGAGGGTCGGGGCGTAATGCTCCTTCGGCACCGGCACGGCCTCCTAGCAAGACGTCCGCGTCCTCGAAGACTCGAGGCCACAGCTCCGCCGCACCGCGCCGCACGCCACACCGGGAGATAAGCTGCAAGTGACTGCCTTGCCTGGAGGTGAGGATGAACGGGTCCTGTGAACGAGCGCTTTCTATCGGCCGACATCATTCCTATATTGGAGCGCTGCTCCGTTGATCAACTTATGTCGAGGTCAGGACCCGCAAGGACCCGCGGCGCTCGTGCCTCGTGCGCAACCACGCGGGGCCCGCCTGTTTTGTTCGCAGGCGCGGCGTGGCGTCCTTCCGCCGGGCAGACCGCATTCTTCGCACTTTCGCTGTGGTTGTCGAACTCATGAGAGAGGCGATAGCGGCAGAGGCCTGGTCCGGCCGGGCTCGCACGTGCTGTCTTGCCCCCGGCCCCCGGCCCCCGGCCCCCGGCCCCCACCTCCACCTCGAGTACCCCATACTGCCCATACGCCACGCCCCCGCGCCGCGGCTCCCCACGCGATGAACCCCTCTTCAGGAAAGGTCACATCGTCTGCTAGCGATAGCGCACGCGTGATAAGGATGCGAGATGTAGTACGTAGTGGCCGAGGGGGTGGGATCACCTCAAAAAATCATTGTGCGGTCCCCAAAAAATCATTTCAAAATAAGAAAAAAAAATCCAGAAAAAAGATACAGACCGGATACAGATGAATACAAACAATAGAGAAAAATGAGCACAAAACCGAAACAAAATTGGAAATACCTCAGAAATGGGGTTAAAAGATCAATATTTATCAAAAACAAAAACAACAAAAAGCAAAAAAAAAGTCGAGTTTAAACAGGTGCGGCCCTCACCGATAGGGTATGACCTAACCATTTTTTAAATTTATCAAAGTAGCTCTGTAGTACTCACAACAGGGTCTAACTGTGGGGAAGGGGCACCCCAGGCGGTGCCGCCCGCCGCCCGTTAACGACCACTAAACTGTGTCTATCCTCCGATGGCGACCATTCTAGAACTTGAGTAAGCTGAGTCGACCCTGCAGCTGTCACGAGCCAGCATGCGTACCACTATGTGCTCGCTCATCGAGACATTTCCATTTACTCTTCTCGAATAACTCGGTCAATAGGCGGGATGCAGCGTGGCGGGGGGTAGGGCCGGACCGTGAACAGAGCTGCAGGCAGACTTGTGCGACCGAGGGGGCATTCACTCTTAAAATCTGAGACCCGACTACTTCGACTGTATTACGCTCCGAAAATTTTCAGATTTGGCCAAAGTCAGGCAAGAACAGGCAAAAACAGCCGAAAACGATCTAAAAAAGAGTAAAATATAAATAATTTTGGCCATTACGCTTCTGTTAGGCACACTATTACGCCTTTATTACGGATAGAGTGACTCGACTATAACGCGAGTGCAGGCCCCCTCGGGTGTGACGCTTGAGAGAGAGAGAGAGAGAGAGAGAGAGAGAGAGAGAGAGAGAGAGAGAGAGAGAGAGAGAGAGAGAGAGAGAGAGAGAGAGAGAGAGAGAGACATTACATACATACATACATACATACATACATACAAACATACACTAAACTCTGCGGCGTTAGCCCTCTGCTCGCACTCCCTGCTCTGTCTCTCTCGCTCTCAAGGCGTCTGCTGAGGTGGCCGAGGGAGAGCGCCCTGGCGGGCTGGCGCTGGCGGGCCCTGGCTTCTATCGTACTCACGGAGTGGGCCCATGAGTGCGCGCACCGGAATCGCTCTGCAGAATGGGGCTGCACCAAGCGAGGAGGTGCGAGGGGGCCGGAGGACCAAGGCAGCTTGACAACTCAACTTCAACCCCTTACACTCAATCCGGAACGCTGGGGAGAGGCGGGGAGGGGAGGGGAGGGGAGGGGGGTGAGGCCAGCCGGTCATTCACCTCCAACAGGTCGCATGTCGCCACCGAAATAGACCGGCATCTTGGACGCGAGCCTAAATCCCGCTTTGGATAGATGAAGATGCGTGGGCGAAATTAATGTGCTACTACCCTAACCGGCTGTTCGGCGCAACAAAGTCGAGTATTTTCACAATTCAGCTGACAACACTTCAAAGAGACATTCGCACATAAGTTTTAAGAAATAGATTTAGTTTAAGTAGAATATAACAACAATAATAAGTACAAATAACATAAAATAAAATAATTAAACAAAAGTACCAAAAGAATTCAATAAGTATTTACATTATACAAATAGTTGGCTCTCGAGCTTTGCTTCATTTTTTGACGAAGTGCACCACTAGTTCACCGTAACAAATCTGATTGCTTCTGTAGTACATTTGGACATGTTGTTTACGTAGTTTACGTAGGTATGGCCCTATGCCCGCTGTAAAGTCCAGTCTTTTGGGCCCCAGATAGATCACATATTAGGCGATACCCCGTGCTTCACTTGCTGAGCGGGGTATATACTTTGCCAGCGCTATCGGCATACCAAAAGTCTTTTCCCTGCGGATCCTGCCAGCGCGAAGGCTTTGATAGGTCCAGAGTGTGTCGGTGCGAGGTAAACTGCGCTCACGGCTCCGGAAGGCCAACTTTGTCCTGCTCATGGTCAGGACGGGCCCGGCGCGCCCCGCCCATCTCATCCTCGATCTCCTGCAGCGTCCTGTTCTTGGTCTCGGGCAGGAAGAGCAGCAGGAACACGGAGCCCAGCAGGGCTACGCTGCCGTACAGGGCGAAGGCGAAGGCGCCGGGCGGCGAGAAGGTGGCGAAGAGCGCGGGGCTCGTCTTCACGACCAGGAAGAAGAAGAGGAAGGCGAGCGCGGAGGTGGCTCCGCCGCCGAGACCGCGCAGGTGGCCGGGGAAGACCTGTGGGCGGGCGCGCGGGAAAAGAAATGTTTAGTTGTGTCAAAGTCCTATAACCACAGTGCACTGCGAATGGTCAAAAAAATATATAATAATAATTTGCCAGCCGCTGATTGGCTTCATAACGCCACAAAAAGTACACATTACAAACAAAAAATTTCGATTAATGTAGTTTCCCAGGCTTATTCAAAACATCCTAAAACAAAATTAACGTCTGACGAACAAAATTTTTTGAGACGACAGACAATTCTGTGCACCAAGTGAGATACTTAGGAATGAATGGAATATCTGGAATACAGTGAAATTCGCTTAAACCGTATCCGTTTAAACCGATCCTCCGCTGAAAACATGTTAGAGTCCTTCTACATTTAAAACATAGGGCTGCATTGAAAATCCGCTCAAAACGTTCTCCACTTCAACCATTTAGATGTGGCGCAATCGGGCGAAATGGTTTAAGCGGACTTCACTGTAGTTGAAATACCGTTGACATAAAACATTAAACCCATATGCCAATGAACTCTATAATGATGTTTTTGGTGTGTGTGTAATATATTTTCCAGATCATATTCCAAATACTTTTTATATTCCACAACATATTCAAAATTTTCCATTGGGACATACCTGGTGGCTGATTAGCCCCGGGCACTTTCTGTACGATGCAACCCGCCCGCACCGCTCCATCCGGGACTGCATACCAATCAGGCGCCAGGGACCGGCTCCAAGCGCGGATGCTCCGCTCCGCCACTGTTGTTGCAGCTAACTCCCTGAAAGGGCCCTCTCGCTCTCGCGGCTCACGCGGTCTACGGCGGGGCGTTACAGGGGGGAAGTACGTGGTTTCGCGGGAGAAACCCGTGAGTCCGCGGGGAAAGCTTGCGGTCCGCGGGTCCTACCGTGTGGGTATCTCGCGAACCGTGGATCCTCCGCGGGTCCTTGCGAGCTACCCGCGAGAAGGATCCGCGGACCGCAACCTTCCCCCGCGGAGGCGGAGGATCGGCAGTACGCGATATTCCCCCGCGGCAGGACCCGTGGACCGCGAGCCTTCCCCGCTAAACCGCGAACCTCCACCTGTAATGCCCCGCCGTGTACCGCGCGAACCGCGAGAGGGCCCTTTCGGGGCGTTAGCTGCAACAGCAGCGGCGGAGCGGAGCGTCCGCGCTTGGAGACGGTCCTCGGCGCCTGATGGGTATGCAGTCCCGGATGGAGCGGTGCGGACGGGTTGCATAGTACAAAAAGTGCCCGGGGTTAATCAGCCACCTGGTATTCCATGTGCACCTATAAACGTCAAAGTTGTCCACCCCACTTCACTGTAGAAAAAAACTACAGCAAATCCAGTGAATTTTTATGCCAGCCTTTGCTGTAGTTTATTTTACTGGATTTACTGTACTTCCTGTCGAGATTTGCTGTACTTTCCGTGGTAGTGTACAGCGTTTACCATACACTGTATCTAGAAGTACAGCGAATCTTGTTAGAAAGTACAGTAAATCCAGTAAAATGAAGTATGGTAAAAACTGTCATCAGAATTAACTGGATTTGCTGTAGTTTTTTCTTACAGTGTTGGGTGGTGGAATCGTACTTTGAGTTCTTTTCTTGTCACTGATAGAGGGCATCTTAATTCGAGTTTTAGCGCCTAAAATCGAGTTCTAGCTTTTAACACAACACACTCTACTTGTAATAATCAGATTTTCGTTTACAGTGTGAGAACGGACTTTCAGTTCAGTTGCCATAGTTAAACTGTAGCCGGCATTCAGCGAAACCATCAAACAGTTCGCTTTTCCAACGGAAGACCGCTTGATGGCCTAATAGTCGTTCGGCCGGACAAAACCAACCGTTTCGCCGTGCCAAGTACGGTTTTGCTGTCGCAACCAAAATGACATTCTCTGATTTTCGATTGTCACGACGAAAAAGTGTTGATAAGCTTGACAACAACGCAAAACTTGGTTAGCGCAACGGAATGTGGTTTCCCGTGCAGAGTGAAGAGGCCGCCGTGCGGCAGCGCGCCGCGCTCACCTCTCCCGCCATGACCCAGGGCAGCGGCACGAGGCCCACGGACACGGAGGTGATGTAGGTCACGAGGAGCGACACCGGCATCCAGGCGTGCTTGTCGGGGTCGCCGAACGCCAGGCGGGCGGCCAGCCCCATGAGGGACACGCCGGTGGCCGCGGCGCTGAGCACCGCCAGCGGGCGGCGGCCCACGCGCCGCAGCAGCACGCACGCGGCGCACGACATGAGCACGCGGACCACGTCCAGGATGATGGTGGCCAGGTACTCGTCCAGCCCGCTGCCCACGTCCCTCATGATGGTCACCTGGAGAACAACGCGTCAGTAAGGAGGGCGTGAGGCTGAGCGGCGCTCGAGGGGGAAACAACTCTGAAATTTTTGTACACCTCGTATTTCAGAAAAAAGAAAGAAAAATGAAAATTAAGAGAATTCAGAAAACAAAAACCGACAAAAAATAAGAAAATTCACAAAAAGTAAGGGAAAAATTCTAGCGAAAATTTAAAAAAAAATCCAATAAAAATTTAAAAAAAAATTACAACCAATTCTCGAAAATTAAAAAAATCCACGGATATTCATAAAATTTGAACATCAAAATTTAGAGTTGTTTTCCCCTCCGCCCCACCGGCACCGGCTGCCAGGCAGCTTGCCTCTGAGACGTGCCGTTTGGGCTGCCTACGGCCCGGGCGCTCAGTGGCGGACCGCGCACTCCCTCACCGTGTAAAACGCGAGTGCGTTGACCCCGCTGAACTGCATGATGAAGAAGAAGGTGTTCATGATGAAGAAAGGCTTGAGGAAAGAGGGGTGCAGCAGCTGGCGCCACAGCGGGAGGGAGGCCACCGCGGGGGCCGGGGCCGCCGCGGGCCCGCCGGGAGCCTTGGCGCCGGCGCCCAAGGGGAACGCGGCCGCGCCGTGCTTGGAGAGGAGGCCCTGCAGCTCCACGGAGGCTGCATCGTCAAAGCCCCTCAGCCACCTGCGACACGCAAATGTGTTGTGAGCCAACGTCCGCGACAAGTCTCATGGCCGCCCCACGACGAGGGGGAGACACGCGTCACGTCGTGTATGTCTCCGCTCATGTGTGTTGCGTCGCTGCGGTTTGTGGCGCCGCGCCGCTGAAGCCACACACTGTGTGCATATCCGGTGTCGCGCGGGGGTCGGTGCGACGGGGCGGGGCGCCAGCGAGGTAGCTGAACAGCATGCCCGAGGTGCCCGAGGTGCCCGAGGTCCGCCCACGCATGACACATTGCACACCACTGACGCAACGCCCTAGAAGGAAATGATCGCGAAAAGGAAACGCCTTTACCTGAAGGCTCTGGACGCGTCGGCCAGCTTGCCCTTGGAGGCCAGCCACACGGGTGACTCGGGCGACGGGCAGAGGAGGGCGATGCAGGCGAGGGGCGCGGTGGCGCAGACCCAGGCGGTGAGGCGCCAGTGCAGCACCGTGCCCAGCACGTGCGCCACCAGGATGCCGACGGCCACGGCCAGCGAGATGGCGGCGAGCAGGAGGCCGCGGTACGCGGGCTCCGCCGTCTCCCCGATGTAGATGAGGGAGGGCGGTCCTGTGCACAGCGGAGGGGTGGTGCTTGAGCGTGAGTACCGGCCCCCGCGCCCCGCCCCCGCGCCCCGCCCCGGTCCAGGTACGCACCTACGAGGCCGACGCAGAGCCCGGTGAGGAAGCGGCCGGCGAGGATGACGGGCAGGTCGCGCGCCACGGCCAGCAGCACCCAGCCGATGGTGAAGGGCACGCAGATGAGCAGCTGCGAGCGGCGGCGCCCCAGCCGGTCCAGCATGGGCCCGGACAGCAGGCAGCCCAGCGCCATCAGCAGCGGCGCCATGCTAGCTGCAGCCACACCACATTTTAAAGTTTTCAACACCTTACCATCCAATTGAGATTGGTGTAAAATATTAATTTAAGACAAGAGAAACAAGAATTCAATGCATGAGCCACGATGAGCCAGCATTAGCCTGCTTCTGCAACAATTAAGTAATTAAGTAAAATATATTACAATTCCGGGCATCGAACCCAGATCTACTGGTGAAAGCCAGAAATCCTACCACTTTTTTAAAAAATATTTTTATTTTTTTCGTGTTTCAAATATA